>QJPP01000720.1:0-394402 GCA_003996215.1 Jaltomata sinuosa | reverse complement strand
ATAAGTCGAGCAAGTACCTCACTTGTTTTATCTCATTTTCAAAACCCTCCTCCTTATAATTTAACTTAACACTTATATACATTGGACCATTTCAAATTCTAGGCCAAAGTACCCCTTCACAATCTCGAGCTCAAATACCTTCGTCGATATTTACTTAGTCACATAGGTTTTGAAAGGTACGGGGTGTTATATCCTTCCCCCCTTAGAATCATTCGTCCTCGAATGAGGGTAATGCATATAGAGCTCTAGTCCCTTAGGATTTTTTTGAAATTTCGGCAGAGTTTCCTTTATAATTTGGACTATCCAAAAACCTGAAACTCAGCAAAAGTCCAGCACGATGCCTCACAGGGCGATACAACTATATACAATTAAATGTAATCATTTTCACATGTTCAAACCTGATCATATTTGCATAGTAGGAAGAGTATCAAGAATATAAGAATATGACTTACCTATGTACTATCTTCAAGTCATAAATAACTGGGGATGTTTTTTTTTTTTTTTTTCCTCGGCTTCCCACGTCATTTCTTCAATATTATTATTTCTCCACAACACCTTTACTGAGGCTACTTCTTTTGTTCTGAGCTTCCTAACTTGACGATCTAGGATAGAAATTGGTACTTCCTTATAGGATAAGTCTTCAGAAAGTTGAACATCTTTAATAGGCATAATACGTGAAGGATCTCCAATGCGCCTTCGTAGCATCGATACATGAAATACAGGATGGACTGTCTCCAATTCTGTGGGTAAATCTAGCTCATATGCCACTTTTCCTACCCTCCAAATGATCCTGTATGGTCCAATATATCTTGGACTAAGCTTTCCCTTTTTACCAAATCGCATAACGCCTTTCATAGGCGAAACCTTTAGGAAACCCCAATCACTAATATTAAATTCCAAATCCCGACGTCGCACATCTGCATATGATTTCTGCCTACTCTGGGCTGTTAGTAATCTTTCTCGGATTAGCTTCACCTTCTCCATTGCCTGATTAACTAGGTCTGGTCCTAATAATCCTGCTTCTCCAATTTCAAACCATCCAATTGGTGATCTACACTTTCGCCCGTATAAAGCCTCATAAGGAGCCATTTGAATGCTTGCATGGAAGCTATTATTATAGGCAAACTCAATTAGTGGCAAATGGTCATCCCAACTCCCTTTAAAATCTAGTACACAAGCTCTTAGCATATCTTCGAGTGTTTGAATAGTGCGTTCAGCTTGTCCATCTGTGTGTGGATGAAAAGCTGTACTGAGACTTATTTGAGTACCTAAGCCTCTCTGGAAAGACCTCTAGAAATTTGCTGTAAACTGAGCACCCCTATCTGAAATGATGGAAATTGGGACACCATGAAGTCGAACTATTTCACTAATATACAACTTGGCATAATCTTCAGCAGTATAAGTTGTCCTGACTGGCAAAAAGTGAGCTGATTTTGTAAGTCTATCTACAATAACCCATATGGAATCATACATCCGATAAGTACAGGGTAAGCCTGTAATAAAGTCCATGTTGATCACCTCCCATTTCCAGGTAGGTATCACTATACTTTGAGTTAGACCTCCGGGTCTCTGGTGTTCAATTTTTACCTGTTGACAATTCGGGCATTGGGCTACAAACTCTGCAATATTTCTCTTCATATTATTTCACCAATAAATCTGTCGAAGATCATGATACATCTTCGTCGCTCCTGGATGGATTGAATAGCGGGAATAGTGAACTTCTGCCAAAATTTTCTCCTGAAGCTCCCCGACGTTAGGTACACATAGACGACCTTGATATCTCAGAACCCCATCTTCCTTAAGCTCTATTAGTGGTTGCTTTTGTTGTGGAATTTCCTCCCTCAATCTTACTAATTCTGGATCATCATATTGTCTTTCCTTTACCTCTGTCACAAGTAAGGATTCCGCTGTGCTTTGAATAACAACTCCCCCATTACCTTGGTCTAGTAGTCGAACCTGCAAATTAGCTAACTGATGTAGTTCTCTTGTCATCTCAATCTTTCTATTTCCCACGTGGCTCAAGCTTCCCATGGATTTGCGGCTAAGTGCATCGGCCACTACATTGGCCTTCCCTGGATGGTACAAAATATCTACGTCATAATCCTTTAGTAACTCTAGCCACCTTCTTTGCCTTAGGTTTAAATCCTTCTGTTTGAATAAATACTGTAGACTTTTGTGGTCCGAAAACACGTCTACATGGACTCCAAAAAAGTAATGGCGCCAAATTTTCAAGGCAAATATAACTGCTGCCAATTCAAGATCGTGAGTAGGGTAATTTTTTTCGTGCTTTCTTAGTTGTCTTGAGGCATAGGCAATAACTTTACCATGTTGCATTAAAACGCAACCCAACCCAATCCTTGAAGCATCACAATAAACAACATAACCTTCTGTGCCCTCTGGCAGAGTTAAGACAGGTGCTGAAGTAAGCCTGTCCTTCAACTCCTGAAAACTCTGCTCACATGCATCAGACCACTGGAACTTGGCAGTTTTATGAGTCAACTTTGTCAATGGTGCAGATATAGAAGAAAACCCTTCTACAAACCTTCGATAATAACCTGCTAAGCCCAAAAAACTACGGATCTCTGTAGCATTCAAGGGTCTCGGCCAATTCTTTACTGCTTCAATCTTTTGGCCGTCAACTCTAATACCTTCGTCTATAATTATATGGCCAAGAAAAGCCACTGAAGTCAACCAAAACTCACATTTGGAGAACTTCGCATATAATTTATGATTCTGAAGTGTTTGCAATACTGCACGTAAATGATCAGCATGTTCGGCTTTGGACTGCGAGTAAATCAGGATATCGTCAATAAATACGATCACGAATACATCTAGGAATGGCTTGAATACCCGATTCATTAGGTCCATAAAAGCTGCTGGGGCATTAGTAAGCCCAAAAGACATTACTAGAAATTCAAAGTGGCCATACCTTGTCCTAAAAGCTGTTTTTGGAACATCTACCCCTTTAACACGTAACTGGTGATACCCCGACCGCAAATCAATCTTTGAAAAACATTTGGCGCCTTGCAACTGATCAAAAAGGTCATCAATCCTTGGAAGCGGATACTTATTCTTGATTGTAACTTTGTTCAGTTGTCGGTAATCGATACACATTCTCAAGGACCCATCCTTCTTACGAACAAACAAACCTGGTGCGCCCCATGGCGATGTACTAGGCCTAATGAAGCCTTTTTCGAGTAGATCCTTTAATTGTTCCTTTAACTCTCTTAATTCTGCAGGAGCCATCCTGTAAGGGGGAATTGATATTGGCTGAGTATCTGGGAGTAGATCAATGGCAAACTCAATTTCCCTTTCTGGAGGGATTCCTTGAAGCTCATCCGGGAATACATCTAGAAATTGACTCACCACGGGAACTGATTGAGGAGTCACTGGTCCATCCTCTGTGCTTTGTACTCGGACTAAATGATAAATATAGCCTTTAGAAATCATTTTCTGGGCTTTAAGGTAGGAAATAAACCTACCCCTTGGCGTGGCAGCATTACCTTTCCATTCCAGGATTGTTTCTTCCGAAAAATGGAATTTGACAACCTTATTTCTACAATCGATATTAGCATAACATGCAGCTAACCAGTCCATGCCCATAATGACATCGAAGTCAATCATATCTAATTCGATTAGATCAGCTGAAGTGAGATGGTCATAAATCCACACTGCACAATCTCGATAAACTCGTCTAGCTATAATAGATTCACCAACTGGCGTGGATACAACAAATGGTCTAGGCAATAACTCAGGGCCTACCCCCAACTTACTAGCAACGAGCGGGGTAACATATGAAAGAGTAGAGCCAGGATCTATAAGTGCATAAACAGCATGAGTAAAAATAGACAATGTACCTGTAACAACATCAGGTGACGATTCCAAGTCCTGGCGACCGGCTAGAGCATAAGTGCGATTCTGACCACTGCCTGAACTGGATGCTCCTCCTCCTCCCCTACCTCTACCACGACCTGGTGTAGCCTGTTGTCCTGTCCTTGGGGGATGAATAGTAGATGAAGAAGCTGCCATCGACCCTGTAGGCTGGGATATCTCACTCCTACCTCTACTCGGACAGTCTCGCATAAAGTGACCAGGATGCCCACATGAATAACAAGTATCTGAACCCAGGCAACATATCCCAGGATGCTTCCTACCGCACTGAACACAAGGTGGCAAAGGTGGCCTCATCTGACCTGAATTCCCCTGGCGATAGGAACTGGATGCACCAGAACTATGGCCTGGTCCAGTCTGAGAAAAACGATTATACCTCTGCCTTTGCAACTGATATGGGGCACCACTAGTAGGGTGGGGTGATCGCCTATTAAAATTTGGCCTAACATTACCTCGTGGCTCTACATAGGACCCAATAGATCTAGCCCTCTTATTCTGATCCCTTTCTCGGCTTTGGTTATCTCCAATTTGTACTTCAAGCTCCTCTGCAGTCTGAGCAATAGCCTGTATCTTAGAAATATTCATATCCTCTTGTGTGGCTGCTATTGTTAATCCCTTAATCAATTCATCCTTAAGACCACGCCCATATCGATGAACTCTAGCTCGCATCGTACTCACAATATCGGGGGCATACCTGGCTAATGAATTAAATCTGAGGCTATACTGTCGAACATTCATATTGCCCTGCCTAAGGGCTAGAAATTGATCAAGTCTGGCCTCTCGAACCTCCTGTGGAAGATAGGGAGCTAGGAAGGCCTCTGAAAATTCCTCCCACTCAGCTGGGGGTGCATTTGATCCCCTAGACCGATCCCAAGCCTCGAACCATAAAATGGCCACATCTCGTAACCTG
Organism: Jaltomata sinuosa; assembly: GCA_003996215.1. Taxonomy (NCBI): domain Eukaryota; kingdom Viridiplantae; phylum Streptophyta; class Magnoliopsida; order Solanales; family Solanaceae; genus Jaltomata; species Jaltomata sinuosa. The sequence goes on along the minus strand of QJPP01000720.1, from coordinate 389,601 downwards.
AAAGATGCAAACTCCACTGCCTCCACTACCGTTGCATGCATGACTCGAAGTACTCGATATGTCTGATCAATAAACTCCTGAGGATCCTCACGTGGGTCAGAGCCTGTAAATATAGGAGGACTTAGGCTGATAAACTCTCGAGCCCTAGAACTTTCTGAGCCACCTGACCTAGCACTCGTTGATGCCCCAATTTGTTGTTGTTGTGTGGCTACCATCTGGGTCAATAATCGAACAGCACTCCTGATGTCCTGGTCCTCTGCTTCAGGTGGAGGAGCTACATGTGCTGGTTCATCTCTAGCTATCTCAGATGCCACTGGAGCAGGTGGGGTCAGGGGTACTGGACCCCCTCTAGTCTCATCAGGTACTTGATAAACTGGGATCTCTGGTGTCGGTGATTCACTTTGAGCCTCAAATCTATCCAATCGGATAGGCGGGGAACGACTAGTACCTTTCCCCGTATCCGTGCCAACCCGTCGGCTACTCATTTGTCTAGTCACAGGCATTTCTGTAGACAAGGAAGAGAAAAACATGAATTAGTCTTCAAACATCTTATGACCTCGCTCTATTGCACGATCTAGCAAATGAAAGAAGGATAACATTTCCTAAATGTCCCGTAGCCTCATGATTATAGGTATGGTGCACAACACACCCATAAACAAGACTCTACTAGACACGGCTTGTAGACTCCCAGGGATTCGACGTGCTCTGATACCAAGTTTGTCACGCCCCAAACCATGGGAGGCATGACCGACACTCGGAGCCCCAAAAGGCCGAGGGTGCCAAAATAGAGTGTATCTCTGTTGAACCTGCTGGGGGTCTGAGACCGACAAGGTCTCTAAGAATAGCAATTTGAAACACTAAAAGCTCAATAGTAGTTAAGTAACTCAAGGCCGACAAGGCTATTATCATAGTAGATAGCTAATAACAAGGCCGACAAGGCCATACCCAACACTAATATACATATACACGTCTACAAGCCTCTAGGAGTAAGTAAAATATCTCATATCCAGGACAGGGCCCTGGACTACCCATAAGCTGTACATATATATAACCTGGTCAAAATATAAGCTAGACCTCTGACTCGTCAGCTCCAGGAAGAATGGAGCTTACCAAAATGGTTGAACTCCGCAACTCCTACTGAAGAGATCTGTCTGGGTATCTGTCTGGACCTGCAGGCATGTATGCAGCGCCCCCAGGCAATGGGGACGTCAGTACGACAATAATGTACTGGCATGTAAGGTAGAAACATAAAAGCAAGTCGCAAGTAGTAAATCCGAACAAGATAAAATATGAAACTTGTAAACTGTAATTGGTAAGACTCATTAAGCTCTTTCTCCTTTATTCTTTTTAGAACACAATACATGCATTAACACACGCTGCAACTCACTCTTTATAACCCACACTGAACCACAATAACGCCTCGGCGCACCCTATATTTAATAGCCTCAATATGGCAGTAGCGCCTCGGCGCACACTATGTATATAATGGCCTCAATATGGCAGTAGCACCTCGGTGCACACTATGTGTATAATGGCCTCAATATGGCAGTAGCACCTCGGTGCACACTATGTATATAATAGCCTCAATATGGTAGTAGCACCTCGGTGCACACTAACACGCAAACCACGCATAATAAGTGTATTACTAGATTGACCTTCAAAGCTATTCTTGTTATTTATGAAGGTTCATTTAGATAACGTCTTTAGCCTTGGCTTACTAGGTGTTGTAATCAACATACCAAACACATATAAATGGGGATTGACTTTCTAACTTTCCTTGTATACTTTCTAAAGCTTGATTAGAGATCACAATACAAAGAAGAAACTCGACAAAAGGATAACTTACGTTTCGTGCAAAAAGAATCGGAGTTTTATAAGAAGGCGACTTGAATCACCATAATGTATAAATTAGTTCCTTAAGACTTGTTGAGTTACCAAATCAGCTCTCTTACAACAAAATACTCAAATTCCTTCTTTCGGAAATTTAGAGTTCTATTTCTAGATTCATGCCGATAAGGAATAAAGAAGCCTTAACATACCTCGTTCTTTTCGAAGATTGCGCTTACCACAACTTGGACTTTCCTTTATTAAGTTAATCTACAACACAAGGGTATAATGAAGCTAATATTAGCTCTTAAACCTGCTGCAACATTCCCAAAACAGTAGCTAAACATTTCCCGGGCAGATTTACGTATTTTGCATTAATTAAAGGTGTATCATCACACCTTTCTCCCCTATCCAATACACATCCCACACACACCAACCTACTGCCTCCAATAATACAAAACACATCAAACAGCCCCTACACAACTCACCATGTCGAAATACAATAGCAACACATTGAACCCACGGCTTCCGATCGCCGTCCCGTGAGTTCTTAACAACAATTCAACAAAAATTGTCTATCCGAACTTCAATCCAAAAATATGGTTATGGGCAGAGTACTTACCACACTTGAAGGGGTGTTTTTATCCTCTTTTTATTGATGCTTTAAAAGCTTAAGTACCCCCTACACATACACCAACAAGAGAAGAAGAAATCGCTTAATTGTTACACAATTTCCATGTGTTAAATCATAAGAAAGGGGCTGCCATAGTTCATGTCTTTCTTACCATAGGATATCCTAGCTATATGTAGTAGATTAATACCAAGATAACAAGTTGTTTAACTCACCTTAAGCTTCAATTAATCGTGGTCTTCTTAGAACCCTAAAGGGAAAGAAGGGCTGCCAAAAAGGAAATGAGATAAGAGAGAATTTTCCAGCTTTTTGTGATGAACATTGATCAGCAAAAGCCCTATATAAAGGGACCTTTTTGGCCGACTTTTTTGATTATATTTGGGCCAAAATGGGTCAAGAAACTTGGGCCTAAATTACCCTTTGCTTGGGCCTCAAAAGGGTTAAGTTTTGGGGCTGATTTTGGCTTCTCTTGGGTCAAAATGTGGTCAATATTGGTGGCTAACTTTTGTAGTTGTTTGGGCCAGATTTGGTTGTGCTTTGATGGGCCAACTTTAAGCTTCATTTGGGCTACCATTAGTTCTAATAATCCATGGTGTTGCTGCCCGTAATCGGCCCTCGGAACTTAGTTTGTTAGCGTAGGTAGGTGATGCACCTACTTGTCACCTAAGAGCTTAGATAAGTTGAGCAAGTACCTCACTTGTTTTATCTCATTTTCAAAACCCTCCTCCTTATAATTTAACTTAACACTTATATACATTTGACCATTTCAAATTCTAGGCCAAAGTACCCCTTCACAATCTCGAGCTCAAATACCTTCGTCGATATTTACTTAGTCACATAGGTTTTGAAAGGTACGGGGTGTTATACATAAATTAATAAGGATTGTGTGTTATGAACCTGTGAGCATAAACTTGATGTCTCTTGCCATATTGAAATGGTTCGACATGGGCCATCCCACCACTACAAAGATGAAATTACTTATGGAGGACCTCTCAATGAAATTCCCCGTGGGAACTTTCTATAACATGCTAATAAAAGTGGATTGGCTTGTAGATCTGATAGATTTTGTGATACTTAATTGTACCGATGGTTTTGAAATACCAATTGTTTTAGGGTAGCAGAGTTTAAAGATGGGGCGTATGTTCTATGAGGTGAATTGGGGGGATCTTAAATTCTCAATGAATTAGGAAGATACAACTTTTGATGTTTGTAGATCTATGAAGTAGCCCAATGACCTCCAAAGAGTATTTCCAATCAATAAAATTAAGGAGAGTGTCAAGCATTGGAAGCTGTTTTGTTGAACCATGATTGTGAAGGGAGAGAGGAGTATGATGAAATATGTAGAGCTTTAGTAGGAATGGGATCTTATTCCTATCCTGCGAAGAAACTTGATCTTGATTTAAAGAACTGACAAACCCCTTAATCCAAACCTTCCATTGTTGAACCCCCAGTGTTGGAGCTCAAACCCTTGCCTTCGCACTTGAAGTATGCATACTTAGGTGGCAATAAAACCTTACCGGTAATGATATCCAATAAATTGAATGAAGAACAAGTACGAGCATTACTCAATATGTGAAAGAAGCATATTTAAGCTCTTGGATGAACCATTGCCGATATCATTGGCATACCACAAGGGATTTGCACACATAGAATAAACCTTCAAGAAAATTGCACACCTTTGATTGAGCATCAGAAAAGGTTGAATCTTCATATGCAAGAGGTGGTTAAGAAAGAAATAATCAAGTTGTTAGACACAGGGGTTGTCTTCCTAATATCTGACAGTACATGGGTCAGTCCAGTCCAATGTGTACCCAAGAAAGGTGGGATCATAATCATACCTAACAAAAAGGATGGAATGATAGCTCTCAAGATGGTGACTGGATGATGAGTGTGCATGGACTATAGGAAGATAAACACATGGATGAAAAAAGACCATTTCCCATTTCCTTTCATGCACTAGATGCTTGATCGATTGGCAGGTTGTGGTTACTATTGCTTCCTGGATGTGTATTTGGGCAATAAACAAATCTTAATCGCCCACGAAGACTAAGAGAAAATGACATTCACTTATCCTTATGGGACCTTTGCATTCAAGAGAATGTTGTTTGGACTATGCAACGCCCCAGCCACTTTTCAAAGGTGAATGATGTCAATATTTTCATAAATGGTAGAAGACACCATGAAAATCTTTATGAATTATTTCTCTATTGTTGGAGATGCTTTTTAAGATTGCCTATCCCATTGGAGGATGTGCTTGAAGGATGTGAAGAAACTAACTTTGTCCTAAATTGGGAAAAATGTCACTTCATGGTGAAAGAAGGGATCGTGTTACGGCATAAAATATCTGAGAAAGGAAATAAAGTTGACCAAGAAAAAATTGTAACACCCCGTGCACGTATCCAGCTATCTAAGTTAAAAATCTAATAAAATTTCAAGTTTCCAGATATGACAGCTCAGACGACGATCTGTCATTTGGAAGCATGGGCCCGTCCTATGCTCCCATCGTCCCATCTCCAGAATACCCCTCAGAGTGTCCCAGAAATGACGAGTCTAAGAACGGTCAATCCTTCTGGATGATGTACCGTCTTCTCAGCTTCCTGGTACTCATCGTCCTAAGTTCAGAAACCTATCTTCCAAGTTCCAGAAATGATGAGTCGATGGACGGCCCATTCTTCTGGACGACGGGTCGTCATTCCAACCGTAATCCCTGAGGTCCAGTAGCCCAGACTCTTTCAGTCAAACCACAGTTCTCTTAGATGGTCCGTCCTTCTGGAGGACGGACCGTCGTCCAACCCGTGGTCACTGACTTCGACAATATTTCTGGCTTTTCTTAAATTAAGTCCAGGGGCATTTTAGTCATTTCCCACCCTATTATGTATTAAGTGAAGTCATTTTGACTACTTTTAGAAGGGTTTTCACCCATATTACCCTAAGTCCCTCTTAAGTTCATCATTCTTCACTCAAAAAGGAAAGTTGCTCTCAAGCTCAAGTCTCCAAGCTCCAAGTCAAGTCTCCTTAATCATTTCCAATCAAGTGGGTAATCTTCCACGAAGGTATGTGGGATTTTAACAAAGGGTTCCTCTCACCCTTGTGCCCAAAATCCCTAATTCTTATGTTGAAATATGAACTTATAAAATTAGGGTTTTCATCTAAATTGGGGAAAATTTATGAAATCAGTTTCTACGTTTAAATTCATGGTTTCCTTTTGATTACTCATGATTTAAGTATGATTCTCTTGTTGGTTTTAAAGGCCCAACCATAAAAGTTTATTTTAAGCATGAAACTATGAAATTGCATGTTTTCAAGAGAAACTTGGCATGATTATCATGGCCTTTATGTATTTATGAAATTGCATGCCTAATTCTTCAAGTATGAATTTAGAAAGTAAAGCATGTTTTTGAATTATGGCTATGCTAAGCTTATGAACTATGATATGAAAGTTGCATGAAACCTGATGTGTTTTCATGTTTTATGTATAAGGTTTGGCATGAGAGTATGCCCTTAGGTCCTGGTATGATATGATATCTGCCTTAAAGGCTTATGAGAGTGGATCCACGTCTTTATGTATGGTGTCCTTGCCTTAGTGGGGCATAGGACAACTTTGCCAACGAGGGTTATATAGTTGGGTATGGTGACTTGTTCCTTGGCAGGGTTCAAAGTCAGCTTTGCTAACTGAGGTTATACAGTTAGATTCCATGTAGCTCACGTGGTCTCATACAGGTTATAAGAAACTCTCGTATGTTATGTTTTCAAGTATTCTATGCTTTATGAACCTTCTATGAAACATCATCTTGAAGTTGGCTTTTGCCTTATGATTTAGCTTTTCATGTTGATATCTTTTCATGATACTCTACAATGTATGAATTATGTTTAAATACCCTTTTAAAGCATGTTTTTCCTAATTATGAATCGCTCACATACTTAGTACATTCCATAGTACTAAGGCATATTGTGCTGAATCTTTTTATGATGCAGACAAAGGTACCCCTTCTCAGCTTCATGGCTAGAGTCTCAGGCCACTTCCTTAGTCAGATGTGGTGAGTCCTCATGGTTCGAGGACTAGTTATGTTTTTCCTTATGTTAGCTTTACTTCTATACTTTGAGTTAGCTAGGGTTTTGTCCTAGCAACTCTTATGTTATGACTAGAGGCTCTTAGATATATTTTGCGTTCGATTTCCCTTTTTGGATATTGTATGTTATGTGGCTCTTAGACCTTTATTGATGTTTCCTTATTGGATTTTCGTATTATGTTTCCGCTTATCGTTTGTTATGCTTGAGAATGCTATGACAAAAGGTTAGCTTGGGGAATTTGTAGTTCCATGTCCCGTGTTATGTCTAGGGGGTAACCTCGGGGAGTGACAAAATTGGGATAAGAGCCTCAGGTTCAAGAGTCCTAGGATGTCTAAAAGCCGCATCGAGTAGAGTCCTTCTCATGTGTGTGAAGCGCGCCACACATATGAAGAGGAAGCAATGAGCTCATCTTTTCTAAATATTGACCAAAGCAAACTCTACCAGCCTAGAAAAATCTTCAAAGACACAAATGAGAAGTTCAGGAACCAAATTGTCTATCTCGGCAAGTAATAAATGACTTTTAGCCACTGCACGAAAGCTCGAAATGCAGAAAATTCAAGAAAACCAAGAAATGATCGGGAGGCTCATTACAACATCCACTACTAAAAGAACTTTCATCCTTGAAAGTTAAGAAATAGGAAGCACTAGGAGGCTCAAAAATGGAAGGATATTAGGCCCACATGTTGAGCTAGGCTTCTCAAGGAGCCTCCTTGACGGGACGACGCTTGATAGAGCTATACCAAAGGAAAACTACTTAAGCCTTAAATCCTTACCAGCCAAACTAGAAAAGCAACAAACTCTAACTCAAAAGCCATAAAGATCAATCAACTAAACCGAACCTTAGGAAACTCAATCAAAACACATCGACACATCACATATACCATGAAAACTAAAGTGATCATCATAAAGAACTAGTAACTAGGCTAACCCCAAAAGCCACCACTCAACACTCTAACTCATGAATCCATTGATCCGCAAAACCCTTCTGTCTATCCTAAATCATCTATACCTTAACCATGAAGCCACACACAGGTCAAAAACCCAAGAAACCCTCGAAACATCAACTAACCCACTGGAGGCCTATAATTCCCACTACACTTAACCTCGAGTGAGGTCACCTTCATACTCAAACTCTACCTAGGCCAAGCAATAGTCCACGAGCCTCTGACACCAAAATTTCCAACGCTTAGAATATCCTCGAGAACCATAGTAGTCTGCTTCAATTGACCATCAACTTGTAGATGGACACCTACGCTGAGATCAACCTCGATTCCCAAACTCTTCTGAACTAACCATTAGGAATCCAATTGCAATTGACACACCATGGACAAAAATGATATGGATGAACACCCTATGTCAAAGAACAATCTCCCAACTAAAGACCAAAGTTAACCTCGTTGAACTGTACCAAGTATGAACTGACCGAAAGTGAGTGAACTAGAGCAACCTTCCCATGAATACCCAAACAACATCTAATCTCCGCAAGGAGTATGGCAAGCCTACCACAAAGTCCATAACTATAAAATAAACTCAAAATTCTAGAAATACCACTGCTGGTCTAAATTTCTCAAAACACCATTCGGATCTAAGGTCGCCTTACTAGCCTCACCACTCAGAAAGAAATCCACCATGCCGCGAATACCAAGTCAAACAAACCCATAAGCAAAGGAAAGGATTCCCAAAGTCAAAGCTTGCCACTTAGCTATTGAAAAACTCATAAACTCCAAACCCACTGTCTTCTAGATTAAATTATCTACCCTGTTGTACCAGTATGCAAGCAACCAACTCTGAAGGAATATCAACATACCATAACTCTGGCCCACAATTGGCAGAGCCCAATCGATGCTAAAATCCATATGGCTTGACCTTTAGAAACATATCCCAAACTTGCCAACCCTTTAGAAAAGAACAATGTAATGAATCACTCTAGTCATGGTTATCATAACCAAAGAGAACCTTCCGCGAACCATCTGAAGTAACCTGCTAGACACCCAACTCCAAATATAAGTCATGTACCTTCCCATGTCCTTATGTAGTCTCGATATTGTAGGCCGATACGCAAGGTAACCAAAACTAAATAGGCTGAGAACCTAAGGCCCCTCAAATTCGCAATCTTAATGGAATACCCTATAGAGACACACTAGATCTGGCAAACCTCTCTCATAAAATTTTGGAGCAATTTTTTTAACTCCCACAATTATGCTGATGTCACCCGGTATAGAGGAGAAATGAATAGGCCGAGTACCCAGCTCAACAATAATGTCAAAGTCAAAACTGGACCATACTAAATACTAAGGAAAACAGTGGAGACAACCTCGATACCTGCTACCCACCTAAGCTGATCAAGTAAAGAGGATCAAGTTTAACCTTCCAAATATAGGCAAAGTCATTAGATACCACCTTGCCTGCTAATAAGTTGCTAATCTACCACTTACTGAACCTTTGTTCATGAATTATTGCGTATTTTTATGAGAATTAGAGGTACTTATTCCCTTTATTAACATAAATGAAGGTATTCTTGGTCGAGTGAAGAAGGGAAAGGAATTAAACCCAAAGAGCTTAAAAAGAAGTTAAAGTGTGAAGGCAATCAGAAGAGGAGAAGAAACTTCCAAAAAGGGCGAAAAATATGTTAACTGCACAAAGGCACTTGCGATATAGCTTGATCGAAGGAAATTCCCATCTAATAATCAAAGCTAGAAATAGTGTGATTTACCCAAGTATAAATTGGTATAAATTGGTTGTTTTATGGTAAAGCTATGGTGCTTGAGCAAAGGCTATGGTACATATATTTTGAGGATCTAAAGGCCACCAAATATAGCTAGAACCATGCTACCCATACCTATAATTGAAAGTTTGCATGATTAATCAATTCCCTAGTCCATTGTAGAAATTTATCAGAAGCATACCCTTAGTCTTCCTCTCTCTTGGTTATCAATCTGTGTTTACATTGTTCTCTTGTTATAAATTTAAATTTGATAATTCCCAATTCTCCCCCCCCCAAATTTTACTTTTGTTGTTAGAACATTTACTCGCCTTAGTGATTCTTCTTCCATAATTAATTGGAAATTCATCATTCCATTCCCCGTAGGATCGACCCTAACACTCGTTTGGTTATTTATTGTTTTGGTATGACGATCGTTACCACCTCGTATTGGAGAGTGTTTTTGAACATCATCAAAAATGGCACCGTTACCGAAGAATGGTTTTTTATTTGCCATTTGACTTTCATTTAATTCACTTTTATTGAGTGTTTGTTCTCTTATATTTCTTTATTGTTTGTGATCTTGCATAGGTAGTACGAGCCCCATAAGAAGTTTTGCTAGTCCTTAATATTAAGCCATATATGCACCTGAGAAGGTGACTACATATGGTTGTAATTTCAATACTTGGGGATCCTGGGGGAAATGGGTTCTACCTCTGCTAAAACATTTGATGAATGGACAAAAAAGAGTGCACGAAGGGATAGAGAGTTAACAATCATCCAAACTCTCTTTGGTTTCACGACTAGGCACGTTTTTAGTTAAAAATTTAAGAGAGTTAGTGCTATTGGAATTATTGGAGCTATAGAGTTGTTAGATGATGGGCATTATTCTTGTGAGAATTGTGAAGTGTCATCTGTTAAGGATTACGAGGTCCGATATAAGTCTTCAAAACATGAATCAAAGTTCAGAAAGAGAAGAGCATGGGAATCAAGGTTGGAACCTAAACAACGACAACTTAAGGGTAAAAATCATGCTTGAAAGGGTATTAGAGAAGATGGAATCCACTGATGAGGGTATCCAGAGTTGAAATACAAACTTGGAAAACTTTCGCAAATGGTGAATGAAGTGGCTCACCTTGAAATTTGAGTTTGAGCAAACCAAAAAATATGAGGAGGTCTTTACTAAAAGGGAGTCTTCAAGCTCAACAAAAATTGCAAGTCATTTTAGAGGCAAGCCTAGAAATAAAAGGGCTATTGGAAATGGTATTGCGAAAAATCATGATCATAAGAATAAGGTAACCAAAGTTTGTAAGCCCTTCCCTAAATGTCCACCTCCTTTCCCTCCACATCTATTGCAAGCAAAACAAAAGGAGTAACCTAAAGATTTTGATTCCATGTTAAAGAAAATTACTATCAATGTCCCACCGAGTCATAGAAACACTCAAATTCCCTAGCACGCTAAATTTATGAAAGAAACATGCACCATGAACAACTTTATGGAGAATGGAGTTGTCAACATTTCCCCTGACAACAGCACTATAATATCAAATAAGTTTTCTAAGGAAGTGGACACCCCGGGTGTTTTTACCATTTGTGGTGCAAATGGGGTAGATAAATCAATAAGGATTGTGTGTGATAAATCAGTGAGCATAAAACTGATGTCTCTTGCCATATTGAAATGATTGGACATGGGCCAACCCACCACTACAAAGATGAAATTACTTATGGCAGACCTCTCAATGAAATTCCCCATGGGAATTTTCTATAACATGCTAATAAAAGTTGATTGGCTTGTAGATCCAATAGATTTTGTGATACTTGATTGTACCGATGGTTTTGAAATACCAATTGCTTTAGGGTAGCAAAGTTTAAAGATGGGGCGTATGTTCTATGAGGTGAATTTTGGGGAGCTTAAATTCTCTAAGAATGTGGAAGGGATAACTTTTAATGTTTGTAGATCTATGAAGTAGCACAATGACCTACAAAGAGTATTTGCAATCAATAAAATTAAGGAGAGTGTCAAGCTATATTCAGAAAAAGGGTTTGTTGATGAATCATTGGAAGCTGTTTTGTTGAACCATGATTATGAAGGGAGAGAGGAGTATGATGAAATATGTAGAGCTTTAGTAGGAATGGGATCTTATTCCTATCCTCCGAAGAAACTTGATCTTGATTTAAAGAACTGACAAACCTCTTAATCCAAACCTTCCATTGTTGAATCCCCAGTGTTGGAGCTCTAACCCTTGCCTTCGCACTTGAAGTATGCATACTTAGGTGCCAATGAAACCTTACCAGTAATCATATCCAATAAATTGAATGAAGAACAAGTATGAGCATTACTCAATGTGTGAAAGAAGCATATTCGAGCTCTTGGATGGACCATTGCCGATATCATTGGCATACCACCAGGGATTTTCACACATAGAATCAACCTTCAAGAAAATTACACACCTTCGATTGAGCATCAGAGAAGGTTGAATCTTCATATGCAAGAGGTGGTTAAGAAAGAAATCATCAAGTTGTTAGACGCAGGGGTTGTCTTCCTAATATCAAACAGTACATGGGTCAGTCCAGTCCAATGTGTACCCAAGAAAGGTGGGATCACAGTCATACCTAACAAAAAGGATGGAATGATAGCTCTCAGGATGGTGACCGGATGGAGAGTGTTCATGGACTATAGGAAGATAAACACATGGATGAAAAAAGACGATTTCCCCTTTCCTTTCATGGACTAGATGCTTGATCGATTGTCAGGTTGTGGTTACTATTGCTTCCTGGATGTGTATTTGGGCTATAAACAAATCTCAATCGCCCACGAAGACTAAGAGAAAATGACATTCACTTATCCTTATGGGATGTTTGCATTCAATAGAATGTTATTTGGACTATGCAACTCCCCAACAACTTTTCAAAGGTGAATGATGTCAATATTTTCATAAATGGTAGAAGACACCATGTAAATCTTTATGAATTATTTCTCTATTGTTGGAGATGCTTTTTAAGACTGCCTATCCCATTTGGAGGATGTGCTCAAAAGATGTGAAGAAACTAACTTGGTCCTAAATTGGTAAAAATATCACTTCATGGTGAAAGAAGGGATCTTGTTACGACAAAAAATATCTGATAAAGGAATCAAAGTTGACCAAGCAAAAATTGTAACACCCCGTGCACGATCCGTCATTTTGAAGCACGGGCCTGTCCTATGCTCCCATCGTCCCATAACTAGAGGACCCCTCAGAGTGTCCAAGAAATTATGAGTCTAAGAACGGTCCATCCTTCTGGACGACAGACCGTCTTCTCAGCTTCCTAGTACTAGTCATCCTAAGTTCATAAACCTATCTTCCAAGTACCAGAAATGATGAGTCGAAGGACGGCCCGTCCTTTTGGACAATGGGTCATCGTTCCAACCATAATCCCTGAGGTCCAGCAGACCCAGACTCTTTCAGTCAAACCACGGTTCTCTTAGATGGTCCGTCCTTCTGGAAGACGGACCATCATCGAACCCGTGGTCACTGACTTCGACAATTTTTCCAGCTCTTCTTAAATTAAGGCCAGGGGCATTTTGGTCATTTTCCATCCTATTATGTATTAAGTGAAGTCGTTTTGACTACTTTTAGAAGTGTTTTCACCCATATTACCCTAAGTCCCTCTTAAGTTCATCATTCTTCACTCAAAAATGAAAGTTGCTCTCAAGGTAAAGTCTCCAAGCTCCAAGTCATGTGTTCTTATTCTTTTCCAATCAAGTGGGTAATTTTCCACCAAGGTATGTGAGTTTTTAACAAATGGTTCCTCTCACCCTTGTGCCCAAAATACCCAATTCATATGTTGAAATATGAACTTATGAAATTAGGGTTTTCATCTAAATTGGGGAAAATTTATGAAATCAGTTTCTACGTTTAAATTCATGATTTCCTCTTGATTACTCATGATTTAAGTATGATTCTCTTGTTGGTTTTAAAAGCCCAAGCATGAAAGTTGATTTTTTGCATGAAACTATGAAATTGCATATTTTCAAGAGAAACATGGCATGATTAGATATCATGGACTTTATGTATTTATGAAATTGCATGCTTAATTCTTCAAGTATGAATTTAGAAAGAAAAACATGTTTTTGAATTATCGCTATGCTAAGCTTAGGAACTATGATATGAAAGTTGCATGATACCCGATGTGTTTTCATGCTTTACGTATAAGATTTGGCATGAGAGTGTGCTCTTATGAATAAGATTTGGCATGAGAGTATGCCTTCATTATTATGAGCTATATGTATGCATGTTTTAGGAGTAGTATTTAGCACCGAGAGGACGGGGTGAGAGTGCCCTTAGCCTCATAAACTATGTTGACAACGTAGGTCCTGATATGATATGATATCTGCGTTAAAGGCTTATGAGAGTGGATCCACGTCTTTATGTATGTTGTCATTGCCTTAGCGGGGCATAGGACAACTTTACCAACTAGGGTCATATAGTTGTGTATGGTGACATCTTCCTTGGCAGGGTTCAAAGTCAGCTTTGCTAACTGGGGTTATACAGTTAGATTTCATGTAGCTCACGTGGTCTCATATCGGTTATAAGAAACTCCCGTATGTTATGTTTTCAAGTTTTCTAAGCTTAGTCAGCTATGGTGAGTCCTCATGGTTCGAGGACTAGTTATGCGTTTCCTTATGTTAGCTTTACTTTTATACTCCGAGTTAGCTAGGGTTTTGTCCTAGCAACTCTTATGTTATGACTAGAGGCTCTCAGACATAGTTTGCATTCGAGTTCCCTTTTTGGATATTGTATGTTATGTGGCTCTTAGACCCTCATTGATATTTCCTTATTGGATTTCTGTATTATGCTTCCTCTTATCGTTTGTTATGCTTAAGAATGCTATGACCAAGGGTTAGCTTGGGCCACTTGTAGTCCCAAATCCTGTGTTATGTCTAGGGGGTAACCTCGGGGCATGACAAATATGGTATTAGAGCCTCAGTTTCAAGAGTCCTAGGATGTCTGAAAGCCGCATCGAGTAGAGTCCTTCTCATGTGTGTGAAGCGCGCTACACATATGAAGAGGAAGGTATGAGGTGTCTTAGAAAAAGTTCACTTCATTTATGATCACATCGTGCGATAGAGGTTAAGTCTAATATTCCTCTAATCCTTACCTTATGCATTTCATATTATGCCTCCTCGACGTGCTATGCCTCCCCGAGCCGCTCAAAATGACGCTCCTCAAGTTTTTATTCCTGATGTCACGAATGATGAGTTTAGGAATGTTATTCACCTACTAGCTCACACTGTTGAAAATTAACAGGCTCCTACCCCCTCTCATCCTCAAGGTGGGGTAGCAGCCCGAGTTCCTGACTTTATCCGTATGAACCCAACGGAGTTTTGGGGTTCAAAAGTTGGAGAGGACCCGCTCAACTCTGTTGATGAAGTGAAGAAGATCTTTGAGGTGATGCAAGTAGCGGGTATTGATTGTGTTGAGCTTGCATCCTATCAACTCAATGATTTGGCTTGTATTTAGTTCACGCAATGGAAGAAGGCTAGAGTGAGAGATGCGATCCCTATGACTTGGGACTGTTTTGAGAAAGCCTTTCTTGATAGGTTCTTTCCCCGTGAGTTGAGGCAAGCGAAGGTGGAAGAATTTGTGAACATTAGGCAAGGTTTGATGTCGATGCAAGAGTATAGTTTGAAGTTCACTCAGTTGTATAGATATGCCCCCTCCATGGTAGCGGACCCGCATAATCAAATGAGCATGTTCATCTATGGTGTTTTTGATATAGTGAAGAAGGAGTGTAGTCTGCCTTGTTGTTGAGTGACATGAACATCTCTCGTCTCATGACTCATGCATATAAGATTGAGGGTGATTAGCTTAAAGAGATGGCTAGGGAGAACAAGAGGATTAGATCTGAGGGATCAGTTTTTGGTCATCACAAGTTTGGAGGTGGACATCGTTCTTCTTTCTAGAAGAAGTCATCAGGTTCGGTTCACTCTTCTTCTAGTCTACTACCCAGGATCAGAAGCCTCATCATGATCAGGGTGGTAGAGGGTATGGTTCTTATTCCCAGTCTTAGGGTTGTGTTACTAAGGGACCCTCCTACCCATCTTGTTCTAAGTGTGGGAAGAATCATGTTGGAGAGTGTTTGGCCGGTTCAGGTGGTTGCTTTGGTTGTGGTCAGCCTGGGCATCGTATCAAGGATTGCCCTTTAGTTAGGAAGGACCTGGAAGGTGGTAGGACTCAGTCTACCACAACAAATTCAGGTGGTAGACCAGCCCCGCAAGGCGCATCTTCTAGTTCTGGTGGTCGGCGCCAGAACCGTCTTTATGATATGTCCTCCCATCTGGACCAGGAGAATTCACTAGATGTGGTTACCGGTATGTTAAAAGTCCTCTCTCTTGATGTGTATTCCTTGTTAGATCCCGGTGCATCCTTATCTTTTATAACCCCTTATGTGGCTTGTAAGTTCGAGATCCGTCCTAAATTGATTTTAAAACCCTTCTATGTTTCTACTACTATTGCGAGTCAGTCCTAGCCAAAAGAGTCTATCGAAATTGGCCTATCTCAGTCCTTCATAGAGTCACTTCAGTGGATTTAGTAGAGTTGGAGATGAATAATTTTGATGTCATAATCGGTATGGATTGGTTTTATGCATGTTATGCCTCAGTTGATTGCCGCACTCGTGTGGTTAGTTTCAAGTTTCCTAATGAACCTGTCCTGGAATGGAAAGGAAATTCCTCTTCTTTGAAGGGTCATTTCATATCTTATCTTGAGGCTCGGAAGATGATTTCTAAGGGTAATGTCTATCATATAGTTTGGATTATGGACATGGAGTCCGTGATCCCGACTATTCAGTCTATTCTTGTAATGAATGAATTCATAGAAGTGTTCCCCGATGATTTGCCCGGAGTCCCTCCCGAGCAGGAAATTGACTTTGGGATAGATCTTCTTCCTGATATAAATCCTATCTCTATTCCTCCCTATAGAATGGCCTCCGCAGAACTCAAGGAGTTGAAAGATCAGTTGAAAGACTTGTTTGATAAGGGTTTCATCAGTCCTAGTATTTCACCTTGGGGTGCCCAGTTTTGTTTGTTCGAAAGAAAGATGGTTCTCTTAGAATGTGTATTGACTACCATCAATTAAACACGGTCACAATCAAAAATAAGTATCCCATTCCTAGGATTTATGACTTGTTCGATCTGCTTCAGGGTGCTAGTTTCTTCTCCAAAATCAACCTTAGATCCGTTTATCATCAACTTTGGGTTTGGGAATGTGATATCCCGAAGACAGCCTGCAGGACTCGGTATAGTCATTATTACTTTGTCGTCATGTGCTTTGGTCTAACGAATGCTCCTGCAGCTTTTATGGATTTGATGAATCGTGTGTTCAAACAGTGTTTGGATATGTTTATGATTGTTTCTATTGATGATATCCTCATCTACTCTCGGAGTGAGGAGGAGCATGCGAATCACTTGAAGGTTGTGTTGCAAACTCTCAAGGATAGACAGTTGTTTGCAAATTTTAGCAAGTGCGAGTTTTGGATACAGTCTGTCACTTTTATGGGTCATATTGTGACTAAAGATGGTATTCGGGTTGACTCTCAAAAGATCAAGGCGGTAAAGAACTAGCCTAAACCCACTTCCCTATCTGATATTAGGAGTTTCTTGGGTTTGGCTAGTTAATATAGGAAATTTGTGGAAGGGTTTTCCTCCCTTTCGTCCCCATTGACCCGATTGGCTAAGAAAAAGGTTAAGTTTCAATGGTCCGACTCTTGTGAGAAAAGTCTTCAAGAATTGAAGACTCGATTGACTACAACTCTAGTATTCGCTCTACCCAAGGGCCTTGATGATTTTGTTGTGTATTGTGATGCCTCCAGAATTGGTTTGGGTTGAATTTTGATGCAACGGGGCAAGGTGATTGCTTATGTTTCGAGACAACTTAAGGCGCATGAGAAGAACTACCCTACTCATGATCTTGAGCTAGCGACCGTGCTTTTTGCTTTGAAGATTTAGAGACATTATTTGTATGGTGTTCATGTGGATGTTTTCACCGATCATAAGAGTCTTCAGTATGTGTTCACTCAAAAGGAGTTGAATTTACGACAAAGGAGATGGCTTGAGCTCCTTAAGGATTATCATATGAGTGTGCTTTACCACCCGGGTAAAGCCAATATTGTGGCGGATGCTTTGAGTAGATTATCCATGGGTAGTGTGTCCTTAATTAAAGTTGGAAAGAAGGAATTGGTTAAAGAAATTCATAGACTTTCTCGGTTGGGAGTTCACCTTATGGACTCGACCGAAGGTGGTGTGATTGTGACTAATGGTGCTGAATCATCCTTGTTGGCTGAGGTGAAAACCAAGAAAGACCAAGATCCCATTCTACTTCAGTTTAAGGGTGCAGTGAGTCTGCAAAAAGTTGAGATTTTCTCCCAAGGGGTAGATGGTGTGCTTTATTACCAGGGACGGTTATGTGTGCCAGATGTAGATGGATTGAGACAACAAATTTTGTCCGATGCTCATATTTTTAGATACTCCATTCATCCGGGTGCCACTAATATGTACCGTGATCTACGGGAAGTCTTTTGGTGGAATGGTATAATGAAGGACATAGTCGGTTGTGTGGCTAAGTTTCCCAACTGTCAACAGGTAAAGGTGGAACATCAAAGGTCAGGTGGTATGCTTCAGAATGTTGATCTTCCCTCTTGGAAATGGGAAGCAATCAATATGGACTTTACAGGTTTGCCTCGTACTCGAAGGCAGCATGATTCCATTTGGGTGATTGTCGACCGGATGACCAAGTAATCCCATTTCTTGTTTGTTAAGACTACAGATACATCGGATGGTTATGCCAGACTCTTCATTCGGGAGATAGTCCGATTTCATGGTGTCCCCTTGTCCATCATTTCGGAGAGAGGTCCCCAGTTTACATCTCAATTTTGGAGATCATTTAAGAAAGGTCTTGGTACTAAGGTGAAGCTTAGCCTAACTTTTCACCCTCAGACGGATGGCCAGGCCGAGTGTACTATTCAAACTATGGAGGATATGTTTAGGGCTTGTGGTATTGACTTCAAAGGAAATTGGGATGATCACTTACCTCTTATCGAGTTGCCTACAACAACAGTTTCCACTCGAGCATCCAGATGGCTCCATATGAGGCACTTTATGGCCGGAGGTGTAGGTCTCCTATTGGTTGGTTTGAGGTTGGTGAGGCAGCCTTGATTGGTCCATATTCTGTGCACGAGACCATGAAGAAAGTTTAGCTTATTCGGGAAAGGTTGAAGACCGCTTAGAGTCGACATAAATCTTATACGGATGTGAGGAGAAGGGAGTTAGAATATCAAGTTCATGAATGAGTTTTCCTTAGGGTGTCACCAATGAATGGTGAGATGAAGTTTGGCAAGAAAGGAAACCTCAGTCCCCGTTTTGTAGGTACTTTGCGTATTTTGAGGAGAGTTGGTAGTGTTGTTGATGAGTTGGAGTTGCCAGTGGAGTTTGAAGCGGTTCACCCAGTTTTCCATGTTTCCTTGTTGAAGAAGTGTGTTGGCGACCCGAGATTGATTGTTCGTTTGGAAGATGTGGGTGTGAAAGATAGTCTCTCTTATGAGGAGTTTCCGTGGAGATTCTTGATCGTCAGATTCGGAGGTTACGGAACAAAGAAGTCTCTTCGTTAAAAGTCCTTTAGAGGAATCAGCTTGTTGAAGGTGCTACTTGGGAAGTTGAAAAGGCCATGAAGGCAAAATATCCTCATCTCTTTCCTTCCAATTTAGTTCTAGCGTGAGGTACTAGTTTCCTCATTAATATGTCCTGCCGATTCTACTCCGTCAGTCCCTCTCATGATTTTAGCATGCATCCATGTTTTACAAAGTTAGTTTATCATGTTTTCAAGTTGAAAAGTTGTGGTTTCATGATTAACCCTTGATTTCTATGTTATGATGTTGGTTGGGCTGTTTTCTCCTCAGTTTCCCTTATTTAGCCTTCATTCGAGGATGAATGATCCCAAGGGGGAGATATTGTAACACCCCGTGCACGTATCCAACTATCTAAGTTAAAAATCTCAGAAAATTTCAAATTTGAAGAGATGACGGCTCAGACGATGATCCATCATTTGGAAGCACGGGCCCATCCTGTGCTCCCATCGTTCCATCTCCAGAAGACTCCTCAGAGTGTCCCAGAAATGATGAGTCCAAGAACAGTCCGTCCTTCTGGATGACGGACCGTCTTCTCAGCTTCCTGGTACTCGTCATCCTAAGTTCAGAAACCTATCTTCCAAGTGCCAGAAATGACGAGTAGAAGGACGACCCATCCTTCTATACGATGGGTCATCATTCCATCCGTAATCCATGAAGTCCAGTAGCCCCAGACTCTTTCAGTAAAACCATAGTTCCCTTAGATGGTCCATCCTTCTGGACGAAGAACCGTCATCCAACCCGTGGTCACTGACTTCGACAATTTTTCCAACTTTTCCACCCATATTACCCTAATTCCCTCTTAAGTTCATCATTCTTCACTCAAAAAGGAAAGTTGCTCTCAAGCTCTAGTCTCCAAGCTCCAAGTCAAGTCTCCTTATTCTTTTCCAATCAAGTGGGTAATATTCCACCAAGGTATGTGGGATTTTAACAAAGGGTTCCTCTCGCCCTTGTGCCCAAAATCCCCAATTCTTATGTTGAAATATGGACTTATGAAATTAGGGTTTTGATCTAAATTGGGAAAAATTTATGAAATCACTTTCTACATTTAAATTTATGGTTTCCTTTTGATTACTCATGATTTAAGTATGATTCTCTCGTTCGTTTTAAAATCCCAACCATAAAAGTTGATTTTTAGCATGAAACTATGAAATTGCATGTTTTCAAGAGAAACTTGGCATGATTAGATATCATGGCCTTTATGTATTTATGAAATTGCATGTCTAATTCTTCAATTATGAATTTAGAAATAAAAGAATGTTTTTGAATTATGGCTATGCTAAGCTTATGAACTATGATATGAAAGTTGCATGAGAGTATGCCCTTATAAATAAGATTTTGCATGAGAGTATGTCTTCATGATTATGAGCTATATGTATGCATGTTTTAGGAGTAGTATTTAGCATCGAGAGGACGGGGTGAGAGTACCCTTAGCCCCATAAACTACGTTGCCAGCGTAGGTCCTGATTTGATATGATATTTGCCTTAAAGGCTTATGAGAGTGGATCCACGTCTTTATGTATGGTGTCCTTTCCTTAGTGGGGCATAGGACAACTTTGCCAACGAGGGTTATATAGTTGGGTATGGTGACTTGTTCCTTGGCAGGGTTCAAAGTCAGCTTTGCTAACTGAGGTTATACAGTTAGATTCCATGTAGCTCACGTGGTCTCATATAGGTTATAAGAAACTCCCGTATGTTATGTTTTCAAGTATTCTAAGCTTTATGAATCTTCTATGAAACATCATCTTGAAGTTGTCTTTTGCTTTATGATTTAGCTTTTCATGTTGATATCTTTTCATGATACTCTACTATGTATGAAAGTTGCATGATACCCAATGTGTTTTCATGCTTTATGTATAAGATTTTGCATGAGAGTATGTCCTTATGAATAATATTTGGCATGAGAGTATGTCCTTATGAATAATATTTGGCATGAGAGTATGCCTTCATGATTATGAGCTATATGTATGCATGTTTTGGGAGTAGTATTTAGCACCGAGAAGACGGGGTGAGAGTACCCTTAGCCCCATAAACTACGTTGCCAGCGTAGGTCATGATATGATATGATATGTTCCTTAAAAGCTTATGAGAGTGGATCCACGTAGTTATGTATGGTGTCCTTGCCTTAGCGGGGCATAGGTCAGCTTTGCCAACTAGGGTTATATAGTTGGATATGGTGACTTGTTCCTTGACAGGGTTCAAAGTCAGCTTTGCTAACTGGGTTTATACAGTTAGTTCTCGTGTAGCTCATGTGTTCTCATGTCGGTTATAAGAAACTCTAGTATGTTATGTTTTAAAGTTTCTAAGCTTTTTTAAACTTCTATGAAATATCATCTTGAAGTTGGCTTTTGCCTTATGATTTAGCTTTTCATGTTGATATCTTTTCATGATACTCTACTACGTATGAATTATGTTTAAGTACCCTTTTAAAGCATGTTTTTTCTTACTTATGCATCACTCACATACTTAGTACATTCCATAGTACTAAAGTATATTACGCTGCATTTTTTTATGATGCAGACTCAGGTACCCCTTCTCAGCTTCGTGGCTGGAGTCTCAGGCCACTTCCTTAGTCAGTTGTGGTGAGTCCTCATGGTTCGAGGACTAGTTATGTTTTTCCTTATGTTAGCTTTACTTCTATACTCTGAGTTAGCCATGGTCTTGTCCTAGCAATTCTTATGTTATCACTAGAGGCTCTCAGACATAGTTTGCATTCGAGTTTCCTTTTTGGATATTGTATGTTATGTGGCTCTTAGACCCTTATTGATATTTCCTTATTGGATTTCCGTATTATGCTTCCGCTTATCGTTTATTATGCTTGATAATGCTATGACCAAGGGTTAGCTTGGGGCACTTGTAGTCCCAAGTCCCGTGTTACGTCTAGGGGGTAACCTAGGGGTGTGACAAAAATTGAGGTCATTTCAAAGCTACCTCCTTTGAAAATAATAAAATGGGTCCAAAGCTTCTTGGGTCATACCCGATTCTATAGGAGATTCATCAAAGATTTTTCAAAAGTAGCCCATCCTTTGTGCTAATTTCTTGAGAAATATGCTAAGTTCAATTTTGATAATAGTTTCATGAATGCATTTCTCAAGTTGAAGGAAAATCTAACTTCAGCCCCCATCATCATAGCACCTGACTGGTCAAAACCATTTAAGCTAATGTGTGATGCTAGCGGAGCAGCCTTGGGGGTGGTGCTTGGTCAACAAAGGGATAAGTTTTTTCATCTAATATACTATGATAGAAAAACCTTGAACGCAGCCTAAACAAACGACACTGTGATTGAACAAGAATTGCTTGCAGTGGTGTTCACTTTTGAAAAAAATTGGGCATACCTATTGGGGACCAAAGTAGTTGTGCACACGGATCACGCTATGTTTAGGCATTTTATTGCTAAGAAAGATGCCAAGACAAGGCTTATCCAATGGGTCTTATTACTCCAAGGGTTTGACTTTAAGGTGAAAGACTAAAGAGGGTGTGAAAACCAAGTGGCTAACCATCTTCCTAGGTTGGAAGAAGAAATAAGGCCTATGGGGGAACTTGAAATAAATGATGAGTTCCTTGACGAACACATCTTGGCTGTATCTCATGATCTGATACCTTGATTCACTGATTTTGCTAACTTTATAGCAAGTGATCTAATTCCATAAGGTCTAACTTTCCATCAGAAGAAGAAATTTCTACTTGATGTTCGAAAGTTCTATTGGGATAAACCCTGTCACTTTTGGGTTTGCGCTGATGGTATGATTCGAAGGTGCATGATTGAAGTAGAGATTATGCCCATTTTAGAAGATTGCCATTCTTCATTGGTCGGTTGTCACCTTGGTAGCATGCAAACAATCTTAAAAGTGATGCAAAGAAGATTCTATTGGCAGACTCTCTACCAAGATACGCATGATCTGGTGATATAATGTGACCAAAGCAAACGTGAGGAGGTATTATCTCGTCACTATAAGCTTCCATTGACACTGATTTTATAAGTTAAATTATTTGATGTGTGGGGCATAGACTTCATGAGGACATTCGTAAGCTCTTTTGGAAACACTTACATCATCGTGGCTGTGGACTATGTATCCAAATCGGTAGAAGCGGTGGATTTACCAAAAAAAGGGCAAGAGTGTCACGACATTTCTCTAGAAGCACATATTCTCTCATTTTGGCACCCCCAGTGCCATTATTAGTGATAGAGGATCCCACTTTTTCAACCGGTTGCTTAGTGCTATACTTGAGAAATACGGAGTCGAGCATAAGGTCGCAACCCCTTACCACCCTCAAACAAGTGGCCAAGTGGAAGTATCCAATAGGGAGATCAAGTTCATTCTTAGAAAAATGGTAAATGCCAATAGAACGGATTGGGCACAGAAATTAGAAGATACATTATGGGCCTACAGGACTACATACAAAACTCTTATTAGTATTGTCATGCTCCAAACTAGGGGAGGCGCGACTGGCACTCGATACCTTATTCGATCGACTTATCCACTAAAGCATACTAGCTGACTAAACTGTGGGCCTAAAAAGTCGGGCAGCATAACATTTGAAATACCAATCCTTGAACGTTAAGGTCATAACCTGAATGACAGCAAGCCATATAGACAAAGGTAGATAAGCCAAAAATATTAAAGTACTAGCTTTCCAATGAGGACGCAACTGAAGACATATATACATGCATATACATACATGCCAAACCTATAGGGCTGGAGACTAGAAGCTGCAAAAAGAAATCGATAATATCGTGTCCACAATAGCCTCTAAGAGTGTCATAAGCACTGGTCGAGACAAGGCCCTGACTATATCCATTGTACAACAAAAGTAAACATCCTATAACAGTCAATGCAATGCAACAATATCAATGCAATGATGCAGTAAAATAAACCCATAACAGGCGTGGTACCCAAGCCTACCGTTAGTATTTCGTACCAGGCATGGTACCTGAGCCAACCATTTGTTATACCTATACCAGGCGTGGTACCCAATCCAACCATTTGTTATACCTGTATCAAGCGTGGTACTCGATCTAACCAAATGTCAACAATCCACAGTCAAATAATGAACAAATAACTTGTAAATCAACAAGCAACACACCGTTCAATTCATAGACTGTAAAACAGGACCCTTAGACATTCTACACAATTCCTCTAAGCAATGCAATTCATACAAACACTTAGATAAGAGTACACAATATATAACATTCACAAGAATTGTAAGCCATCACCTACCTCGAAATGATCCAAGCTCTACTCAACTCGAGCTTTCTCGTGTTCCGGATTCCTTTCTCGTTCTTGGTCTAAAACAACATAAAAGTACTTTGAATTAACAACAAAGCCTGCGCATTACCCGGATTACACCAAATCCCAGACCCCCAGGCCACCCATGATCATCCTAACCTTTTTTTCCCGGGTTTCCCGCCATTAATTTCCCTAGTTCTATCATTTTCACGGATAAAAATAGAGAATTTAGCAATATGTGATCATAAAACCTTACTTTTTACAATACCCAAGAAATTGCATGACTAGAATCCCCCTTCTTCCCCGGATTCCACCATCCCTAGGTTATTCCAACCTTTCCCCATGTTCCCTTCTAGCAATTCTATCGCGTAGGAAAAGTAGTACGAATATTGGGGAGTAGAAACCTTACCTTAGGGAAGAAAAACAATGGAAAATAGAGGAAAATCGTCTGGAATCGCCTTGCCCTTCTCCCAAAATAAAATTGTGAAAACTGAACATTGTGGGGAATGTTTCTGCATTAAATCCTATCACGCTCCGCTATAGAAGTACGCTCTGCTATAGTGGTACCACCGTAACAGAGTCGTCTGCTATGGCGAAGGCTGACCGACGTTGACTTCCGCTGTAGCAGTAATTTCTCTGCTACAGCGGAGGTCGCTATGGCAGAGTGTTAACTGCAATAGCGGTTGACACGGGACAGAAGGTCGTAAAACCTCCAAAATTAGTCCATTTTACAACACAGTTATTTTCCCGACATCCCGAAACAACCCCTTCATGTCAACCTCGATTCCGTGAGTTCTACTTACCCGAATTTGATTCTGAAAAGTCCCTCGGACTCCTTTATGTCTTGGCTACGTGGAGAACTAGCTCAAAATAAGACACCTAACCCAATACATACCCGAATTTCCCTAGACTCCACCTTGCTCTAAAAACTGGCCGAGGCTAGCCTAGCCTAGAATTTCAAACTCCCAAACTCGGAGTTTACTAACTCTAAAACTTGGCACGATTGGACTACCCATATCGACGGACCCGGTCGTTACAACAGATACCAATTTACCAATCGTTCATCCCCGAATAATCAAACCTGAAATTACAGAAATAAAGAAAAGAATAGTACCTGAATCCTCAAACAAATGAGGGTACTTGCCCCGCATGTCCTTCTCGGTTTCCCAAGTGGCTTCCTCAACCGGATGATGTTTCCATTGAACCTTTACCATATCAATCACATTTGTCCTCAACCTCCGGACATCCCGAGCAAGAATCAAGACTGGTTCCTCTTTATAACAAAGATCCTTATCGAAAAGCACCTCATCCCACTTGATGATGTATTCCACATCCCCATGGTATCGCTTAAGCATGGATACATGGAATACCGGATGGACGCCCGAGAAACTGGGCGGTAGTGCTTACTTGAAAGCCACTGGCCCCACAATCTCAAGAACCTCAAACGGACTGATGAAACAAGGGCTAAGCTTTCCCTTCTTACCAAACCGCATAACTCCCTTCATTGGTGACACTTTCAACAATACCTGTTCACTAACCTGAAATTCCATGTCTCGGACCTTGCGATATGCATACTCCTTCTTCCTGCTTTGGGCAGCCAGCAACTTGGCCTGAATGCCCCTTACCTTTTCTTGGACTTCCTTTATCAATTCCACTCCCAAAGGCTTTACATCTCCTTCCTCAAACCACCCAACCGGTGATCTGCAGCTCTTCCCATACAACTCCTCGAATGGTGCCATGTCAATACTGGAGTGATAACAATTGTTGTATGAGAACTCGCACAACGGTAGGAACTGGTCCCAATGACCCACAAAGTCCATCACACATGCTCTCAGCATGTTCTCCAATACCTGGATCATCCTCTCCGACTGACCATCAATCTCACTACTAAAAAAAGGCTAAAAAGAGACGGCCAAAAGGACGCTGGCCATCTCTCCAAAAGCGATGGACAACGTCGCTTTAAAAGCGACGGACTGCGTCGCTTTAAAAGAAACGGACTGCGTCATTAATAAAAAAATGATGCCGTTTTTTTTCTAGAAAAGCAACGCAGTCCGTCGCTTTGTTCTTGAACTTGAAGAACAAAGCGACGGACAGCGTCGCTTTTCCTGGTAAATTTTTTCCAGAAAAGCGACACTATCCGTCGCTTTTTCTGGGTATTTTTTTAAAAAGATTCCAGAAAAGCGACGGACAAAAGAGATGTTGTCCGTCGCTTTTTTACATTTTTCCAGCTGTAAAAATCTGTTTTTTCAATATGCATCACCTGCCATTTAAATATATAATTTAATACAGCCCAAACCAGAACTAATTACTGCCACAACATTCATAAAACAAATACAACATCAACAACAAACTAAAAATGAAGTAAAAATTTCATTAAACACATAAAAGGTAGACCAAAAGGACCTATAAAGTATTTAAAAGTGTCAAAATGTATAAGGAAATGAGTCAATCATAATGGGGGGTAGTATCCACATACTCCTCCTCATTTTCACTAGTCTCAGTAACTTCATCACTTGATGACGAGGAGGAAGGAGTAGGATCTACATGACTATGATGGCAATGACCAACAAAGAATTACATTTGTTGTTAAAGAGTTTGGACAGTCTTGGACAAATCATCAGTGCACTCAGTACGTTTCCTCTCGAATTCTGCCAAGGCTCTAGTAAGATCTGCGATCTCCTGCGACATTGTCACGACCCAACTACCGGGCCGTGAGGCACCTACTCTAATCTACCTAGATAGGAGAACCCTTACTACCCGAGTCAAAAGGTAATGCGGAAAAGGAAATAAACCATTAAATAAGTCCCTTAATACATGAGGAATCCCTTTACAAATGTTTGGAAAATCTTTATACAACGGCTTTCGAAAATTACAAAATCTTTAAAACTTGCGGAAATTTATTAACAATATAAACACCCTCCCCAGAACCTAGTCTAAGATGGTACAAGAGCTTCTACAAGATGAGATTATAATATGAAATGGACACTACTCCCACCATAGAAGGAAGTAGGAGCTGCTGGAAGATCACCGCAATCCTGAACCTGTAAAACATCACCAATCCTGCAACCAGACTATACCCAAAAAGGTATAGCAAAAGTAGAATCAGTACAAACACATGTACTGGTAGGCATCATCGGCTGACCCGAATTCACTCCTACCATCATATAAAAATTAAGATAAAATGCATAATGTAAATGCTCCACCCCTTTCAACATCACTTTTATCAATTCCCCCTTTCAGAACCGACCTTCCTAACCTTTAGACTTACCAAGTCACCTTGACCTTTACCAATATCAATGTCCATGCCCAGACTACCATTTACTTACCCAAGTCAACCGCCTTGACTAGACATTCATGCTTAAACCGACTAACTGCCCAACCAAACCACCTATACATGTGGTATTACTTACCAGTGTCCGGACCCTTCACGGACCTCTAGGACAACTTTTCATCCTGGCTATAACAACCAACAACTACAACCCCAGACTTTCAATCTTACTCCCAATTTACCAATCACATGAAATTCACCTAACAACCATTGACACATTCAATGACAACAAAAGAGTTATATCTATATCCCTTTCTCGTCCCAAAACCCGGTCCCTCCAAGGATCCTCTAACCACACCTAAGTGTTCAACAGGCTACCCGGTCTACCCCAAGACCCATCCTTAGCTTATTAACCACAAATAATCCTTGACCATCATTAGTACACTTAATGACAGTAAATTGTGAACTTACAACCTCTTTTACGTAGTTCGGACCCACCCGGATTCCCCTAACACATCTAGGTGTTAACATGACAACCCGGTCTACACAAAGACCGACTAATAATTAACATCATAATCCGGTCTACACCAATACCCAAAAGCACAATATAATATAACCATTCAGCCTACACCAAGACCGAACTCAAAGTATAATTACCCGGCCTACACCAAGACCAAACTCAAAGTATAATTACTCGGCCTACACCAAGACCAAACTAAAAATATAATTACCCGGCCTACACCAAGACTAAACTCAAAGTATAATTACTCGGCCTACACCAAGACCAAAAGCATAATATAATATAATAATTTATAAAAACAGCCCGGTCCACTCATGGAACCAACACCAATCAACACAATGAAACAATATCAATGAAATAATGCAGTAAAGTAAACCATACCAGGCGTGGTACCCGAGCCAACCGTTAGTATTCCCGTACCAGGTGTGGTACCTGAGCTAGCCATTTGTTATACCCATACCAGGCATGGTACCCGAGCCAACCGAATGTAAATCAATACACAGTCACAACAATGAACATTAACTTGTAAACCAACAAGCAACACACAGTTCAATTCACAGACTGTAATACAGGACTCTTAGACATTCCTAACAATCCCTAAGCAATGTATCTCATACAAACACTTAGATAAGAGTACACAACATACATTCCTAACAATTCCCTAAGCAATGTATCTCATACAAGCACTTAGATAAGAGTACACAACATACATTCCTAACAATTCCCTAAGCAATGTATCTCATACAAGCACTTAGATAAGAGTACACAATATAATACATTTACAGGAATCGTTAACCATCACTTACCCCTCCCCGTGTGGATGACTTAGCCCAACCTTGGTCCGAGGATCAACCTGTTTCCCCTTACTGACATATAATGAACGATTTCCTTTCTTAGTATAATTTAGCAACTATGTGATTCCCGAGACTTTACCCAACACCAAACACAAAGTGGGAACACCTCCCCTTAGCCTTACTAAAACCAACAACTACATCTCATACTATTTATATTCCCGAAACCTTATCTAGGAGTTTTCCATTTCCATTAACCATAGTTCCCAAGCATTCTCCCGGTTCTCCGAACCTTCCCGACATTCCAATCCCAGAACCTATCATTTTATTCTACCAAAACAATAAAATATCCACATTATATGTATCATAAAACCAACCTTTCAATTCATACAATTCCTAATTCACACATAACCAGTATTGAATCCACCAGACTCCATGCTCGAAGTACTAATCATGGATTCTCCCTTTCATTCTACACAATAATAGGAAATAAAAATGGTTAATCTACTCTTGGGAAGAAGCCTAGCCAACCTGGATGCCGAGCAGCTATTCCATGCCCTTTTTGGTTCTGTGAAGGCATTCCCTGACGATTCTGCAGGCTTGAATCCGTGGTTTTGCATCCCTTTCGCTGGAATCCCCCCTCCCCATGGCTCCCAAGCCTTGGAGAAGCCTAAAAGGGTTTTTGGAATAGCTCTCGTCTGATTTTCGAGCTGAAGGGAAGAGAATGAAACTAAAAACCCATTTTCTGGGTCTTTTTGGTCCCGTCACTCTGCTATAGCGGTCCCCGTTCCGCTATACTGGTACCGCCATAACAGAGTCAACCGCTATGGCAGAGGTTGACTATCTTGACTTCCGCTAGAACAGTAATTATTCCGCTTTAGCGGAGGTCACCGTGGCAGAGCAGTAGTGCTTGTCACAGACAAAATGTTGAAAAATTCCTGAAAAGAGCCCTTTTTACAACGCACCTTACATCCCCGACGTTCCAAAATAACCCCTTGCATCAACCTCTATTCCGGGAGCTCTACTTACCCGAATTCAATTCTGAAAAGTCCCTCGGACTCCTTTATGTCTTAGCTACACTAAAAAATAGCACAAATCAAGACATCGAACCCAATCCTTACCCAGATTGCCCTGGACTATACTTTTCTCCAATTTCGGCTGAGGCTAGCCTAGCTCAGAATTTTTAATTCTCAATACGGAAGTATTCTAACCCAAAACATGGCACAAAATATTTACCTATAATGACGAACCCAGTCATTACAACAGATACCAATTTACCCATCATTCATCCCTAAATTAACTCTCAGGCAGAAAGAGAAGAAGGAGCCCGCCCTCTGAACCTCGATGCTCTATTATGACAACGTAAATCTAACTTTACGCAAACTACTGAAACTTTTGAATCCCTTGGTATACCCAACTCAACCAAAATTTAATTCACCTTCACTCAGTCAAGGAATCCCTTCTTTCGAGCTACACAAGGCAACTAGATTACCCCTCCCCGAGTGCCCAAGAAATCTGGGGCCTCATCGAAACACCAGAGCAAAAAAAAAAGCTCAACGGACGAACCAAAACAATTTTTCCGCCACACCCATGGCGACCCTTTTTTCCGCCACACCCAGAGTTTTACTAGCCTGAAGTCCATCGCGGAAACTTCCTACGGGGTACTATGCCCCTTACATATCATCCTATCACCTTACTCCTATCAACACTATTCCCCGAGACACCACATATCTCTAAATCACGCAATAACGAGAATTTCATTGGGCTCATCCTACCTTGAGGTTTTCATCAACTCTCATCTTAGGGGGAATTTCTACCTGGGCGCTTACACCCTAACCAATGCTATAGCAAGAATACGCTCACCACTTAATGAGCAGTAACACTGGGTATTATCATGGTCGCAAGAGACACAATAATGCTAAAGAAACCCATTTAATAACCCCACTCCTTCAATTGACCCTACCACTAAGGATCATCAACACTAAACCAGTCAATAATCACCCCATCACATAGCCTATGAGCAACGTCCAACACTACTCAATCAATCACGGGTCATTTTCCAAAACTCTACATAGGTGACTATTCCCACCAATGGTC
This sequence comes from Jaltomata sinuosa, assembly GCA_003996215.1. Taxonomy (NCBI): domain Eukaryota; kingdom Viridiplantae; phylum Streptophyta; class Magnoliopsida; order Solanales; family Solanaceae; genus Jaltomata; species Jaltomata sinuosa. The sequence continues at coordinate 358,807 of QJPP01000720.1, read as the reverse complement.
AGTCATAGTTTTACCAATCCCCCGGGCTACCATATCTACCCTTTCCTTTGGTCACGCATGGATGCTAAGTATTCAGGCAAATTACCTTATATGTATCCTATATAAGTTCTATAGTCGATTTCCTTGTTTCACATGGCAGCCCGTAATGCAACCGTTTCCTTTAGATGCCCCGGGAATGAATGAAAAGCAGGGGAAGCACAGGGTAAGGCTTCTGCCTCGCGCTCTTCTGCTATAGCGGTGGTTGCTCCGCTATAGTGATTCTGCCATAATGATAACCATACCGCTTCCATAGTCCCGATGGTAACAACCCAGAAACTTGAAATTTTTAGTAAGTGTATCCTTTCACTTTCCCAGTTACCTTTGTTTAGTCCTGTAAATCCTGCCTTGGTCTTAAACTGCCTCCAAGACCATTCCTGGCATCGATCGCATCACAATCAGGCATAACACACTATCAATTACAAGAAATCACAACAACAATTGACTTCCGACAATACCTTCCTGCCATTACACTAATGACTTCCTTGTTCCCATGGTTCTCAACAAAGTACTGACTGTCCTGAAACCGAAGCTTCTCTACGGTCACAGTTTCCAATCCCTTATCATCTTAACCAATGATAAGACCTTTTTCAAAATGTAGTACCACTCTTAAATCAAGACTTTTAACATCTTATCACAGCCTAAGGTACACATAATTTTCAACTTAATGACCCTCTGCAGACTCAACATGCACGACAGACAACAATTTACACACATTTCAAGCAAGTCACACGAGAGTTTACAACACAACATTTCAACTTCGACTTACAACCAAATCAAGTCACAACCAAATCAAGTCACACAATTTACTCTCTATTCGTCCCATAGATGACCATTAGTCGATCATCCATGTCTTACCATAACTCCCTCTATTAAGCAATAATAGCCCTTGTCCCTGGTACTTATTCACATACCAACCACTTTAAACCTGAGTTCCCACAAGTGTATATATCCTTTACCCTTATAATTTTTACCAACGATAAGACCCTGCCCAACATTTAGTATATTGTTTTCCACTTGAATTACAAAACAAGAATTCCTTCAATCATTAATACATAACCAAGTTAAGACTCTTCACTAACTACAAATTTCAAGGCAACTCAGCAATTACACACCACAAAATTGCAGTCATTCAAATAATGCAATACATACAATCACGAGTCTCAAGCTCTGACACTCAATCAAACCAGTTTCATCACCTTTCATTCGCTTCATGAATGACCGTTAGCCGATTCATCCATCCTTTATATAGCCTCCCATGCCAGATACCAATTGGAACCTTCCCGGTTCCAATTTTCCTTGCTTGTCTTACTGCAATCGGAGTCCAATGACATCCTTACTTCATTGAGATACCAATTGGACTCAACCCACACAAGCAAGTGAAAGAACCGCACGAAAAGGAATGAAAGAAGAGAGATGTTTCCTAGAATGCTTTATAGCTTCCTTAGGATTAGATGTGGACATCTACAAAACAATCCGCGGAACTCTATTCGACATTTTTCTCTTGTACTGGGAGACCAGTAACCTGGGCTCTGATACCATTTGTCACGATCCAACTACCGGACCGTGCGGGCACCTACTCTAATCCACCTAGATAGGAGAACCCTTACCACCTGAACCAATAGGTAATGCGTAAAAGAAAATAAACCATTAAATAAGTCCCTTAATACATGAGGAATCCCTTTACAAATGTTTAGAAAATCTTTATACAATGGCTTTCGAAAATTACACAACCTTTAAAACTTGCGGAAATTTATTAACAATATAAACACCCTTCCCAGAACCTAGTCTAAGCTGGTAAAAGAGCTTCTACAAGATGAGCTTATAACATAAAATGGACACGACTCCCACCATAGAAGGAAGTAGGAGCTGCTAGAAGATCACCGCAATCCTGAACCTGTGAAACATCACCAACCCTGCAACCAGACTATACCCAAAAAGGTATAGCAAAAGTAGAATCAGTACAAACACACGTACTGGTAGGCATAATCGGCTGACACAAATTTACTCCTACCATCATATAAAAATCAAGATAAAATGCACAATGTAAATGCTCCACCCCTTTCAACATCACTTTTATCAATTCCCCCTTTCAGAACCGACCTTCCTAACCTTTAGACTTACCAAGTCACCTTGACCCTTACCAATATCAATGTCCATGCCTAGATTACCATTTTCTTACCCAAGTCAACCGCCTTGACTAGACATTCAGGCTTAAACCGACTAACTGCCCAACCAAACCACCAATACATGTGGTATTACTTACCAGTGTCCGGACCCTTCACGGACCTCTAGGACAACTTTTCATCCTGGTTATAACAACTAACAACTACAACCCCAGACTTTCAGTCTTACTCCCAATTTACCAATTACGTGAAATTCACCTAGCAACCATTGACACATTCGATGATAACAAATAGAGTTATATCTAAATCCCTTTCTGATCTCAAAACCCGGACCCTCCAAGGATCCTCTAACCACACCTAAGTGTTCAACAGGCTTCCTGGTCTACCCCAAGACCCATCCTTATCTTATTAACCACAAATATTCCTTGACCTTTAATAGTACACTTAATAACAATAAATTGTGAACTTATAACCACTTTTATGTAGTCCAGACCCACCCGGATCCCCTAACACATCTTGGTGTTAACATGACAACCCGGTCTACACCAAGACCAACTAATAATTAACATCATAACCCGTTCTACACCAAGACCCAAAAGTACAATATAATATAACCATTCGGCCTACACCAAGACCAAACTCAAAGTATAATTACCCGTTCTACACCAAGACCAAACTCAATGTATAATTACCCCGCCTACACCAAGACCAAACTCAAAGTATAATTACCTGGTCTACACCAAGACCAAAAACATAATATAATATAATAATTTATAAACACAGCCCGGTCCACTCATGGAACCAACACCAATCAACACAATGCGTAAATATCAATGAAATGATGTAGTAAAGTAAACCCGTACCAGGAGTGGTACCCGAGCCAACCGGTAGTATTTTCCCGTACTAGGTGTGGTACCCAAGCCAACCATTAGTATTCCTATACCAGGCGTGGTACCCGAGCCACCCGAATGTCAATCAATCCACAGTCACAACAATGAATAATCAACTTGTAAACGAACAACCAACACACAGTTCAGTTCACAGACTGTAACATAGGACTCTTAGATATTCCTAACAATCCCTAAGCAATGTATCTCATACAAACACTTAGATAAGAGTATACATCATACATTCTTAATAATTCCCTAAGCAATGTATCTCATACAAGCACTTAGATAAGAGTACACAACATACATTCCTAACAATTCCCTAAGCAATGTATCTCGTACAAGCACTTAGATAAAAGTACACAACATACAACATTTATAGGAATCGTTAACCATCACTTACCCCTCCCCGGGTGGATGACTTAGCCCAACCTTGGTTCGAGGATCAACCCATTTCCCCTTACTGACATATAATGAACGATTTCCTTTCTTAGCATAATTTAGCAACTACGTGATTCCCAAGACTTTACCCAACACCGAACACAGAGTGGGAACACCTCTCCTTAGCCTTAATAAAACCAACAACTACATCTTATACCATTTACATTCCCGAAACCTTATCTAGGAGTTTCCCATTTCCATTACCCATAGTTCCCAAGCATTCTCCTGGTTCCCTGAACCTTCCCGACTTTCTAGTCCCCGGGCCTATCATTTTATTCTACCAAAATAATAAAATATCCACATTATACGTATCATATAACCAACCCTTCAATCCATACAATTCCTAATTTACACATAACCAGTATTGAATCTGCCAGACTCCATACCCGAAAGCCTAATCATGGATTCTCCCTTTCATTTTACACAATAATAGGAAATAAAAATGGTCAATCTACTCTTAGGAAGAAACCTAGCCTACTTGGATGTCGAGAAGCTGTTCCATGCCCTTTATGGCTCCGTGAAGGAGTTCCCTGATGATTTTTCAGGCCTGAATCCGTGGTTTCGCATCCCTTTCACTGGAATCCCTCCTCCCCATGGGTTCCAAGCCTTGGAGCAGCCTAGAAGGGTTTTTGGAATAACTCTCATCTGTTTTTAGGACTGAAGGGAAGAGAATGAAATTAAAAATACATTTTCTGGGTTTTCTGGTCCCGTCGCTCTACTATAGCGGTTCCTGTTCCGCTGTAGCGGTACCGTCGTAGTGAAGTCAACTGCTATGGCAAAGGTTGACTATCTTGACATCCGCTATAGTGGTAATTATTCCGCTATAGAGAAGGTCACCGTGGTGGAGTGGTAGAACTGGTCACAGACAGAATGTTGAAAAATTCCTGAAAAGAGCCCTTTTTACAACGCACTTTGAATCCCTGACGTTCCAGAATAACCCCTTCGCGTCAACCTCGATTCCGGGAGCTCTACTTACCCGAATTTGATTCTGAAAAGGCCTTCAGACTCCTTTATGTCTTAACAACACCAAAAACTAGAACAAATTGAGACATCGAACCCAATCCTTACTTGGATTGCCATGGACTATACCTTACTCCAATTCTGGCCGAGGCTAGCCTAGCCTAGAATTTTCAACTGTTAATCCGGAAGTATTCTAACCCGAAACTTGGCATGAAATGTTTAACCATAACGACGAACTCGGTAATTACAGACATATATGCAAGATGAACACCATCAACCACATCAGCCTACCGCGAAGATCCAATACCATCCAGTCCTGACTGGATTCATCGCAAATTATTCCTAGAGCCTAGACCATAGACTCTCCCCTTTTGTCTCCGCTGCCACTTTTTCAATCCATATTTGAGTGTCTTCCTCGTTGTAGGCGCGGTCAGCAAGCCTAGACCTTGCTGAGTCTGGCTATACTCAGACAAAACACGTCCAAACTCATCCTGCATATAAAAAAATAAAAATCAATATTTTGTATAATATATACAAAATTATAAAAATTATATATATATATATATATATATATATATATATATATATGTACTTTAATTATATTTAAACTTTAAAACTTACATAGGCGTCTTGAGTTCTCTGTTCAACCCATACATCTGGATCTGACTTATTTTTTTTATCTTTTATGTGGCCTTTCTTAAAAAGCTCAGCCTGAGTCGAAGGGCGCCCCAAGTCCTTCTCCCGCAAACAAAATAAATTTAACATAATGAAGTAATATAATTAATATTATTTAATCAAGTTTATATAAACATATATATAAGTTAAAATGTTAATATTATTAATTACCATTTCCCTTGCAACGTTCGCTACACTCTTTGCACCCATAGTGTGCAATGATCCACCTTTAACACTGCCTCTGGCTTTCTTTCCTTGTTCAGATAATGCTTTGAAGTCTTCTGAATCCTAATACTTCTCAAGCTGCTCATGAACATGAGGTAGAAGCCAAGATCCACACTTCTTACAATCCCAAAATTTTTTAAGCCATTGGCGTAGCCTGGCACTGGCCTTCTTCACGAAAGTAGTGGAGATGATCTTATTGTACCTTCACTTCCAAGTACACATTGTCTGAAAGAAAGAAATGATTAATGTTAGATGATATATATATATATATATATATATATATATATATGTATGAATATACCTTAAACTCATCAAACATGGCCTGTTGGATCGATTCTGGAATCTCTAACCAGGAGCTCTAAGGTTCTGTAAAAAGCCTCCTAACTACCTCCTTTAGAGCACGTCGGGGCTCTTTCATGGGATACCACCTGTAAATAACATAATAATCATACCATCAAGTGATACATAATTAATTAATATGAAAAGACAAACTTATCAATTAATTAGAAAAAAACTTACGATGATCCATTAGAGAGAATCATGACTCTACCAATGGCGTCCTTCTCACCGGGTCTCAGATTCACGTCGTCCTCTTCCTCCTCAGAAAGTGCTGATGCAGGTAATGGCGGAAGTCTATAACACTGAGTCAATGGGGGTGTACAAGTCTGTGTGTCAGACTAAGAGCTGGTATCTCTAAGTCGCAAGCCTGATAAGTGGGCGGAAGAAGAATCACGTGGGGATGGCGTACCAGATGATAATCTGGTAGTCCCACTGCCATTGGCGGAGGCATAGAGGGTGTAGAAATGAAATTCATGTGATGATGAGAAGTAATGGGTTTACTACCATGATAATCTGCGGGATTCCCAGTGCCATAGGGGACAGACACTGGTGGAGTAGAGCGAATCTGTGGCGAAGATGAAAGACGACCTGAAATATCTTCATGCTCTATAGGTCTCCTAGAGCTCTTCCTAGACATACTAGACTTGCTAGTACTTTTACAAGGATGACCTCGATCACCATCGCCTGATGACATCTGTATGCATAACCCAAAACTAATTCAAAATTTCCAAATTCAAAAAATTAATTCAAGAACCTATTTCAAATTCAATGTTACCAAATTCAAGTTGATAATTTAATTCAAGAACCTAATTCCAAATTCAAGTTCAAAATTCAAGTACCTAATTCAAGTTCAAAAAAGAACCTAAGGTTGAAAACTAATTCTTAACTCAAAACTAACAAATTTAAACTAACAAACTTAACTTAAAAAAGCTTAACTTAAAAAAACTAAGATTCAAGAACCTAATTTAAGTTAATAATCTAATTCAAGAACCTATAATCGAATTCAATATCAAGTCCTAATCCTAATTCAAGTTCTAAATTCAAGTTCCAAATTAAAGTTCCAAATTCAAGTTTCAAATTCAAGTACCTAATTCAAGTTCAAAAAAGAACCTAAAGTTGAAAACTAATTCTTAACTCAAAACTAACAATTTAAACTAACAAACTTAACTTAAAAAAGCTTAACTTAGAAAAACAAAGATTCAAGAACCTAATTTAAGTTTATAATCTAATTCAAGAACCTAATTCCAAATTCAAGCTCAAGTCCTAATCCTAATTCAAGTTCCAAATTCAAGTTTAAAATTCAAGTTCCAAATGCTAATTCCAAATTCAAGTTCAAAATTAAAGTACCTAATTCAAGTTCAAAAAAGAACCTAAGGTTGAAAACTAATTCTTAACTCAAAACTAACAATTTAAACTAACAAACTTAACTTAAAAAAGCTTAACTTAAGAAAACTATGATTCAAGAACCTAATATAAGTTAATAATCTAATTCAAGAACAAAATTTCAAATTCAAGCTCAAGTCCTAATCCTAATTCAAGTTCCAAATTCAAGTACCTAATTCAAGTTCAAAAAAGAACCTAAGGGTGAAAACTAATTCTTAACTCAAAACTAACAATTTAAACTAACAAACTTAACTTAAAAAAGCTTAACTTAAAAAAACTAATATTCAAGAACCCAATTTAAGTTAATAATCTAATTCAAGAACCTATATTCAAATTCAAGTTCAAGTCCTAATCCTAATTCAAGTTCTAATTTCAAGTTCCAAATTAAAGTTCCAAATTCAAGTTTTAAATCCTAATTCCAAATTCAAGTTCAAAATTCAAGTACCTAATTCTAGTTAAAAAAATCATTCCTAAAGTTGAAAACTAATTCTTAACTCAAAACTAACAATTTAAACTAACAAACTTAACTTAAAAAAGCTTAACTTAAAAAAACTAAGATTCAAGAACCTAATGTAAGTTAATAATCTAATTCAAGAACCTAATTCCAAATTCAAGCTCAAGTCCTAATCCTAATTCAAGTTCCAAATTAAAGTTCCAAATCCTAATTCCAAATTCAAGTTCAAAATTCAAATACCTACTTCAAGTTCAAAAAAGAACCTAAAGTTGAAAACTAATTTTTAACTCAAAACTAACAATTTAAACTAACAAACTTAACTTAAAAAAACTTAACTTAAAAAACCTGAGATTCAAGAACCTAATTCAAGTTAATAATCTAATTCAAGAATCTAATTCCAAATTCAAGTTCAACTCCTAATCCAAATTAAAGTTCTAAATCCTAATTCAAGAACCTAATATCAAATTCAAGTTCAAAATTCAAGTACCTAATTCAAGTTCAAAAAAGAACCTAAAGTTTAAAACTAATTCTTAACTCAAAACTAACAATTTAAACTAACAAACTTAACTTAAAAAAGCTTAACTTAAAATAACTAAGATTCAAGAACCTAATTTAAATTAATAATCTAATTCAAGAAACTATATTCAAATTCAAGTTCAAGTCCTAATCCTAATTCAAGTTCTAATTTCAAGTTCCAAATTAAAGTTTTAAATCCTAATTCCAAATTCAAGTTCAAAATTCAAGTACCTAATTCTAGTTAAAAAATCATTCCTAAAGTTGAAAACTAATTCTTAACTCAAAACTAACAATTTAAACTAACAAACTTAACTTAAAAAAGCTTAACTTAAAAAACTAAGATTCAAGAACCTAATTTAAGTTAATAATCTAATTCAAGAACCAATATTCAAATTCAAGTTCAAGTCCTAATACTAATTCAAGTTCTAAATTCAAGTTCCAAATTAAAGTTCCAAATCCTAATTCCAAATTCAAGTTTAAAATTCAAGTACCTAATTCAAGTTCAAAAAAGAACCTAAAGTTGAAAACTAATTCTTAACTCAAAACTAACAATTTAAACTAACAAACTTAACTTAAAAAAGCTTAACTTAAACAAACTAATATTCAAGAACCTAATTTAAATTAATAATCTAATTCAAGAACCTAATTTAAATTAATAATCTAATTCAAGAACCTAATTTAAATTAATAATCTAATTCAAGAACTTAATTCCAAATTCAAGCTCAAGTCCTAATCCTAATTCAAGTTCCAAATTCTAATTCCAAATTCAAGTTCAAAATTCAAGTACCTAATTCAAGTTCCAAATTAAAGTTCCAAATTCAAGTTAATAATCTAATTCAAGTTCCAAATCCTAATTCCAAATTCAAGTTCCAAATTCAAGTTCCAAATTCAAGTTAATAATCTAATTCAAGAACCTTATCCTAATTCAAGTTCCAAATCCTAATTCCAAATTCAAGTTCTAAGTCCTAATTCCAAATTCAAGTTGGAAATTCAAGTACCTAATTCAAGTTCAAAAAAGAACCTAAAGTTGAAAACTAATAATCTAATTCAAGTACTTAATTCAAGAACCTATATAATTCAAGTTCAAAAAAGAACCTAAACTAAGGTTCACAAGCTAATAACAAGCATTACCTAAACTAAGGTTCACAAACTAATAACAAGCCTAAACTAAGGTTCACAAACTAATTATAGCAAGCCTAAATTAAGGTTCACAAACTAATAGCAAGCCTAAACTAAGGTTCACAAACTAATAGCAAGCCTAAACTAAGGTTCAAAAACTAATAGCAAGCCTAAACTAATTAAAGTTCATAAATTAAGAATGTAATCTAAAAAAGGAATTTTTCACTATCAATTTTTTCATATATCAATTTTCATTATCAATTTCTCAAAGTATTAGTTTAGAATTCAACAACAACAACAAAAATATATACACCATTGTCTAAATTCAACAACAACAACATACCCTAGTCTAGAATACACTATCAATTTTTGAAAATAAAAATACCCAAATTAAACCCTAACCTTCAAATCAACAAAATAACTAACCTCAAAATGGGAGGATGTTGGAGGGTGGAGGATGATGGTGGAGGAGAGGCGGAGTAGTGGTGCAGTGGTGGAGGAGAGGAGAAGAGAAAAAGAGAAAGAGAGAAATGAGGGAAAAGAGACCCGACGGGGCCTCTGTATAATTAAAGAAGCGAAGGACAGCGTCGCTTCTGTCCGTTGCTTTTTTAAATGAGTTGACCGTGTTTTGACCAAAAAACGATAGATAAAAGTGACGTAGTCCATCGCTTTTCTATTTTTTTTAATATAAATTAAATTTTAAAGAAAGTGACGCTGCAAGCGACGGGCAGCGTCACTTTCTTTAAAATTACTTTTTATTTATTTAATAATTGCGACGCTGTCCGCCGTTTATAAAAAAATAAACATTAATTAATTGTAAATTATTTTGGCACAAAAAACTGCCAAAAAGAGCGACGGACAAAGCGACGCATTCCGTCGCTTTTGTAAAAAAATAATTATAAATTAGAAAAATAATAGAAAAGCGATGGACAGTGTCGCTTTATCCGTCGCTTTTCAGGAGCGACGTTGTCCATTGCTTTCCTATCCGTGCCTTTTTGAGTTGTTTTTAGTAGTGTCTGAGGATGGAAGGCTGTGCTAAAAGTGAGTTGTGCACCCAACTCTTCATGTAGCTTGCCCCAAAATTTAGAGGTGAACTGCGTACCCCTGTCTGAAATGATGGACAATGGCACCCCATGCAATCTCACAATCTCCTTCACGTATATATTAGCCAATTGCTAGGAGTTGTAATCTACTCTAATCGGAATGAAATGAGCGGACTTGGTCAGCCTGTCAACAATGACCCAAATGGAGTCATACTTCCCCAATGTCTTGGGAAGACCCACTACAAAGTCCATGGCTTTCCTTTACCACTTCCACTCTGTAATAGGCATCCTCTGAAGTAGTCCTGCAGGTCTCAGGTGCTCATACTTTACCTGCTAGAAATTCTGACACTTGGACACAAAATCGTCTATGTCCCTTTTCATCTCGGGCCACCATTAATGCTACCTCAAGTTTCTGTACATTTTAGTCACACGCGGATGAATTGAGTACCGCGAACCATGAGCTTCAGCCAATATTTTCTGAATTATATCATCAACCCGAGGAACACAAATCCTCTCTCTAAAATTTAGCATTCTACCAGAGTCTAACGTGACAACCCTGGATTCCCCGGATATTACCTTACCTCGAAGCTTACTCAGTTTCGGATCCTTAAACTGTTTGGCCTTTATTTCCTCTATGAAGGTTTCTTTGACCTCAATGTTGGCCAACAACCCACCCTGCTCTGAAACACCCAAGTGCATGAACTTGGCCTCCAAGTCCCGAATTTCCCTTGCTAGTGGTCGTTTGGACACCCCCAAACAAGCCAAACTACCCATGATAACTGTCTTCCGGCTCAATGCATCTGCCACCACATTAGCCTTACCCGGATGATATTGAATGGTCACATCATATTCCTTCAATAACTCCATTGACCTTCTCTACCTCAAATTCAAATCCTTCTGAGTGAACACATGCTGCAGACTGCGATGATCAGTGAACACCTCACACTTGACACCATAGAGATAGTGTCTCCAAATCTTGAGTGCAAAGACCACTGCTGCCAACTCTAAGTCGTGAGTCGGGTAGTTCCTCTCATGCACCTTCAACTGCCTAGATGCATAGGCTATCACATTCTTATCCTGCATCAACACATCACCCAAACCAAAATGTGAAGCATCACAGTAAATAATAAAATCTTTACCTTCAACCGGCAAGGACAATATAGGAGTTGTGGTCAGAAGTGCCTTGAGATTTTGGAAGCTCTCCTCGCACTTGTCGGACCACACGAATGGTACATCTTTCTGTGTCAGCCTGATCATCTGAGTAGAAATAGACGCAAAATCCTTAACAAACCTCCGGTAGTACCTTGCGAGCCCAACAAAACTCCTCACCTCAGTCATAGAGCTAGGCCGGACCCAGCTATTGACTGCTTCAATTTTCTGGGGATCTACCATCACCCCATTTTCTGACACTACATGCCCCAAGAGCGCAACTAAAGTCAACTAAAATTCACACTTGTAGAACTTTGCATAAAGCTTCTAACATCTCAAGATGTCCAACACAATACGGAGATGACTAGCATGCTTCTCCCTTCTCTTGGAGTAGATCAAAATATCATCGATAAACACAATTACGAAGGAATCCAAATATGACTTAAATACCCCATTCATTAAACTCATGAATGATGCCAGTGATTGGTAAAACCAAACAACATTACTAGGAACTCGTAATGCCCATACCGAGTCCGAAAAGCAGTCTTAGGAATGTCCTCAGGCCTAATCCTCAACTGATGGTACCCCAATCTCAAGTCGATTTTTGAAAACACTGATGCACTCTGAAGCTGGTCAAACAAATTATCAATGCGGGCTAGAGGGAACTTATTCCGGATGATCACCTTGTTCTGCCTATAATCTATGCATATCCGCATACTACCATCCTTTTTCTTTACAAACAACACAGGAGCACCCCAAGGCGAAGCACTGGGATGGATAAATCCCTTATCTAGGAGTTCCTGCAGCTGAGTCTTAAGTTCCCTTAACTTTGCCGAGACCATACAATATGGAGGAATAGAAATGGGATGAGTGCCTAGCTCCAAATCAATACAAAAGTATATATCCCTGTTCAGAGGAATACCAGGCAAATCCACTAGAAACACCTCTAGAAACTCAAAAACCACCGGTACTGACTCAATAGATGGGGACTCCATACTATCATGCCGGAGATGAGCAAAGAAGGCTAGACACCCCCTTCCTACTAGCTTTCTATCCAGAATAAATGATATGACCTTAACTGGATTAGACCGGTACACACCTTCCCACTCTAGTCTATCCTTACCCAGAATCTCTAGAGCCACAGTCTTGGTGTTACAGTTCAACACAGCATGATAAGGGGACAACCAAGTCATGCCCAAGATAATATCAAAATCAGCCATATCTAGGATTACCAAGTCTACCCAAGTATGTAACCCCACAAACACAACAGAACTGTCACGATAAACATGAGTCACAATCACAGACTCTCCAACTGGGGTAGAAACATGGATAGAGGTATCAAGGATATCACAAGTCAATTCCAGACCCAATGCAAAACTCGTAGATACATAAGAATATGTAGAAACCAGGTCAACTAATACTAAAAGCATTTTATCGCACATAAGAATAGTACCTGATATTAGCGCATCTGATGCTTCCGTCCTCCTTGGAAAAGCATAGCAATGAGCCCGGTCATCAACCTGGACAATTTCCCGGACCGGCTGCGCTGCACCCCTGCCCGCGCTGCCGTTCCCTCTGTCTCCTCGGCCTCCCTGAATGTTACCTTGCCCACCCTGTGGTCGACCTCTAGCATTACCGCCTCTACCTGCCGGGACCACTGCTCTAGACTGCTGCTGACCCTGATTACCTGTCTGCCTGAGTGGGAACTTCTTCTTAAAGTGGTCCAGATCACCACAATAGAAGCAACCACGATTAAGTGTAGGCCTGCTAGCTGATGTATAAGACGCTCCCTGGCCTCTAGGAGCTGAAGACTGATTAGGAGCTCCTTGAAGACCACCTATAGCAGCTGGCAGAGCTGACTGGATAGGACGGGCTGAGTATGCCTGCTAATTCTAGCCCCTGGAGTACGAACTACCAAAATTTCTCTCATTCCGGGACTTCTCAGCTAAAGGCTTAGCCTGCCCCGCTTGCTTAACTCCTTCTAACTTCTTCACATAATCCACCACATCATTAAATTCCTTCCCTGAAGAAGTCATATGTACTGACAATACCTGCAATTCAGTATTCAACCCTTTCACAAACAACTGGACCCGTTCCTCCTCGGAACCCAACATCTGTGTGGAAAAATAAGACAAGGTGTGGAACTTAGCCTCATAAGCAGAGACTGACATGCCACCTTGATCTAAGTTCAAGAACTTATCTTTCTTCCAGTCCCTCAAAGTATGGGGTATGTACTTCTGTAAGAACAAAACGTGGAACTATTCCCAGGTCAGTGGGGGTAAAACAGAAGACCAGCACTCCACATGAGACCTCCACCATTGCTTAGCATCACTCTGAAGCTGAAATGTGACAAACTCAACCCCATGCTGATGTAAAATACCTAACTTGTGCAAACTCTCATAGCAATCCAAGATGAACTCATAGGCATCCTCCTTGTCGGTACCCTAAAATGTAGGAGGTTTCAGCTTGAGAAACTTAGTCAGCATCTCATGCTCATTAGTTGTCATCACTGGGCCTAGCATTGGCTTAAAGAAATCATTCGTGCCTGAAGTTGCATCCATCCTAGGCGTTGTAGTAGCCGCTGGCTAAGTATCCAAGGCCTGGTTTGCAAAAGTTGTGGGTATGGCTCTAGCACTAACCAAACCACTTAAAATATTCCAAACCTATTGAAAGGCTTCTGGTGTCATAGTAGGAAGGCCTACACCCCCAACCGGTGGTGCCTCCTCCTGCGCCTCACCATATTTAGCCACAACTTTTACAACTTCAGCAACATGTTCCTGAGGTGGGGGAGGGGTCTCTTTGGGCTCTCCAACAGCCGCTCGAGCTCCACCTCTAGTGGGTGCATCTCTTCCTCATCCTTTTCCCCTTCCGCTAACTCTACCTCGGACAGCCTAGCCCTCTGCTGGGACCGCTTCTCTAGCTCCATTGTTCCTTGTGTTAACCATCTGCGAACAAAAGAGTGAATGAGTTTAGATACCAATTTATATCACCAGATACCTATTGGAATCAAGTTATAACACGAAGGAAAGAAGGAAGAGATAGTTTTTCCTAAAGCCCCATAGCCTCTCGAAGAAAAGTACGGACGTCTCCACACCGTTCCGCAAGACTCTACTAGACGTGTTTGGTATGATGAGATGAATGAACCTAGGGCTCTGATACCATCTTTGTCATGACCTAGTCCATCATGAGTGGAACCCACCCAACCTCTAGATGAGCAAACCAGTAGAGTCCAACCCATAGCCTAGTCTAACAGCCTAAAACCATCAAAACAAAAATTAAACTAGCAATTCAATAAGCAAAAACCTTTCATTTAAGTAAAACTGCGGAAGATTCCCCCTAGAATCTGAAAGTCATTGTACCAAACACTACCAATACTAGAGTACGGGGATGCAACCCCAAAACATAAAACAGTAAATAGAATATTCTAAGACCGAAATAATTGGGCTACAACTCAAAAGATAAACACCAAGGCAGCTTGGTTGAACAACTCACCCTTGATATCTAGAACAGTCAGGCCTACAGGTGAGGTCGTGCATCAACCGCCGGAAGATTTCCTGTACTTACAAAAAAAAACAAGAAAGTGCAGTATCAGTACATAACCACCGTGTACTGGTAGGATCATCAGCCAGTTCCAAATAAATAGTGTATAAATCAGTACAACAAATCAAGTACAAGTACAGAGAGCATGCAATAAGTCAACGGATCCCCTAGATTACAAGTCTCTACCTAACTTGTTCCCACATGAAATCTACCCTTGATAACCATAAACAATAGTCACATAACTAATAAATCATCCTTTCGTCTATCCCGGACCCGCCCTGGGATCCCCTCTAAAAAAAACCTAAGTGTTAACTGACAACCCAGCCTAATCCAAGACAAATTCAACAGACATAATAGGATTCCCAGTCATTCAAGGACCACCAACCAATATCACAAATCAATAAACAGCCCGGTCTACTCACGGAATCAATAACAGTCAAAGCAATGCAATAATATCAATGTAATAATGTAGTAAAATAAACCCATACAAGACATGGTACCCGAGACAACCGTTAGTATTTTGTACCAGGCATGGTACCCGAGCTAATCGTTAGTATTTCGTACCAGGCATGGTACTCGAGCCAATTATTTATTATTCAAGTACTAGGAGTGGTACCCGAGCCAACCATTTGTTATACCTGTACCATACCTGGTACCCAAGCCAACCGAATGCTAACAATCCACAGTAAAATAATGAACAAATAACTTGTAAACCAACAAGCAACACACCGTTCAATTCACAGACTGTAAAATAGGACCCTTAGACATTCTACACAATTCCTCTAAGCAATGCAATTCATACAAACACTTAGATAAGAGTATAAAATATACAACATTCACAAGAATCGTAAGCCATCACCTACCTTTAAATGATCCAAGTTCTACTCAACCTGAGCTTTCCCGTGTTCCGGATTCCTTTCTTGTTCTTGGTCTGAAACAACATACAAGTACTTTGAATTAATAACAAGGCCTGCGCATTACTCGAATTACACCAAATCCCAGACCCCTAGGCCACCCATGATCATCTTACCTTTTTTCCCGGGCTTCCCGCCATTAATTTCCCTAGTTCTATCATTTTCATGAATACAAATAGAGAATTTAGCAATATTTGATCATAAAACCTTACTTTTAACAATATCCAAGAACTTTTATGACTAGAAACCCCCTTGTTCCTTGGATTCCACCATCCCTAGGTTATTCCAACCTTTTCCCAAGTTCCCTCCTAGCAATTCTACCGTGTAGGAAAAGTAGTACGAAGATTGGGGAGTAGAAACCTTACCTTAGGGAAGAAAAACAATGGAAAACATTGGAAAATGGCCTGGAATCACCTTGCCCTTCTCCAAAATGAAACTGTGAAAACTGAACATTTTGGAGAATGTTTTTGCATTAAATCCTGTCACTCTCTACTATAGCGGTCCGCTCTGCTATAGCGGTACCACTGTAGCAGAGTCATACGCTATGGCAGAGGCTGACCGACATTGACTTCCGCTGTAGCGGTAATTTCTCCGCTACAGCAGAGGTTCCTAAGGCAGAGTGTAAACTACTATTGTGGTTGACAGTCATAAAACCTCCAAAATTAGTCCATTTTACAGCACACTTATTTTCCCAACGTAGCAAAACAACCCCTCCACATAAAACTCGATTCTGGGAGTTTTACTTACCCAAATTTGATTCTGAAAAATCCCCCGAACTCCTTTATGTCTTGGATACATGGAGAACTAGCTCAAAAGAAGACACCTAACACAATCCTTACCCGGATATCTCTAGACTCCACCTTGCTCCAAAACCGGCCGAGGCTAGCCTAGTCTAGAATTTCAAATTCCCAAACTCAGAGTTTTCTAACTCTAAAACTTGGCATAATTAGACTATCCGTAATGACAGACCCGGTCGTTACACTGTGAAAATTGCATATGATCTATAAGAGGCCAGGATATTATACTGATTTATATATGATCTTGGTGTAGATCGGGTTTATCATGCTAACACTTGGATGATGTTAGGGCGATACCGAGGTAGGTACAGACTATGTAAAAAAGGGATTTAGATGTAACTCTATGGTTGTCATGAAATGTGTCAATGGTGTCTTAGGTGGATTTTGTATGGTTGATAAATTCGAAGGAAGACTGAGAGTCTGGGGTTGCAGTTTTGTTTGTTATAAATAGGTTGGAAGGTTGTCCTAGGGGTCCGTAAAGAGTCCAGACACTAGTAAGTAAGACTACGGGTATAAGTGGTTTGGTTGGGCAGTTAGCCGGGTTAAGTCTGAATGTCTAGTCAAGGCAGTTGACTTGGGTAAGGGAAGGGTAGTTCAGGCATGGACATGAATATTGGTAAAGGTTAGTGAGACTTGGGAAGTCCTAGATGTCAGGGACAAGACTAGGGTGGTGGAGTTTGCAGTAAAAGGTTAGGAAGGTTGGTTCCGAAGGGGAGGGGATTGATAAAGGCGATTATGAAAAGGGGTGAAGTATTTAACTGATGTATTTTATATTGATTTCTATATGATGGTAGGAGTGAATTCGGGTCAACCAATGATGCCTACCAGTATGTGTGTTTGTACTGATTCTACTCTTGCTATACCTTTTTGGGTATAGTCTGGTTGCAGGATTAGTGATGTTCCATAGGTTCAGGATGGCGATGATCTTCTAACAACTCCTATTTCTTTTCTATGGTGGGAGTTGTGTCCTCTTCAGCTATGTACCATTTTGTAGTAGCTCTTCTACCAACTTATACTAGGTTCAAGGGAGGGCTGTCTTATATGTTCTATAAGTCATTTATTTCCTGAAATTTTGTAAAGGATATTCCATGTATTAAAAAGGGTTTTTATTTCATGACTTATGTTCTTTTCAACTTTTCCTGTTGGTTCGGGTGATAAGGGTTCTCCTATCTAGGTGGATTAGAGTAGGTACCCGCATGGCCCGGTAGTTGGGTCATGACATCCACCCAACCCCCGAGCGAGCGAACCATCTTTAGCCCAGAACTTAACAATTCTAGAAGCTTAAAACCAATGCATAAAAGTAAACTAACATTCAAATCTCAAAATACTATTATATTTAAAAGCATGCGGAAAATCCTCCCTAGAACCTGAAAGTCATCGTACAAAAACAATATATCAATGTCTAGAATATGGGGATGCAATCCCAAAATAGGAAAAAGTCTAATCTTGAAACAAGTGGGCTATAACTAAAACGAAAGAAACCAAGGTAGCTCGACTGAAACAACTCACTCTTGATGTCTGGAAATTGTGGGACTATAATTTAGGTCGCGTGTCAACCGCTGGAAGATTGCCTATACTCAAAGAAAGAAAATGCAAGTGCAGAATTAGTACACAACCACCATATACTGGTAGGATCATCACCCAGTTCCAAATAAGCAATATATGAACATTAACTAAAGCCATGTAAAGCACAAGAAACATGTAAATCATCCAACAGGTATCCCTAGACTACAAGTCTCTTCCTAGATTATCCCCACATGTAATCACTTCATAACCATTGACAACATTCAATAACAAAATAATAAATATTCCATTTTACATAGCCGGGACCCACCCCGAGATCCCCCTAACAACACCTAAGTGTTATACAGGCAACCTGGTCTACACCAAGACCAAACTCATGATAAAATATAATAACCTGGCCTCTCAAGGACCCTATGCAGATATCACGATTCAAGAAACAAAACTCAGTCCACTCATGGAACCATTGATAGAATGTAGCAATTCAATAAAATAAACCGTATCAGGCGTGGTCCCCGAGCCAACCATTTTAGTATCCTGTACAAGGTGTGGTACCTGAACCAACCATTTGGAATCTCGTACCAGGTGTGGTACCCGAGCCAACCAAATGTCACACATAATCCAACAGTCACAAACAATGAACAAAAACACACTTGTAAGCCAACAAGCAATAACACCCATTTCATTTTACAAAACTGCTATCCGGACAGTTAGACATTCATAACTATTCCCTAACCATGTAACTCATACAATACACAAGCAAAAAGCAAAGAACATACAATGCATAATGGGAATCAATAACCATCACATACCTCAAAAGTCCCCAAAGCTCTACTCAACCAGAGCCTTCCCGTTTCCCAAAGTTCTTGCTTATTCTTGGTTTAAAACAATGCACAAATACTACAATCAATTCACATGGCCCACTAGTTACTCAGATTATGCAAAATCCCAAACCCCAAGCCAACTATGATCATCCCACCCTTTTTTGGGGATTTTCCACCATTAATTCACCTATTTCTGCCATTTTTATGGATACATTTAGATAATTAAGGTCACATGATCATAATCCAATGAAAATAACAACACCCAAGAACTTCTACACCCTAGAATCCCCTCTTTTCTCCAGATTCTACCATTCCTAGGTCATTCAAAACCTTTATCCAAGTCCACCTCTAGCAATTCTATAGCGTAGGGAAGATAGTACGAAGTTTGGAGAGTAGAATCCTTACCTTTGGGATGAAAAACTGAAGGAGTTTGCCTAAAATCGCCCTTTCACTTCTCCAAAATATTCTTGATGAAAACCGAACATTTTGGAGAAGTTTTCCGCATTAAATCCTGACTGGTTTGCTATAGCGGTCCTCACTCCACTATAGCAGTACTGTCGTAGCGGAACCGCCTGCTATAGCGGTGCTGACCGACGTTGACTTCCGTTACACCGGTAATTTCTCCACTGTAGCAGAGGTCGCTATAGCAATGTGTCAACTTCTATGGAGGTTGAAATGGGACAAAAAGTTGTTAATTTCCCCAAAAGTTCCCATTTTACAACACACCTTGAATCTCTGACGTCCCGGAATAATCCCTTCATGTTAACCTCGATACCGGGAGTTCTACTTACACAAATTTACATCCAAAAAGTTCCCCAGATTCCTATATGTGTTAGCTACAAGGAAAACTATCTCAATTCAAGATATGTTACCCAATCATTACCTGGATTTCCCTAGACCACACCTCACTCCAAAACTAGCTGAGACTGGCCTAGCCCTAAATTTTCAACTCCCAACCTCGAATGTTTTCTGACTCGAAACTTGGTATAAAAAGTTTACCCATAACGATGAACCTGATTATTACAGCTATTCCTTTCTAGGCAAATCTAGGATGAAGGCTTTAAATGTAATCATTACAGGTACTATTCTTGTCTAAAACTGGATTGCTACAATCTTGTTTGATCTGGGTTTCACTTATTCATATGTATCTGTTAAATTTTCCTTGGGTTTAGACATGGTTTGTGATATGCTTAACTCACCTGTGTATGTATCTACTCTAGTTGGAGACTCTGTGTTAGTGAATCAAGTGTATCGGGCTTACTCTATTATATTTATGGGCTTAAAGACTTGGTTAGATTTGGTAATTCTGGATATGCTTTATTTTGATATCATCTTGGGCATGACTTGTTTATCCCCGTATCATGTTGTTCTAAAATGTTATGATAAAACTGTAACCTTAGACATACCTGGGATGAATAAGTTAGAATGGGAAGGTGTTTATAAGTCTTGACCTGTGAAAATAACCTCCTTCATTTGTGCTATAAAGCTAGTTGGGAAGGGGCATTTGTCCTTTTTGGCACATCTTCGAGATGTTTGTGCAAATGCTCCTTCTATTGAGTTAGTTCTTGTAGTGTCTAAATTTTAGGAGGTATTTCCCACCCACTTATTTGGTATGCCTCCAGACTAGGATATTTACTTTTGCATTGATCTGTAGCAATCACTCGCCCAATCTTTATCCCTCCTTATAAAATGACTTCGACTGAGTTGAGAGAGCTCAAGATTCAGTTGTAGGAGTTACTTTATAAGGGATTTATTCATCATAGTGCTTCACCTTGCGGTTCTCCAGTGTTGTTTGTTGAAAAAAAGAATGGTAGCATGAGAATGTGTATAGACTAACGACAGCTAAGTAAGGTACCATTAGGAATAAGTACCCTTTGCCTCGAATGAAATATTTATTTGACTAGTTGCGGGGTGCTTTAGTATTTTCCAAGATAGATTTAAGGTTAGGTATCACCATTTAAAGATCCGTCCTGAGGATATACCCAAAATAGATTTCAAGACTCGTTATGGACATTACGAATTCTTAGTGATGTCCTTTAGATTGACTAATATGCCGACAATATTCATGAATTTGATGAATGGTATTTTCAAATCTTTCTTGGATTCATTTGTAATTGTATTCATTGATGACATTTTAGTTTACTCTAAGAGTCGAGAGGAACATACAAGTCACTTACGCATAGTCTTGGGTATTTTGAAGGAGAAGTAGTTTTATGCTAAATTCTCTAAATATGAGCTTTGGATGCTTTACGTGTCATTTTTGCGTCATGTAGTTTTTGAAAAAAGGGTGATGGTAGATCTCCAGAAGATTGAGGCTTTTAAGAGTTGGGCTTGGCCTAACTCAGAACTGAAGTTTGGAGTTTTGTACGTCTGGCTAGCTATTATCGGAGATTTGTCAAGAACTTCACCTCCATTTCTCCTTACTTGACAAGACTAACAAAAAAGGAGGTACTATTTACTTGGTATTATAAGTGTGAAGAGATCTTTCAAAATCTCAAGTCTCTTTTGACCACAACTCTCATCCTTGCTTTATCGGTTGAAGGTAAGGATTTTCACTGTGTTTTGTGATGCATCACATTCTGGCTTGGGTGCTGTGTTAATGAAAGATAGGAATGTGCTTGTGTATACTTAAAGTCAATTGAAGCCCCATGAGAGAAATTACCCAACTCATGACTTGGAGTTGGAAGCAACGATTTTTGCACTTAAGATATGGAGACACTATCCTTATAGTGTTAAGTGTGAGGTATTAACAGACCATCATAGTTTACAACATGTTTTCACTCAAATAAACTTGAATTTAAGGCAGAGGCGATGGATGAAGTTACTAAAAGATTATGATATGACCATCAGTATCATCCGGGGAAGGCTAATGTGGTGGCAGATGCATTGAGCCAAAAATTTGTAAGTATGGGCAGTTTGTCTTGTTTGAGAGTGACAAGGCGATCTTTGCCTAGAGAGATCGAAACTATGGAAATGCAGTATATGTAATTTAGAGTGTTTGAAAGGGGTGGAGTATTGGCTAGTATGGAGGTAAGTTCAACATTCCTTGACAGAATCAAGGCTAAGTAATTTGAGGATATAAAATTGAACAAGATTCAAAACAAAGTGGTGTATGGTAAAGCTCCATATGCCGCATTTGATGCGTATGGTGTGTTTAGGGTGAGAGAGCATGTATGTGTGCCTCATATTGATGATGTGATTCTGAGTTTGCTTACAAAAGCTCATGGTTCCCTATACTCTATACATTTGGGTTGCAACTAAGATGTATCGTGACTTGAGACAGGTTTATTAGTGGCCCCAAATAAAGATAGATATAGTAGGGTATGTGGCTAATTGTCATAACTATCAACAAATGAAGTATGAATATCAAAGGCCTGCAGGTTTGATTTAGGGGATTCCCATTCCCGAGTGAAAGTGGGAGAGGATTGCTATAGATTTCATAGTGGGGTTTTCTAAGACCTTGGGGTTGTATGACTCAATATGGTTTATAGTGGATAAGATGACAAAGTTTGCTCATTTCCTTCTGATTAAAGTGAATTATAACTCAAGTAGTTGGCCAAGATTTATTTCAAGGAAGTCCTAAGATTGAATGGGGTGCCAATATCCATCATATCCGATAGAGGTACGTAATTTACCTTCAAATTTTAGCACACGTTGCATGAAGAGTTGGGCACCAAGCTTGATCTTATGCTGCTTTTCATCCTCAGACTAATGGGCAGTCTGAGAGAACCATTCATGTACTTGAGGATATTCTACGAGAATATGTGGCTAATTTTGGAGGTCATTCAGATAAATTCCTACCATTGTGTGAGCTCTCATAAAATAACAGTTATCACTCTTGTATCGATATAGCCCCATTTGAAGCACTTTATGGGAGAAGGTATAGATCACCCATAGGTTGGTTCAAGGTGGGTGATGTGAAGTCTTTGGGCACAGACCTGGTGAAGGAAGCCCAAGAAAAAGTGAGGTTCATTTAGGACAAGTTGTTGGCAGCCCAAAGTAGACAAAAGAAAGACGCAGACTAGAAGGTGAGGGATATCATGTGTTGTTGAAGGTGTCTTCCATGAAGGGAGTTATGCGATATTGTAAGAAGAGCAAGATTAGCCTATAGCCATACGGTAAGGAGAATTAGAAATGTGCCTGGTGCCCGGCTCTAACTCAATAGCAAAATTAATATCTCTCTCAGGAGGAAGGCTTGACAGGTCGATAGGGAACACATCTAGGAAATCTCTAACCATAGGAACCAACTCAGGAGATGAAGGGCCGGCACTAGAATCTCAGAAATATGCTAGATAAGCCAAACACTCGTGGGAAATCAACTTCCTAACTCGAAGACAAGAGATGATCCCAGACAATGCGCAGTTGACATAACCCTGCCATACAACCGGGGATACATCGGGCCTGACTACGTTAACGGTCTTACAATAACAATCCAAAACTTCTCGATGAGGGGATAACTAATCCATGCCCTGAATGATGTCAAAGTCTAACATATCAAGGATCATCAAATCACCCCAAGTCTCTAAATCACCAACAAAAATCATACAGGATCTCACAATCCGATCCACTACTAAAGAATCTCCTACTGGGGTCGAAAAAGATATTAGCATAGATAACAGCTCACTAGCCAACCCATAACAAGGAAAATAGTAGGCAGACACATACGAGCAAGTAGATCTAGGATCAAATAAAGCAAAACCTGGCTATCGGCATACAAAAATTGTACCTGTGATCACAACATCCGAGACCTCTACCTCTGGTCTCCTAGGGATCGCATAAAACTTATGACCACCACTCCCTGATTGACCACTATCCCTACTACTGCCACACTGGCCACCGCCTCTCGCCTGACCATCACCTCCTCAAGACAGTGGCTGAACTGCACCAATAGGCTGAGTTGGCTGAATAGCTGGCTGAACTTTACCATGAAAGGGGAAATCTCTACCATAGTGCCTAATAACTCCACACTTAAAGAAAGCCCTTGGCGGTCTAAACTATCGAGATGAACTTGTGTGTCCACCCTGAATAGATTCCCCAGAAGTTGTACCTCTTGAAGACTAACCACTATAGCCGTACTAGCTACTTTAACCCTGCTAAAATTGAGACCCACCAGAAGACTGAAGTGAATCCTGAACCAGTCGACTAGACTAACCCAGGTGCTGCTGTGATTGATACCCTTGGCCCCACTATCCTGAACCTCTACCACTATGATGAGAACCACTGTAGCTAACCTGATATTGAGGCCTCTTATCTCTGTCCCCCAAATCATGGAAATATAAATCCTCTATGGTACGGTCATAGTTTGAAATAGCCTGGAATGATCGACCACTGACAACTAATATCTCAGCTGGCCTTGTAAACTCTGTTTGTAATCCCCAAACAAACCTATGGACTCTATTGAGCTCGGTAGGCATGATCATAGCCCCAAATAGAGCAAACTGGTGGAAGTGAGTCTCATACTCCAATACGATCATAGAACCCTACATAAGTCTAGTGAACTGCTCCCTATGACGCTCTCTATCGTTCTGTGGCAAGAACTTGGCCAAGAAGGCCTCATAAAACTCTGACTAAGCTAACAGAGGTGACGAAGATGGTCTGCAAGAAACTTGGGCCCTCCACCATAACTTATCTGGGCCCTCCAGATGATATGTAGTGGAACCAACTCTCTGAGTCTCCAGTGAACCTAAATGATGTAGCATCTCCTCACAATTAGTGATAAAGTCATGTGAATCTCTGGTATTTTCTTCCATCCTGACTTTTGGGGACGAAAGTGTTTTTAGTAGTGGATGATTTAATGACCCTTCCGGTCATTTACACGTTTTCGCCTTTCTTGTACCATTAGAGCTTACTTGTAGCGGCCCAAGTCATTTATGGCTTATCGGGACTGGTAGTTCGGTGCCCGAGCCATTTGTTTGGTCTTTATGGCCGTTCCTCGTTTTAGAGCTTCAACTTTGGAAATCGTTAACTTCCGTCAACATTCTTGGTAATATCAAAGAATTAAACCAAGGTTCTAGGTCAAAGGAATCCCTTACTCAAAAGTTTGAGTTAAAGAAATGCCTCGTGTAACACCTCGCCCGTTTGGAAGGTTTGAAGTAACCCGTGCCTTTGGGGTAAGACTAATAGTGTCTAATATACTAAGAAGGATGTGTTATGAGGTATTGTAATGGAAAAATGGTCGTATGATAAGTTTTTAAGTCAAGCAAGTTGCGAAACAAAAGTCGGAAAACGTTATTGTAAATTTCTTTAAGGAATTCTCTTCAAATTTGAGTTAAATGTCTTTGGGTGTTTCTCCCTATTTATAAAGAGTTAGTGGGACCCCAATATACCAAATCAAAGGTCTACGAGTCTACTTTATAACGCACTAAACCGTTTGTCCATATGACTTCATAATAGAGAGATATTCACCTTTTCGTAAGACCGCGCAAGCAGACACGTCAAGGTGGGGCCCACATCCAAAGTCGGTTTGCTTTTATAAATCAGCTTCTCCTTCGTTTTAGACCCACAAAAACAGACCAAAACCTTACAAAATCAGATATAAACCTTAGAAATAATCCATGGACCTTGATCCTTTCAATTTGGAAGTTTAACGGAAGTTGCTCTACGTCGCGAGCTCATCGTCGTGGTATAGTTTTCTCGTCGTTTTGGCTCCGTTTGTTGCTATTGCAAGGAGGCAGTTTGTGGAACTGATATTTTTATGGTATTATCATTTGATTATCGTAAGGTAAGGGTTCTAAATGCTCGACTCATTCTTAATTTGAGCTTTAGAATCAATTCCGAGGAGAACTTATTGTTATCGGCATGTTTGTCTTGTTTTCTTGCCGTATATTGTTATAGCTCGTGGTGGGTCCTTATAACAGCATGTTTATCTTGGTATTTCAAAGCTTTTTGTCGAGGTAACCTTCCTCCTATGACCCTCCTTCGTTCTAGTATTATTTTATGGATTTCTGAGCCCCGAAGTGGTATTTTGGATTTGTGGCTTCGGACAGCCCTTTTATCTTGTTATGTTTGGTTATTGTTGTGGTGTTCTGGTTATGGTAAGGTTCTGCAGGGATTGGGAAATTGTTCTATTCTTTTTGGGATCACATACGACAGTGATTGGATTGGACAAACGTGAAGTATGCCTTGAAATAGTGCCTCGGGAGCTCGTCGCTCCTTGGAGATGTGGTTAACGTATTGTTGTTGGATTTAGCTGCCATTTCTTATTGTTATTGGCCTCATTTTATATTTTGGAGTTGACTGGTCGCGAGTGTGACATTAACACCTTATCAAATGGCTATGGCTCGTTCTTGCAGCCTCGTCGATTCTAGCAATTGTTCCATTACCTTGGTTGGTCAGCCTTCATAGAGACGCCTTTGGGGCTTAAGTTAAAAGTATTCTTTTGTGATTTGGAGCTTCCAGGAGCAGTTCGAGCCTGGACGACGCCGTTCCCACAGCTAGTCATAGGATGACAGGTAGGTTATGGTTTTCCCCTATCTAGACTCTGCGTATATAGGCTATAACTGCATTAATTAGCATCCTTGGATGGGTTATTATAGGTTGGTACCCCAGACCTTGTCCACCTTGTTCGTCCGTTATTTCATGCGTTGTTTGTAGTATTTGCGTAGTATTGTATATTATCCTTGTGGTCCTGTGTGGCCATGTATTGACTCTGGAACATAGATGGTGGGTTATTGGGGAATGTCCGCGAGTCCCGGACATAGAGATTATCCTTTTAGGCTGGTTATGTCTGCTGAGTAGCTATTGGGCCTGTGCAGGGATGATAGGAATTGTTGTGAGCCATTGGGCTACTTTTATATTTGTGTGTGAGCATATCATCCATGAAAAAGGTTTTCCCCCGCATGTTTTACTACAGTTTTGGCTGTAAGCCACTACTGACAGTTTTCCTAAATTTGCATGGCCCTGGGGGCCCCTTTTTGGTACTATTGTTGATAGAAAAGGGGATTTTTGGATGTTTTCGCACTGATTTTATTAGTGGTATTAGTCAATGTGGGGAAGAGCACCAGACTTGATTTTATTACTGATACAAGTCTCTGCGGGGCAGAGCACCAGCCTTGATTTTATTACTGATTCTAGTCTCTGCGGGGCGGATCACTAGACTTGATTTACTACAGTTTTAGACCCGGTTACGCCCGGGCACCCTTAAAGGGGTTTTTGAGGCATTTTTTACTACTTTACTCCTGGCCAGGGTCTCTATCTTGATCCCGGACTTGCTTCCGGATGACATGTCTTGATACTGAGTTTTAGTATGGGGTCGAGGACCTCCATGGACCTTGCCACTCCAGGCCTAGGGCTTCGGGCTGCGTGCGCCGGAGGAAAGGGTATATGGTGGAGTAGAGGTATACAGGCTGAGTCCTTCCATGGAACCTGCCTGCTAGGCCTGATTGACACCGGAGGAGGTACATACAGAGGTTTTATTTCACATCATATCATATCATGCATTGGATTCCACCCTTGTTTGTTATGTGTTCAGTGTACGCTCCGGTACTATGGGATGCCGGAGGGTTTGTTTTCACTTGATTGTGTTCCTCGGGTGTATGGGCGGCCGTTGGGACTGTAGGTAGACTATATTTACTCCTGTTTTTACTTAGAGCTTGTCTTGGCACTCGGTTCTTGAAAGATTAGTGATGGCTAGCCTGTTGAGGCTTTGGTTGTGGGATTTTTGATTATTGAGAGGGCTTTAGAGTCCTATCTTATTGAGGCACTTTTGTGTGGCCTTCTGAGCAGAGTGTGAGACTCTGGTTCTATTCTTGTGGAAAGCTGAGTGGTATCTCTCGGTTATTGTGGCCTAGTTATTTCATCCTAGGGTTGTACTTGTGAGGTGATTCCCTGGTTATGCTATCATATGATTGGATTGGTGTTATGATTTCCTTATACTGGTTGATTCCATTTTGAGTATGTTAGACTGCTCTCCGTCTTTTCCTTCCACTTGAGGTTACCGGTATACCGCTCTTTTCTCATTCCTCTCTCTACTTACTTATATTGTTTTGCAAGGACTCCAGGTGCGTTCTTCTTTCCTTCACATGTGATTCTGTGTAATTGTATCTTTGTGCTAGCATGTGTTACTTGAAGCTCTTGGTTATGGATGATCTGTGCTAGCTCCTTGTGCCCTGCTTATTGCCTAAGTGACTGCTTTCTTGCTATCTGTTACTTACTGCTTTTATATCTTATATGCGCTCAGTCGGCATATGATACCTACTGAGTACCCGTGGTTTTGGTGCTCATACTACACTTCTGCACTTTTTTGTGCAGATATTAGCTGAGCTTTCGCCGTTGATCACGTTGGAGACTCGTGCAGCTTTTGGATCTTTATGACTAAGGTGAGCGCCTGACGGTCGGGGCTTATCTACATCTCATCTGTTGTACTGTTGCTCCTTGTACTTTCGGAGGCAATTTATGTTGTATTTTGTTACTACTAGCACTTGTATCCTATTAGAAGCTTTTGTACTATTGATACCAAGTCTTGGGGTTGGTGTAGTTTCCTTTATGTATTTATATTCGAATTTTGCTTTCGCTTATTTCTGCTTGTTGGTGCATTTTGGTTAGGTAGTAGCCCATTATTAACCGTTCTGGGCTACGGGAATTGGTTCTCCTACTGGGGATTGTAGGTGCCATCATGACTTGAGAAATCGGGTCGTGACAGTACACCTCTCCTCCGGTCACCCTCGGCCCATATATCTTGGTACAACATAGTAGGGTCCATGGAGGTCTACTTGTAGATTATATACTAAATCTCATAACCTCAATATAATCGTCCAGAGCATAGATGGATGAAAATAAGTCATCAAATCTCAAAAATGCATGCCCGGGGTTCTACCCCAATCTAAATCAGTGGATCAAGTCTCAAAAATCCTAACAAAGGTGTCCGGACATAACCATGTCTAATACAGTAGTAAAAACCAATGTGTGGCTCAGTTCGATCGAGTCTAGTACCATCTCAATCAATAGACAATCAAACCTAGTACTACGGCCCAACCGAGTCTAGTATAAGTATAAAAACCGTGATAAAATCATTCTTTTTAAATTTCTTACCCCAAGAAGACCCATGAAAATTACTTCCAACACTTTAATAACCATTTTACCAAAAATAGGCCCTCGGGGCCATGCAAGGTTTATAAAACCATCAATAGTAGGCCCGAAGCCAAAAACATAGTAAAACATGTGAAAAACCTCTTTTATGCATGATAATGGCATACTCAATCAAAAATAATAGCCCAATTGCTCACAATCAACCTATTGGCCCTGCACAAGCTCCAATCGCTCTACAAAATAGATAACCAACGTAAGATTGCAATATCGATGTTCGGGACTCATGGACATTCCCAAATAACCCATCATATATGGTCTAAAATCAAATAAAAGGCCACATAGGACCATAATGGTAATATATGTAACTACAACAAATTGTACAACCAAACGAGTGAAATAATATAGACATAAAAGAACGGTCAAGGTCTGGGGTACCAAGCTAATAAACACAACCCAAGGATGCCAATTAGTACAATTATAACCTATAAATACATAGTCTAAAGAAGTTAAACCATAACATACCTGTCATCCGACGACAAGATGCTGGAACGACAATGTCCAAGCCCAAACCGCTCCGAGAAGCTCCGAACAGAAATAGAGATATCAAGAACATGAACTATACATCAAAATAAGACCAACGATACCCATATTTCTATAATAGTAGCTGGGATGAAATTCGGGTCAAGAGAGTACCCATAGGTCCCATAACTCGAAATTAGAAATAAAAAGAAGCACGATAAACATACTACTCCCGTGAGTGCATGCCCCAAATTTGAGCGAATATGCCAAGGAAAAGGGAACAAAATAGCCCATTCAAATCATGAATTAAAGTTGGAATTTCAAGAATAAAATCTGGAAATTAAGCAAGAACTACTTACCATGAAGAGGGAAGCAAGGTAATGGAGATAAATCCTCGAATTCACGAACAAAAAGGGACCAAACGGGCAGCTTCAACCAAGAAACTCAAGCTTTTAGAAAACTCATCAATGGAGGTCTAAAAAAAAGGAGAAGAAAAACTTTGGGGAAGAAGAGGACTTACCAAAAGACGAGGGAACGGCAAAATTCATCAACTAAATGAATTCCCCAAGACTAGGAACTTTGGGAGTAATTTGGTGGAGAGAAATAATGTGTTTGGAGTTGGGAAATAAAAGGAATAAGAGCTGAAAGAAATAAGGAGAAAGGATTTATAGGGGCTGGACGCAGGTTAGCGCCATCGCGCTAGAGGAGCGTCATAGCGCCGGAGGATGGCAAGCGCTGAGGAGCTATCATGCAAAATGGGCGCCATGGCTCTAGAGGACAGGCCATCCAGGCGCTAAAGCACCATCATGTAGGCATGGCGCTATTGCGCAAGCAAGCGACAGGCGCTTGGGCGCTATAGTGCTTGCCTTGGCGCGATCGCACTAAAGGCTGTCTACAACAAAAATACCAGCAATGCTAAGGACTTCTACGGGGTATTCCGAGCACAATTGAAACTCATTACTCAAATACTAATAATGCTATTAGAGTAGAAACGAAGCTTCAGACTTAACGAAATTGATGAAACTTCCATACTATGTCATTTCGAAGGAATGTTGACCCAAGTCAACACTAACTAAAATCAACTAATCACCCAAAATGAGCCTGGCTCACCCAGGACCTGAAACAACCACCTACTTAACCTAAACTCAGCATTTTTGAGCTAATGGAATTGTCGGATTTTGAATCTGATGCTCCGATCATCGAAAGCTGACCCAAGTCATACATAGAACTCTAAATG
The DNA here is from genome assembly GCA_003996215.1 of Jaltomata sinuosa. Lineage (NCBI taxonomy): Eukaryota > Viridiplantae > Streptophyta > Magnoliopsida > Solanales > Solanaceae > Jaltomata > Jaltomata sinuosa. The sequence goes on along the minus strand of QJPP01000720.1, from coordinate 328,076 downwards.
GCCTTAAAACAGAAAAAGCAACACAACACCCACACTGAGAGTTCTTAGGCCTCGACTAAAGGTCCAACTAGACCAAACTCTACATTTCAAAGCTAACAAAACTCTCAAAATTCAATTCAAATCATGTTAGCTAAGAATGTTGACTAAAGTCAACAATTTCCTAAGTTAAGGCTCTAAAACAAGTAAACGACCATAACAACCAAAGGAACGGCAAGAGCATCGAACCATCGGTCCTAGTAAGCTATAAATGATATGGGGCTGCTACAGGTAAGCTCTAATAGTACAATAAAAGAATAAATATAGGAATGAACGGAAGGTTCATTACATAAAACCATAAGTAATAAAATAAAAGATTGTGAATTAGGTTGTATACATTTATCAAAAAATCGATTAAACTCAAAATCTATTTTGTATATAAGGGTCACTGTTGCCATTGTTCTTTGTAATATGGTGAACCTAACTACCCAAACCCTACTATACAGAATCCCAAATCGTGGCTCCGGAAAAGGATTTTAGATCATAAAAAGGGGAAAAATAAAGGTGGAGAATGACCAATAACTACCTACCATATATTTTTTGTCATTGACCATTTTCTATTTTCTCTAAAAAATTGTTGATTTTTTATATTTTTCTTCAAATTTTGATTCTTTAACGTGTTGTTAATTATGGAAAATAAATATTTCCTCTAACCCACATCTCTATTTGAGTCTATTGCTTTGAAAAGAAAAATTAATTAATGGGTATGCTTTTTTAAAAATGGATTTGATTTGTTAGATGTGTATCTAAACAAGTTTATTGAAGCATTATTTGTTTATAAAATGCATTAATTTTTGATAATTTTTATACTAGACATCTATTAATGAAGCTTTAACAATGATAATGGAGAAATAGAGACAAAGAAAAAGGAAAAGGAGAAGAAAAAGAGAAGAGAATCAAAATAAAAAGAAAAACATATGTTGGAAACTAGGGACTCTCTGGAACAAGTGTTATGGTGGGAACCTAGAGGTGGAACATCTAGTATTTTGTTTTAAAACTAGACTAACCTAGGTCCTTTATTCAAACATCAGTCAAGTGTGCATACTTGTCACCAGATGAGGGAAATTGATGTGTTCCTTAATAAGGAAGGGTGGAACTTTGAAGAGATGACAAATCATGTCCCAGAAAACATAGTGGAGCATGTCAGAAGTACTATGGGACAATGTAAACTTATTAACCATGGGGACCAACCTTGGTGGACAGTCATAACCACTGGTTTATTCAGTGTGAAAAGTGTTTGGAAATTACTAAGACATAAAGAAGATGTTAATGATGATATGAAGAGGATATGGTGTAAAAATCTCCCTTTCAAACTCTCCTTCATTGCTTGGAGAATTTGGAAAGGGAAAGTACCTATTTCACAAGTAATGCATTCCTGGAATTCTAACATCTCTTAATTTTGTAGGTATTGTGATAATGAGGAAGTTGAATCAATTGAGCATTTATTCTTGAAGGAAATTATTGCCCAAATAGTTTGAAGATACTTCTCTGGAGCATTAGGGTTCAACCCCTTACTGAATTTAAAACAAACTATTAGAAAATGGTGGAGAATTACAGATAATAGTAGAATAAGAGGGGTGTTCCAAGTAGTACCTATTGTAATTTTTTGGTTCTTGTGGATGAGAAGTAATACAGTGCTTCATGGTGGGAGGTTTACAACTAGAAAAGTTATTTGGGAAGTGACTGGCATGCTAAAGAAATTCTTAAGGAGCAGATTTAATATCAGTTGTGACAACAAGAACTAGACACAAATTGTTTGTGTTTTGGAAAGGTACAGACCAAATTATTTATACAAGGTAGTAAGATGGTTGCCACCTACTATGAATTGGGTCAAGTGCAATACAGATGAAGCATCTAGGGCAATCCTGGACATAGTGTTTCTGCTTTCTTCATTAGAGATTCAGATGGAAACTTAGTGGTTCCTAAAGGTGTAAAACTTCAAGATACCACTAATCTAGTAGTTGAGGCAAGGGCTATAAGAGAAGGATTATTATTCTACAATGATAATCCTTTAAATAATGTGATCTTAGAATCAGACACTTTGGCCCTGGTTCAGATGATTAAAAGGGAAGGGAATATCCCTTGGTATATTGCAGGGGAAGTTAGATGTATAATGGAGATAATGGGGACCATATCAGTAAGAGTACAACGCTCCCTAAGGGAGGGAAATACTCTTGCTAATTTTTTTGCTAATCTTGTATTCTCTTTTGCAAGTGATTATCAAATTGACCAATTTCCAGATATACCTAGCAGCGGAAAAAAGATCCTAATCCTAGACAAGCAAGGTCTGCCAAAATATTAGGAGAGAAATGGAAAAAAGACACATAATAAAAGTCATGTAATTAACTAGGTTTAGTATTAACAGAGAGAAAATGATAGTAACCACTTAAGGTGTACCAATTTGCAGGGGTAAGTGGATCATTCTAGATATGATGATAAATTAATATGAACATCATTTGACTTCCCAAACTAAAGAAATTTCACTGATTTGGATATCTCCACCTGTGAGAGTTTTGGGTGTATCATCGATATAAAATCAAGTCTTAGGGAGCTAAGTCTTGGTATTAATAGATTCACATATCCAGAATATCTCTACATCTACACCAAGGTAAAGAAGAATCAAGTCTTAGGTGTTTTATACCTTTTTACAACTGGATTTGATGGTGGTATTAACCTCAATTGAGGTTCAACCCATTGATCTGGAGGTAAAGATCTTAAAATTACTAGGAAAAGCACTCAAGACAACAAGTATTAATGGAACTTAGTTGAAAGAGGAGTCCAAGATCTCAACACAAGAGAAAGAAATCGATGACTCAAAGAGTGAGCCACATTTGAGGGTGAACTGGTAAATCACTATCGAATAACTCCTTATACTGAAATTTCCATGGATATGGACCTTTGAGCTTCGAATCGACAGAGGGTCCAGAGACTTCATAGTCTCTTCACTTTCCTTTTTCTCAGAATTTTATTCAATTGTCTTCTTTAGCTGCTTTTGTTTATTTCCTATTCTGTTTTGGCCAGGTCACTTTTGGGCCTGGCCATGTAAAAACTATGAAATTCTTGTTTATCAAATGGGCTTCTGGATCAGATTTTGATTAAAAACAATATAAGAAAAAATAGCCAACTCACTTTTTTTCAGGGATTATTTGTACTATTTTAAAGTAGTCTAGGGGATAATAGGACCCCATAAAGTAGAAGTACATCGTTGGTAATTGGCTTATAGATTGGGGGTCATTTGACTATTTTCTCGCACACAAACTAATAAACCATAAAATATGTATCACACCACTAGTGAACTAAAAAACACATACTGCATACTAACTTATGTTTCCATAATTCAGTAAATAACTGGTTCCCCTGTAAGTTATACGTTCACTTTTCTATCTTTTAGGGAGTTATAACCTAACTGAAAACTTGCTTTACATAAATACTTATCTGGAGTTATTCGGGTGACATGCTAGAAAATATCATGTATAATTATTACTTACCTTAACGCTTATTTATTTATTTATTATTATTATTATATATTTGATTATTAAGGGCACCTTCATACACTCTAACTATGTTTAGTCCCTAATTTTGCTAAATCATGACTTAGGTTAGATAACAATTCCTTTAAACTCTAGCAAACAACACAGTAGGGCCAATTTGTACATCTATGTTCTCATACAATAATTTCAGAATTCTTATCTCTGGATTTAATATATCAAGTCTTACATAGGTAATTATCCTGCCAGATATATTTGAGGCACACAATCTGTAAAATTCACCATGCAACTATTGGCAATAAATTAAAAGCTACTCCTCTGGAAGTACTAACACTTGGCTTCTTGGCCTAATCTGAGCGTGCTCTTAAGAGGCCAAATCTGGATTGATCTTAATTAATGGTGAATCGCAGTTACCCCTCCTGACTTAGTTTTATCGCATGATTTGGACAAAAGGAAGGTAACCAACCTTACATGCCCTGTAGCTCCCAGCTTATAAAATTTGGTGCACAACACATTTATAAACAAGAGCCTACTAGATATGGTTTGTAGACTTTCAAGGACACGATGTTGTTCTTATACCAAATATGTCAACCCCAACCTTGGGAGGCGCGACTAGCACCTAGTTCCACACTTTATCCCCAGGCAAACCTAGTTTGACATATACACTACTGGGAGTATACCAGCTATCTTATACGTTAATAAATACACACAATAAAGCTAACACAAATTAGGGCCGCAAAGCAACAATCAGAAAATCCTGCACCAGTAATAATTTAAGCTAATCCAGCAGTTCATAACAAAAATATGTTAAATGCTATGCGAGAAACAAGACCACCATGATATCTATAGTACTAACAAAATACATACAAGGCCGACAAGGCCACCATGCAGATAATAGTAAAACAATAAGGCCGATATGACTGTCACAATCGTCTAACTATTTCATTCAAGTTTGCATGCCTCTAAGAGTATATAGTCTGGGCGGGATAGGCCTCAACCTACCCTTTAGCTACATACCAACATAAACTCTCAAATCCAAGACCTAGAAACTTTGGATGCTGTGGAGCTTACCAACTATCTAAACTTTGCAACATTAATAAAAAAGTTTGTCTACATGTCTGTTAGGATCTGCAGGCATGAATGAAGCACCCGTGAAAATGGGAAAATCAGTACGAAATAATGTATTAAGTATGCAAGGCAACTTAATAACTGACTGAAATCATAAAATGTTGTGGGAAATCAGAAAGGGATCAAAGGATAGTCAGAGTGTACTTACCTTCTCATGACCCATACCCTAGAAAGCATAGTTAATTTAATAATCAACTCAATTTAACCGCCCATATGATATCATATAATATTGAATGTAATAAGAGAAGGGAGCTAAGGATCATCAAATCTACATGTTCCCAATAATCATCAAATAAAAAATAATTATACAACGACCTAGACGGGACCTCATAAGCTTAATAGGTACAAACAACAATCGATACCACCTACCTGGCCCCATAGGATCGACAAGTTCCAATCAATCTATATATCCATAATGGGACCCATCTAGCCTTTATAGGTGGTTGCATAACCATCTGGCCCATTGGCTCTATATATCTAAATAGCCAATGAGTTAACGTGTTTTACTATAGCTCTCTTGAGCCACTATGGCTCTCTAAGAACATCAAGACAGCCTATAAGTGAACACGCTTTACTATGGCTCTCTGGGGCCACTATGGCTATCTAGGGCCATCAAGATAGTCCGTAAGTGAATAGGTTGTCTATAGTTGAAGACCTCATCGGCTTCTTAAAGCTGAGGAGCCCTTTGGCTTTATACATGGCTCTTTAGTGTTATCCAACCAACAAGTAGGCTCTATACCTGGATCTTTGGGGCCATTAAGGCAACCCATAAGTGAACAGGCTATAGATCCCATCGGCTCCATACTGCCTCTAGGGCACTATATACCTGAGCATACTAAGCTCATCACCCTGTAGGCAAACTGTATAACAAATCACATAAGGCTCATTGGCCCTAAGGTAACGTGGCCTTATAATACTTGGCCAATATGTAGATGTTGTCCCCAAAAGGAAATCAATCACAACCCCGAAGGCACAATAATCAACCTATAGCTCAAGGAGTTAACACGTATTCAAATATCTCGAAGGAAAGCTAATGAACTATAAGTGACCTATATGAATAATTCTAAATTGTATCTAAGCACATGGTCGCTATCAAAAGAAAGCAAGTCATGACAATGATAGATATATCAACTCGGCGGATTTGGCATAATCAACTACGTATATGAGTCACTAGCTAACAATGAACAAGTCAATACCTACCATTTATCCACCACTTTAATTTTCCTTATAGACCAATGCCTTATTCGAGTGTCCATAGTAAAAATATCATAACCCAACCGGCCGTGAGTGGCACCCACACTAACTGTCTAATGGAAGAACCAACCAACCCAAAGCTTAACCTTATAATTAGCCAATTTTCAGAATAGGACTAAATCAAAACCAGTCTAAGATATAAAACACAAGGAAAAATAAACTGATATAATAAATTGTGGAGAATTGAGCTAACTAAATCATCCCCCAAGAACTGAAAGTCAACGTACAAGAACTCTAATCGAAAAACAAAGTCTAAGATATGCAAATTAACTAAAAATAGTAAATGGGTTTCATCATCTGGGAGAAGGAGAACAAATCAAGAAGAAGATCTATGGCAGCCCAGAAAGTAGTGCTCACCATTGGATAAAATAGTCAATCTTCTAGTCTAGCCGAGGTCACATCTCAGCTTCTGGAACACAGTCTGCACTCAACAAAAGAAGAGTACAGGGTAGTATCAGTACAAAATACTATGTACGGGTAGGTATCATAGGCTGACTAAGGTTAGAACAAGTATATAGCTAAACCAAGTAACATGTAAAAGGCACCCCAACACTTAGCAAAAAGTTCAATTAACAAGTAATCATCTCAAGTAAAATCAACAACAGTAATATCAAGTTCACAAAAGTCACTACCACAAGCATGTAAAGGAGTTCACATTCAATAATCATACACATGGAATCTATGTCCATCTGTCTCTCTTCTGCACATCTAGTACCTCTAGTCTCATTTTTGTTCACAAACCAGCACACCATGAATAACCACACAACAATTTAATGCTAAATAAAAGAGTGTACACACATGCTAAGGGTCTTATTTTTTCCCACTTGCCAAGGCCTGCAGGGGACTCTAGGCATCCATTTACCATACCGGTGTAGTATTCGATCCATAGTAATCATAAGAACATCTATATCAATGTAACTAGGTTCTCATACCTATCCCTCATGATATACATAGTCACCATGTAATAAGATGAGTCTCAGCTCCAATTAAAACCATAACCTACCTCGAGTGAAGAAATACCACCCGGAAGCTACTTTGTAATTGTCTTGCCTTTCCTTGACACATTGGATCTCTCAAGGTCTATAAATCACAATTATACAAGAGTAATTAATCACTTACTCTTTCATTTTAGGTCTTGGAAATTTACCCACTAATTCTACCCTTATCTGAGGTTGGTAGCGTTCTCCAAGGGTTAATTAATCAATGACTAGTCTCATAGCATTCATAAATCAAATACCCAAAGGGTTTCTAATCAAGTTCATCCCCTTTTAGCTATTTTATGCCTAAAGGTCTCAAATTTATGGAACCCAAGGTCCCCTCTAGCCTTAATCAAGTTAAGAACTAATAATTTCATGTTAGAAATGATAAAAGTATATCTTACGATCAATTATGTGTGAAATTACACCTACCCATAGGATTCCATAAAAGTTTCATGCTTTTAGGGCTTAAATTCAAGAATTTCACCATTTATCCTCCACCCAAACGTCTTACAAAGATTAATGATCAACATACGAAGAGGTTTTACGGAGTACTTACCTTAAATGAAGGAGATTGCCCTAGTTTCTTGGGAAAACTAATTCATAGAGCTCTAGAATGCAATAAGAGTTGTGGGAAAATAACCCCAAAAAATTTAAAAAGTGCAGGTAAATTGCTCGTATACTAGTCACAGCAGCCCGCTTCTTTCCACGATGAGTCATCACGTCGAGGATGACTCATTATAACGGCCCATCATGAGACTGCCCTTTGTTGCAAAAAATTTCAAATTTCAAAATATCAAAATCTTATCCCAAACCCCTTATTTCACAATACACTTCTTTTTTTAAAATGAATTCACAACACACTTCATTTCCTAGACATCATAAAATAATCCTGATGTGGCAATGCCCATAACCAGAGTTTTATGAACTTAATTCTATCCCAAAACTTTCTTTGGGATCCTATAATAGTCAACTATCCATATGTGGACTATGATTTAGCATTCCACAAAACACGAGACCCCTACTATCTCCAAGGCACGGAACACTAGATTTTTGTCAAAGCTCACCCTAGCCTGAGATTTTATCAACTCTCACCTTAGGAATTTTTCTAGCTAGTTACTTATGCCTTTACTCTATAATAATAATGGAATAGGTCATTACATCAGATACCAATTAAATAATTATTCATCCCTTAATGACAATACAAGAAAAATAGGAGAAAATAAAGATTACCTGGATAAGTGAACAAGTGAGGATGTTTGATTTGCATGTCCACTTTAGTCTACCAGGTGGCCATCTCAATAGGACGGTTCTTCTACTATACCTTTACTGACGCAATCTCCTTATTACTTATTTTTTGGATATCTCTATCAAGAATTGCAATTGCCTCTTTTTTGTAAGAGAGGTTTTCATCTAACAAAATCAAATTCCAGCGAATAATGTAGTCACCATTTTTGTGGTACTTCTTAAGCATGGATATGTGAAACATGGGATGAACTCCCAACAAACATGGAGGCAATGCCAACTTATAAACTATTAGGCCCACGCTCTGAATAATCTCAAACGGCCCAATATACCTCAGACTCAACTTTCCACGCTTCCCAAACTGTATAACACCTTTTTATGGGTGAAACCTTAAGCAAAACCTACTCACCTTCCATGAAGTGCAAGTCTCTTACTTTCCTATCCAGATACTCTTTTTTTCTAGATTTGAGCCTCTAAAAGATTTCCTTAAATAAACTTCACCCTTTCCATAGAGTCTCGCAGAAGGTTTGTACCCCATGGACTTAAATCAAATAAATCAAACCAGCCAATGAGAGATCTACACCTCCTCTTATATAATGCTTCAAATAGAGCCATGTCTATACTCGAGTAATAACTGTTGTAATAGGCAAACTCAACCAATGATACATAATGGTCCTAATAACCTCCAAAAGCCATCACACATAAACTGAGCATGTCTTCCAATACCTAAATCATATGCTTAGACTACCTGTCAAACTAAGGGTTGAAAAGTTCTACTTAGGTCCAACCTTGTATCAAACTACACATGCAACTTTTGCCATAAATTAAAAGTGAACTAGGTACCCCTATCTGAAATAATGGTGATAGGACACCCATGCAGTCAAACAACTTCATTAAGATAGATCTTGGCTAACTTAGCCACATTATAAGTCACGTGAACAGGGATGAAGTGTGAAGACTTCGTCAATATATCCACAATAACCCATTCCGAATCAAATTTTCCCAAATTCTTGGGAAGACCAACCATGCAATCCATGGCTATTCTCTCCCTTTTCCATTCAGGAATGGGCATTCTCTGAATAGTGCCACAAGGCTTCTGGTGCTTATATTTCCCTTGCTGGGAATTTTGACACTTAGCCACAAAGTCAACTATATTTCTCTTCATTCCACCCCACCAGTAGTGTTGCTTCAATTCTTTGTACATCTTTGTCACACCAGGATGTATAGAATACTTAGAATAGTAAGCCTCTACTAAGATGGTAGGAATCAAGTCATCAACACGACGCACATAAACTTGCCCTTTAATTCAATGGACACCATCATCAATCATGGCTTTCTTGGCCTCACCCCGCAACACTTTATCACGAATCTTACTCAATTACACATCATTAAATTGTTTACCTTTAGTATAGTCAAGAAAAGAGAACCTCGCCTTCATACATGCTAATAATCCATCCTTTTTTGACACTTCCAACCTAGTGAAGTTATTTGCTAGAGCCTGAATGTCTCTGGCTAACGGACGTCTAGTAGCCTTCAATTAGGCCAAGCTACCCATACTCTCAGTCTTTCTGCTCAACGCATACTCTACAACATTAGCTTTACCCAAATGGTATAAGATTGTAATGTCGTAATCTTTGAGTAATTCCATCCACCTCCATTTTCTCAAATTCTGTTCATTCTGGGTGAAGACATGCTGCAAACTGTGATGGTCTATGAACAATTTGCAATGCACCACATACAAATAATGCTTTCAACTATTAAGAGAAAATACCACAACAGTCAACTGTAAGTCATGGGTAGGATAGTTTTTCTCATGAACTTTGAGTTGCCTTGAAGCATAAGCAATAATATTCCATTCATGCATCAATACAACACCTAAACCATACTGTGAGGCATCACAATACACAATAAAATCTTTACCTTGAACCGGCAAGCCAAGAATCTGAGTAGTAGTCAACAAAGTCTTGAGCTTTTGGAAGCTCTCCTCATATTCATCTGACCAAACAAATAATACATGCTTCTGAGTCAGGCAATGGGTAGCAATAGATGCAAAACCTTTCACAAATTTGTGACAGTAACCAGCTAATCCCACAAAGTTATGAACCTCAGACACTGAAGTAGGCCTAGCATAATTCTTAACTGCTTTAATTTTCTGTGGGTCTACTATCACCCCTTCTTTCAAAACCACATGCCCCAAGAAGGACACAAAAGATAACTAGAATTCACATTTGGAGAATTTCACATACAATTCCTTTTCCTTCAATAATCCCAACACAATCCTAAAATGATTTATGTGCTCTTCATCACTCTTAGACTACACTAGGATATAATCAATGAACACAATAAAAAAGTCTATATTGGGATTAAATATCCCATTCATCAAACTAAAAAAAGCTGCCAGGGAATTACTCAGCCCAAAAGACATCATAAAGAACTCATAGTGCCCATACTGGGTCCAAAGAGTAGTCTTAGGAATATTAAAAGGCTAAATTTTTAACTGATAGAATCCAAACCTTAGATCAATCTTGAAAAATACTGATGCACCCTGCAACTAATCAATGAAATTATCAATAAGAGAGGATACTGATTACGAAAAGTAACCTTTTTCAACTGCTGGTAGTCTATGCATATACAAATACAACCATCCTTTTTTTTAACAAACAACACTAGAGCACCCCACGGGGAGGCACTTGAGAGAATGAACCCTTTACTCAACAACTCAAGTAACTGAGCTTTAAGCTCTCTCAACTACACTGGCACCATTCTACAAGGGGTAATAAAGATGGGACGTGTATTTAGCTCTAAGTCTATACAAAAGTCAATACTTAATTAGGTGGCATACTAGGAAAATCCATGGTAAATTCCTCTTGAAACTCACACACCACAGGAACTGAGTCGATCTCTGGGACCTCTGAACTAGTGTCCTAACGATGAGTTAGGAAGGCCAAACACCCCCTTTCTATCAGACTCTGAGCATGAAGGAGTGATACAAACTTCATAGGAGTAGGACTATAATTACCCTCCCACTCTAGTCTATCCAACCCAGGCATATCCATACTCATTTTCTTAGAATAATAGTCCAGAATAGCATACTGTAGAGGTAATCAACTCATCCCCAAAATAACATCAAAATCCACCATGTCTAGAATCACTAAATATACAAAAATCTTTTGCCCCACATATATAACTGGACAAGCACAGAAGACCCTATCCATAATAACAGAATCAACCACTGGGGTAGACACATTTACAGGATACTCAAGTAGTTCACATATCATGTCAAAACCCTTAGCAAATCCAGCAAACACAAATGAAAGAGTAGAATCAGGGTCAAATAAAATTAAATCCATATGATCACAGATAAAAATAGTACATATGATCACCACGCCCGACGCATGTGCCTCTGGTCTACCTAAAAAAAATAGAAGTGGTTCTTATCATCTTCTTGTGCACCGCCCTTGTTGGGCTGATTACCTCTTCTTCCATTACCATCACCACAGTTGGGTTGAGTGCCACCCCTATAAGATGTGTGACAACACTGTCGGCCATGTGGACGATCTGTCTCATAACCATAACATCTACCTGTTGGGCCCGAAGCTATAGGAGCTTGCTGCTAGACTATTTGTCAAATCCCAGGACAATTCCTCCTCAAGTGACCAATCTCACCGCACTCATAGCATGCACGATCAAAGGTAGGTTATTGTGCTAGATCAGACAAAGTGAGATACCCACTAAAACCTGATGAAGGCTGACTGGTCCCTAATGGACACCCAGTAGAAACCTATATTGCAGACTAAATGAGGCAGGCAGGGTATCCCCGCAGAGCCTGACCCTTTGAAAATAGACCAAAAAATTTCCTCTAGACCGAGGCTTTTTTGAAACCATTCTTGTTTGACCCTCTTGCTTTCCACCTTCAACATTTTTCACGAATTCAACCACCTCTTGAAAAGACCTACCATAAGATAATACCTATAAAAATAAAATTTGTAGCCATATGTTCAAGCCCTTCAAAAAATGACAAATCCATTCTTCTTCTATATTGATCAATTATGAATAGTAATAATTCAGAGCATGAAAGCGTGCCTCATAAGCTTTCACTGAAGAATTTCCCTACTCAATGTTGGGAAATGCATCTACTCAATATTGAAAAATGAATCCCTCTTTCTGTCCCTCAAAGTACGCAGAATAGAATTCCCTAAAAACACTTTGTAGATCTTACTTCATGTCATAGAAAGTGCCCCAACATGCCTGCATTCCACATATGCTCTACACCACATCTTAGCATCCCCTTGAAACTGTACCTTTAAACAACACCCATCTTGTGTAACCACTCATGATAGTCCATGATGAACTCATAAGCCACCTCAGACTCTAACCCATGATATCCCGGAGTTATTATCTTCACAAACTTGCAAAAAAGGTCATGTTCAACACCAGTCATTACCGGGCATGTCACTGGTCACGGGAACATACCTTTCTCAAAAGCAACATCCATCCGAGGATCCACAACTATAGCATGTTGGGTCACCAGATGATGTATTGTGGTCACTGCAGGAGTAGTCCCATTCCCTTCCAGTCAACTAAGAAAACTCAAAACCTACTGGATCATATCAGATGACATTGGGACCTGCACTACACTTCCCTAAATGGGTGCCGCCCATTACCCCTAGATTGGTACTACCTCATCATTATCAATCTGAACCTCTTCTTTCACCACAACCTCAGGAAGATGCTCATACTGGGGAGGAGATGTTGGCCTTTCCTGAGCTGGTGCTGTGGCTCAAGCTCCATTCCTAGCGGGTGCACTACTCCTTCCTCTAGATTTGCCTCTCACTTTGCCCCTACTATAAACTGCAACCTCAATGACTGGTTTAGGCACTGCTGCTCTAGACTTTGACACACGTGTTCTCACCATCTGCAAGAATAAAAGTGAAAGAGTTCGATACGAATTTGGATCATCAAATACCAATTGAAATCAAGTAATAGAATGAAGGATGAAAGAATTTGAGGTTTCCATAAGTCTTGTAGCCTCCTACTGAAAAGAACAGATGTCTTTGTACCATTCCACATGACTATACTAGACACATTCCACATGACCATTAATGTACCCGAGACACTGATAACAACTTTGTCATGACCCAATCGTCCATGAGTGTCACCCACACAAACCCTCCGATGGGAGAACCAACCAACCCAAAGCTTAACCTTATACTTAGCCAAATTTTATAATAGGAATAAATCAAAACCATTCTAAGATATAAAACACAACGAAAAATCAACTGATATAATAGATTGCAGAAATTTAATCTAACTAAAACATCCCCTAAGAACTAAAAGTCATCGTACAAGAACTCTAATCCAAAAACAAAGTCTACGATATACAAATTAACTAAAAATAGTAAATGGTTTCTTCATCTGCGAGAAGGACAACAAGTCAAGAAGAAGATCCACGGCAGCCCAGAAAGTAGTGCTCACCCTTGGATCAAATAGTCAATCTATTAGTCTAGCCGAGGTCATGCCTCAACCTCTGAAACACAGTCTGCACTCAACAAAAGTAGAATACAGGGTAGTTTCAGTACAAGATACTATGTACAGGCAGGTATCGTAGGTCGACTCAAGATAGAACAAGTATATAACCCAACCAAATAATAAGTAAAAGGCACCTCAACACCTAGCAACTAGTTCTGTTAAAAGGTAATCATCTCAAGCCAAATCAACAGAATGAATATCAAGTTCACAAAAGTCACTACCACAAGAATGTAAAGGATTTCACTTTCAATAGTCATACACATGGAATCTATCTCCATTTGTCTCTCATCAGCATATCTAGTACCTCTAGTCTCATTTCAGTTCACAAACTAGCTCACCATGAATGACCATACAACAAAGCAATGCTAAATAAAAGATTGTGCACACATGTTAAGGGTTTTATTTCTATCCATTAGCCATAACCTGCAGGGGACCCTAGGTGTCCATGTACCATACCACGTGGTATCCAATCCATATGAATCGTAAGAAAATCTATATCAATGTAATTAGGTTCTCAGAACTGTCCCTCATGATATACATAGTGCCTCAAAACACACTTATAGTTATTCATCTCAACTCACACATCACTTCTTCTGCATTTAGCTTATTTATCCAAGCATAAGAGGAAAATATATGCAAGTCAAACATATCTGAAATCCAATAACAAGTTACATAATTCAACCACATACTATGTAATAAAATGAATCTCAACTCTAATTTAAACCATAACCTAGCTCGACAGAAGAAATACCACCCACAAGATACTTTGCAATTGTCTTGCCTTCCCTTGACACTTCAAATCACTCAAGGTCTATAAACAATAATTATACAAGATAATTAATCACTTACTCTTCAATTTTAGGTCTTGGGAATTTAACCCACCAATTCTACCCTTATCTGTTGTATGTAGCATTCTCCAAGGGTTAATTAATCAACAACTAGTCTCATGGCATTCATAAAACTAATACCCAAAGGGTTTCTAATCAAATTCATCCCTTTATAGCCATTTTTTTGCCTAAAGGTCTCACCTTTATTGAACCCAAGGTTTTCCACTAACCTTAATCAAGTTAAGAACTAATAATTTCATGTTAGAAATCATAAGAATACAACTTAGGATCCATTCTAAGTGAAATTGCACCTACCCATAGGGTTCTCCCATGGTTTCATGCTTTAGAGCTCAAATTCAAGAATTTCACCATTAATCCTCAACCTAAAGGTCTTACAAAGATTAATGATCAACATATGAATAGGTTTTACGGAGTAATTACCTTAAATGAAGGAGAATGTCTTAGTTTCTTGGGAAAAACACTTCTTAGAGATCTAGAACCAATAAGAGTTGTGGGGAAATAACCCCAAAAATTGAAAAAGTGCAGGTAAACTTCCCATATCCTCATTGCGGCAGCCCGCTTCTTATCGCGGTGAGTTATTACGATGAGGTTGACTCAAACAAACATCAAATTCTAGAATGTCAAAATCTCATCCCAAACCCCTTATTTCACAATACACTTTATTTCTTAGACATCACATAATAATCTCAACGCGGTAACGCCCATAACCAAAGATCTATGAACCTGATTTCCATCCTAAAATTTCCTACTGGATCCTACTATAGCCAACTATCCATATATGGACTCTGCACTATCATTCCATGAACCATGAAACCCCAACCAACTCTAAGGCAGAGATTTCTATACTTTGTCAAAACTTATCCTAGCCTGAGATTTTGTCACCTCTCTCGTTAGGGATTTTTCTAGCCGGGTACTTATGCCCTTAATCTACTATAACAACAAAACATGTCATTACAAAAACCTAGTTGGTCCTTTGAAATTAAATGCAGTGTCAAACTCTATTATCCAAATATGTGAAACAAATAATAGCTCCTTAAGTAATTAACCCTTTTACACTTGTTAAACCAGTATATTTGTTTCCACTCATCACTTGCCCCACCTTAGTAGTACCATATCATGAAAAGCCTACAAGATCCACCACTTTTCTACAACATACATATCAAGAAGGTCATACTCAGATCATACCATACATTTCTACCCATCAAGTAACAATGATGCATTACACAAACTATTCAGTCTCTAGCCCAAAAATAACAAATACACTCTTCAATCTCACATAATTATGTAAACATGTCCCTTGCAAAAGAAATAACGCTGCATAGTCCCATAGAATCCAATCATGAAAGAAGCTTTCCCGCTCTTGGCCTGAATCTGGCAACTATCGCCCTTCAAGAACTCTTAACCCCTAGCCTTCATTTACCATTAATGTCACCCCACACATAGTTAATTTACCCTTTTATAAATTCCTGTCGATAGTAAAATTAGCACACCTCGTGATCCTAGCCAAGTAACACCTGTCCTACTATGGAGTCATATCTTTAAAATGCATAATCTAAACTACAACCTTACTCAACCAGTCTTCAAATCATAGATATAGTGTAAATTTGTCTACACACCGTTCACACTAGTCTCCCACTTCCTCCTTAGTACCTGATCTTGCACCATACTGCATAATGTCACCCCCAATGTGTCCTCACTAAAAGTATGAGAATGGAATGAGTAGGTTTTAAGAGTTAGACCAGACAAAGAATGCACGAAAAGGAATCAAGAATATGCAATTTCCTAAAGCCCTATAGCCTCTCAAAGATAGATAATTGATGTTACTTCATTGATCCACGAGAGTCTACTAGACATTTGCTCTTATACTCATGAGATTGGTGAACCTAGCGTTCTGATACCAATTTGTCACGATCGAAAATCCCAAGAGTTATGATTGTACCTACCCCAACCCCAACCATGGTAGGTAAGTCTAACTCGATAAAATCAAGAAACTTAAAATAAGGCAAATAGCATAATAACACAATGAATATCCAATAATAACTAAAATCAACAATAATCAAAATAAAACCAAACAGTACACTCTAAAAACATATTAAGACTCAATTGTCATGAATATAAGAGCGACTCTAAGTACAGAATGCCCTAACTAAATAATACAACACTATTTGAGAAAGTAAAAAAATAGAGATAAGTGGTAGAGGAAGTTTGGATAGTCTTCCCACGCAAAAGCTCACCACAACTTTGAAGATACCAGAAAAGCAGAATGTCTACCCGTGATTCCACTTGTACCTTGATCTATATCAAAAGGATGTAGGAAAGTAGGGGTTAGTACAGTCCACTTGTACTCAGTAGGCAATACAGGCCGGCTAAGCACAAGCAAAAAATTATAATGAATAATGAATACTAATAAACCTGCACGCAAAAAACTCCTAGCAGTTCAATAACTATAAGTATCATAGTTTATCTCCATCACCACAACAATCAGATGATAATGCAATGCAATATAATGCAATTATATAAGATGATGTGCAATGGCCAATACCTACCGATATACTATCACGGGTGACTTGTGAGGGCCCTAAATAAAATAAGCCGGATCTTTTTCCATGGTCTTGTTAGCCGTATCTTTGCCACAATGATATATAAATATAAATAGTAAACAAGTTGGATCTTTGCCTACATTAGTGTTAGCCGAATCTTTGCACATGGTGATATATAAATTTAAATAGTAAACAATCCAAATCTTTTCCCATGGTCCTGTTAGCCGGATCTTTGTCCACAACGATATGTATATTAACAGTAATATAAATCTTTCAAGGCATTTCTTTCAAAAATCAAATCATTTAATATTTCCTTGAACAATGAGATTTATGCATATGCATGAACATGAAAATGAAATGGAATCAGGCATAACCACCATATCAGAAATCCTAGGATCATGATCATTTTTACACTATTGTCTACAAGCCTCTATATCAAACCAGGAGTAAAAATTCCATATCACCAAAACAATATAAGCCCCTATCTAATTTACTATCAAGATCAACACAAGCTCCTACACGGGCATCACAATAACATAATTTCAACTCAAAAAATATGATAATTACTAATTCACCCTATCCATAGTATGCTTTACACTATAAATCCTCATCCAACCAGAGTTTTAAGAAAGTTAAGCCATAACCTACCTCGAAGCCAAAGAAACATGTCACAAACTATCATTGAATTAGCTTTTCTTCAAAAGTAGCCTTAAATCCCCTCGAATCTATCAAGAATACTTTCTACAAGTAAATACGAGTCCATCAATATTTCAAGTCCAACCAAAATTCAACCTCGAGTCCACAAGGGCAAACTAGAATTTTATGTAGAAATCATATTACCCATGACTTAGGGAGTTCAAATATAAAATTTTATCAAAAATAGAGTTAAAATCAACCTTGAAATCATCAATATATCATTTCTGAACTTTATCAGAAAAACACAAAATTTATATGTTCATACGCCATTTAAAATGAGAAGATAATCAATAATTTGATAAATTTATGCCAAAAATCATTTTACCCATACAACAAGGACCTTAATTTTCAATAATCATAAAAAAGCAATCACATTTGATCCTAAGATGAAAAACTTTTGATTTATTAGATTTTGGGTTTCAAATCTCAACTTTATCAAAATAATGAAAATGAAATAGTTATTCTTAGAAAATAAGCAAAATGAAGGTAAAATCACATGCCAAATCATACGAGGAAAATTCATTGAAATTTACCTCAATCGGAGCTTCTTAGCTCCCAAAAATCATTTTTTTAGTGAGTGGACAAACTCTGAAATTTATATACACAGTGCAGAAAATCTGCACAAACTAATTATGCACCAGATTGTTTGCACCAACAACATTTATTTTCACTAACATTGCCATAAGTCCATTGTACAATGATAAAATGCACTGATTCTTGTTTAATAAGTCCTAAATATCTATTTGGACCTACTTATTCAATCAAAAATTTAGTTTGCACTTGTTTTTCTAGTCAGATATTGTTTTTACTTGTTAAAGAATTATTTCATGTTCTGCAATAAAAACTTATCCTCGATTTATCAAAATGACACATAACTTTTCAGGTCAGTCCTATAATTCATGCCCAAAATTTCAAAAGTTTCAAAATAATTTTTCAGTTTTTTAAACTAAAATTGGACCATTTAATCGATAAGTTTGGCTTAAACAAGGTCAAAGCACCTAAAATATTTAAAAATTCGGTTGAAACTCATCCAAAATCTCCCAAACACAAACCCAATATACTACTAGCTTAGAAATAACATTTCTAACATAATAGAATCATCAAAATACTCAAATGAGGTCATTTTAACTGGATGTTGACCGAAGTCAACTCTTAACTTAAAAATCTCCAAATTTTAAATGACGACTCAAAACTCTTTCAAAAGCCTCCTGTAATGACCCTTCTGGTCATTCTTGCATTTTCACTTTTTTATACTGTTAGAGCTTGCTTGTAGCGGTCCCATGTCATTTATGATATGCTGGGACTGATGGTTTGGTGCTCGGGCCATTCTTTAGGTTGTTAGGACTATTTCCCTAATTTAGAGCTTTAACTTAGGAAATTATTGACTGCAGTCAATATTCTTAGAAAACATGCTTGGAATTGAATTTTGATAGTTCCGTTAGCTCCGGAGCATAGATTTTGGTCTTATCGGACCATTTACCAGGGTCTGGGATCTTTTGGTATGGTTTCGTCTTGCTTTTTATGTTTTCAGGCCAGTTGGAGTTAGAAGTTTGACTTTGGTCAACTTTCAATGATCGGACCATCAAATTTGAAATATGGTTGTTTCATCAGCTCTTGAATATAGAGTTTAGGTTAGGTAGGTGGTCGATTTCTATCCCAGGTGGGCCGGGCCCCTTTTGGGTGTTTGGTTAGAAATCACAAGTATTGACTTGGGTCAACATTTCTCTAGAATGATATCGTATAGAAGTTTCATTGATTCCGTTGAGTCTCAAACATCATTTCCACTCTAGTTGCATGTTTGGTTTGTGAGTATCAGATTTTATTGTGCCCTGAACTTCCCGTTGGAGTATTTCAATTTGCTAGTATTTTTGAAACAGAGAAGTGCTTAGTGTGATCGCGCCAGAGCACCACTATTGTGCTCCTGACACCTTTTCCCTTTAGCTTTATCGCGCCTAGGCATCGTGATTGCACAGGTGCTCATGTTACTCCTTTAGCGTGATCATGCAGGGGGACCGCGATTATGCTAGTCTGCAACCTGCAATATATAAGTTCATCTCCTCTAAATTTCCAGTCATTTCTCCATTGCTTTCTTACTCTAAAACAATTCCCCTCACCGTAAACTTGTTCCAAATCAGTTCTTTGCATTGGGAATTCATCAATTGGTGGACATTCTCATTTCTCTCCCCGTTGGTAAGTCTTCTTCCCAAAATTTATTCTCTTCCATGGACAAAACCTCCATTAAAGCCTCTTATTATAGCTTGGGGTTATTTCTTGGGTTGTAGTTTCTTTGTTGGGGCTGCTTGTTTGTGGAGACATGTATTCCACCTTGTAGACCTTATTCCCTCCCTCCATGGTACGTAATCTCCCCGCTTTTATTCTTAACTTTTGCAAAGTTTTTGCATGTTCTTCCTCTTCTTACCCGGGCTATTTTATGACCTTTCCTTCCCCGAATTGTGCCCATGTTTGAGGCATGATTTCCTGGTAGCGCTTGGGTCATTGTAGTATTTTTCATTTCTAGTTTCAGGTTGTGAGGCCCATGAGCGCACTTTTGACCCGAATTTTGACCCGGCTAAACTTTTTACAATATGGGTATCGTTAACCTTGTTTTAATGCATATATTATATTCTTGATAGTGTATTAGATGTTTGGAGCTTCTCGGAGTGGTTCAGGCTTGGGCCTTAGTATCCTAGCAGCTTGTCATCAGATGCCAGGTAGGTTACAGTTTCCCTACCTTAGACTTTGCATATATAGGCTGTAATTGTACTATTTAGCATCTTTGGGTTCGATTATTTAGGTTGGCACTCCAAACTTTGTTCACCTTCTTCCTGTCCATTCTTACTTTCTACGTTCATTTTAGTGTTTGATCTTACTTATAGTATCACCCCTTGTGGCCCCGTGTTGCTTTATATTTGCCTTTGGACCATAGATAGTGGGAAAATTGGTTAATGTCCATGAGTCCCAGACATTGGATTTCAATATTGAGTTGGTTATTTGTGCTGTAGAGCAGATTGAGCCTGTGCAGGGCCAATAAGTTAATTGTGTGTCGTTGGGCTGCTAATTGTGTTTGAGCATAGCATTGTTATCATGAAAACTGGGCTTTTCTATATTTGATTTTACTACTACTATGGATGTGGGCTAAGTATCACCTGTTTTTTAACCTTGCATGACCCCAAGGGAACGTATTCAATAATAAATAGATTTAAACAGGTTTATAGATCTTCTTGGAGTAAAAGAGATTTTTGAAATACTTTTCCATACTGATTCTAGACTCGGCTAGACCGGAGTGCTAGATATGATTTACTTCTGATTTCAAATTGACACTAGCCTCACCTTGGTCGGAGTGCTAGATATATTTTACTACTTCTTTTTATACTATACTAGGCTCGACTCGGCTGGAGCACTAGACTTGACTTCTTTCCATTGATTTTAGACCCAAATCGAGTCCGGGCACTTTATTTGAGATATCAAGAGTTGTATGTGGTCACGGGGACCTCCATGGAACTTTACAATCAACACTAGCGACTGCGAGCCTAGAGTGCCAGAGGAAGGGTATTGGGGTAATAGAGGTATACGAGGGAAGCCTTCTATAGGTCCTACCTGCTGGGCCTATGAGTGCTAGAGGAAGTGTATACGATATCACCTGGGTTCATCATATCATTCATTGTGTTTAGTTCCACCCTTGTTTGTTTTTTGTTGTGTGTACACTCTGATAATATGGGATGTCAGAGGTTTTGTTTCCACTTGTTGGTGTTCCTCATGTGTATTACCGCCTGTTGGGACTGTAGGTAGATTCATTATTCGATCCTATTGTAGTACTTGTTCAGTTTATAGTTACTTGTGGGTTGTCGTTCGACTATTCTTATCATATGAGTTGTATTGCTGGCATATCTATAATTAGTTATTTTTCCTTCTTTCCCTTTCATTTGAAGTTATCGGTATACCGGCATATTTCTTAAATTCTTTGTATATATTGTTGTTGCAAGAATCCAGGTGTGTTCTCTATTCTTTCACCTGTGTTTCTGTGATATCTTTTGTGGCTAGCGTAGTATTCTTGTTTTCTTCCTGTTTTCCATCTGATTGATATCTTTCGTGTGCTCTCATCTATTTGCTTCGGTGACAATTTTTTTCTTATTTGCTTTATACTGCTTTTATATGTTATATGCACTCAATCAGCCTTTGATGCCTACTGGGTACCCATTTCTTTGCAAATGGTGCTCATATTACACTTTTGCATCTTCTGGTGAAGATCCTAGTGTTAGCTACCATCGTTGATCGCGTGCAGACTCGTGCAATGCCTCCAGACATTCCAGACCTAGGTTGAGCTCCTGGTGACTGGGGCTTGTCTTTTATCTCTTATTTTGTATCATGTACTCTTTTTCTATTAAAAACAGATGTATTTTCATGTACTTTTGATAAATGATAAGAAATAAGGAAATGGATCTAAAAAGAGATAAAAAGGAGTGAAGTGTGAAGTGTTCGGAAAAGCTAGATATTCTGACATAAGATGCAGTGGCCGTGCGATACGCACAAGTCGAGGTGAAAACCGCACCTCCTCCGCATGAAGTTGCAAAATCCACTACAGAATATGCTAAGGGTGCGGTCGATGTGCGATGCGCATATCCCAAGGTTAGAATTGCACCCCTTCCCATGAAGCTCCCAAAGTTAGATGAAGTCACTGATCTGACTGAAGAGGGTGTACAATGCACACATCATGATGTGCAAACCGCACATCGCACCATACACCACCCGAATGTCAATTTGGTCCTAAATTTTAGTGACGTTTTGGGAAATTATAAAAGGCCAATTTAGGCACAATTGTAAATAACATTCTTCAGTCCTGAATATTTTAGAAAGCTTTTTCCTTTGAGAACAAATTTTCGACTCCAAAGTGAATATGGTTTGAATCCATTCTCTTGGTTAACCATTTGTGTACTCAAATTGAACTTAGAACTTGAGATTCAACTCCAATGAAGAGGATTTTGACTTACCCATTGGGTATATCTCTCTCCTTTGCTATGAGTGGCTAATTTTTCTTGTCTAGGGATGTGTTGATGATGGGTGCTTGACAAATGGGTGTGGGTGTTGTTAATTCATCTTTATAATTGCTTATTTTACATGGGTCTAGTAGTTTCACCAAGTTTTAATCCTAAAATTGGTGGTTGCAAACATTAGTTTTCATTACTTGACTATGTGATTTCTTTAAAGAGGATTTCATGGTTTCGGATGTGAAATTACTAGTGGGAACTTTGGACTCCATCCAAATTTGAGGCTAGAAATAACTCTTATCGAAGGAATCACCCACTAAAGGGTCTAATCTAGATATAGTGTGAACTCCCCAAGCTTAGATTGATTTTTTGTTGATCAAACCGATGATGCTCTAACCGAGATTATCATATATATGGTTGTTGATCGAGAGATAACAATCCATACCCTTGACCAATGCTACTTATGTCAATAAGAGAGAATAAGTGTGAATTGATAATCACCCTATCCCATAATTAAAGCCCCATCGAATACACATCCCTAGTCACCTACTCAATGTACACCCGCTTTCGTTTATAACATTGATTTGAATTATGATTGTAGTGACAACATTCCAATTCCCCCAACCTTTTACTTTTCTTGTTTTAAGCATTTACTCTCATTGTGAACTTTTTTCGTACAATATTCATTTAGCTAGCTCCAAGTCCCTTGGGTATGACCATGACACCCGTTAGGAATTATAAATTTTGTTTTGCTGCAAGATCGTCGTGACCTCCAACTTTGGGGAGCACAATTTGAGCGTTCATAAAAAATGGCGCCGTTGCTTGGGACTTGAGTTGACAACTATTTTTGATTGTTGATTTGAAATAACTTTGAGAGTACGTGTTTCTTTTACTTTTGTTTGTTGCTTGTGGCTGATTGCAGGCACACGTCACTCAAATATCAAATGCCAGTACTTCTCACTCAGCCCATTTGCACTTTATTTTGGATACCTTGTTGAACCATAAGTAGTATTTTTGGGAGCCGAGGGAGCAATGGTTGCGACCTTTGCTAAAGAAATTGAGGATTGGTTAAAGAATGATGCACGAAGGAATAGAGAGTTATCAATCACTTCCACATGATCACAAATCACTATCACACGATTTCGATAACTCAACTCCTAAGACTCAGCTCTAAAATGGGAGAACGACCATAAAGACCAAACTAACGGCCAGGGCACAGAACCACCAGTCCCAGCAAGACATAAATGACTTGAGGCCTCTACAAGCAAGCTCTAATAGTACAAGGAAAGCATAAATGTGAAAATGACTGGAAGAGTCATTACAAAAGCATTCCTTCCATTGAGAATCAACGAAGGCTTAACCCACCAATCAAAAGGTGGTTAAGAAAGAAATTATTAAATGGTTGGACGCAGGAGTGGTCTTTCCCATATCTGATAGCACTTGGGTTAGCCCAGTGCAATGTGTCCCAAATAAAGAAGGAATTACCGTAGTTCCCAATGGGAGAGATGAGTTGATCGCTCTCAGGCCTGTGACCGGGTGGAGAGTATGCATGGACTACCAGAAATTGAATTCTTGTATGGAAAAAGACCATTTCCCCCTACCGTTCATGGATCAGATGCTAGACCAGTTGGCAGACCGTGGCTTCTATTATTTTCTAGATGGTTATTCCGGGTACAATCAAATTTTAATTGCTCCGGAGGACCAAGAAAAAACCACTTTCACATGTCCGTATTGTACCTTTGCGTTCAAAAGAATGCCCTTTGGACTTTGCAATGCTCTGGCCACCTTCCAAAGATGTATGATGTCGATATTCACGGACATGGTAGAGGATATAATGGAGATCTTCATGGATGATTTTTCTATGGTAGGGGATTAGTTTAACAATTGTTTGGAGCACCTAGAGAAGGTACTTAAAAGGTGTGAGGAAATGAATTTTGTATTGAATTGGTAAAAATGTAACTTCATGGTGAAGGAAGGGATAATTTTAGGGCACAAGATCTACGAATAAGGGCTTGAAGTTAATCAGGCAAAAATTGAGGTTATATCGAAGCTACCCCCTCCGAGATTTATGAAAGGCATTCGGAGTTTTCTCGGCCACGCCAAATTCTATCGGCAGTTCATCAAAGACTTTTCAAAAGTGGCTTACCCTTTATGTAAGCTATTATATAAGGAGGCAAAATTTGACTTTGATGATAGATGCATGACTGTTTTCCTCACCTTGAAAGAAAAACTCACCTCCACCCTGATTATCATTGCACCAGACTTGTCAAAGCCTTTTAAGCTTATGTGTGACACCAGTGGCGTAGCTTTAGGGGAAGTTCTTGGTCAATGAAGAGAGAAACTCTTTCACCCGATATAATATGGAAGCAAAATCTTGAACACAACACAGAAAAATTACACAATTACGGAGCATGTATTATTAGTTGTCATGTTTGCTTTTGAGAAATTTCGGGCATATCTCTTGGGGACTAAGGTGGTGGTGCACACTTACAACACAGCTATCAGGTATTTGATGAATAAAAAGGATGCCAAACCCCAATTAATCTGGTGGGTGTTACTTCTTCAAGAGTTTGACTTTAAGGTGAAGGACCAGAGGGGGTGTGAGAATAAAGTGGACGACCACTTATCGCGTTTGGAAGAAGAAGGAAGGCCTATGGGATCCTGGTTCTACATGCTCGTATATTTATACCAACTTTATTCCTTGTTTGGAGTTGGCTAGTGAGCCATTGTCTGTTCATGTATCTGTTGCTACCCGGTAGGTGATTCTTTAGTAGTGGATCATGTTGTTAGATATTGTTTGATATCTGTTGGAGGTGTGGAGACTTGGTCTGAATTGATGATAATAGATATGTTATATTTTTATGTGATTCTGGGCATGGACTGGTTATCCCCTCACCGTGCGATTTTGGATTGCTATGACAAGACTGTTACCAAAGTCATGCCCGGTGTATCCCCGATTGTATGGTAGGGTTCAATTAGCCCCATACAATATGGGCTCATTTCTTGCCTTCGAGGTAGAAAGTTTATTTTGTGTGGTTGTTTGTCTTATCTAGCATATGTCCAAGATGCTAGCGCCGACACTTATTCTCCTTAGTCAATTCATGTGGTTAGTGACTTCCTTGATGTTTTTTTGACCGACCTGCTAGGCTTTCCACCTGAGCGCGATATTGACTTTGCTATTGAGTTGGATACGGGCACTAGGACCATTTCTATTACTCTGTATCGTATGGATCTAGCTGAGTTAAGGGAGCTTAAGGATAAGCTATAGGACTTGTTTGTTAAGGGTTTTATTACACCGAGTGTGTCACCTTGGGGTGCTCCAATTCTGTTTGTGAAGAAGAAAGATGGGATGATGCAGATGTGTATGGATTATAAGCAGCTAAATAAGGTAACTGTGAAGAATAAATATCCAATGTTGCATACAGGTGACTTAATTGATCATCTCTAGTGTTCAGCCATGTTTTCTAAGATAGATCTAAGGTAAGGCTACCACCAGTTGAGGATTAGGGATGAGGACATCCCTAAGACAATATTCAAGATGCTTTATCACCATTATGAGTTTCTGGTGATGTCTTTTGGGTTGACTAACACCTCTGCAACTTTCATGGACTTGATGCGAAGGGTGCTCAGACCATACTTGGATATGTTTGTGGTAGTCTTCATTGATGACATACTGATATACTCGTGGAGTAGAGATGATCATGAGTAGCACTTGAGGATTATACTCAAGACTTTGAGAGATCATAAGGTTTATACCAAGTTCTTAAAGTGCAAGTTTTGTCTTGAGTAAGTAGCATTCCTAGGACACGTGGTGTCTAAAGATAGGATTAGATAGGACCCAGGGAAGATTTCAGCTATTTGTGATTGGTCAAGACTTACTACTCCTATCGAGGTTTGCTGCTTTTTGGGGTTAGCAGGGTATTAAAGACGATTTGTTGAGGGATTTTCTTCCATAGCAGCACCATTGACTTGGCTAACTAGGAAGGATGTTCCATTCTAGTGGTCGGATCAGTGCAAGGATCATTTTTAGAGGCTTAAGGCGTTATTAACTTTAGCTCCAGTGTTGATTTTGCCAGTTGAGGGTCAGGGATTCTCAATGTATTGAGATGCTTCAGTGGTTGGTCTTGGTTGTGTGTTGATGTAGCAGGGTCATGAGATTGCTTATCCGTCGAGGAAGCTGCAGGTTCACGAGTGCAACTACCCTACTCATGACTTGGAGTTGGCAGCGGCAGTCTTCACGCTCAAGATTTGGAGGCATTACTTATATGGGGTTCACTCTGAGATCTTCACCAATCACTGTAGTATTTATTACATCACGAGTCAGCGGGAGCTGAACTCTAGGCAGTGGAGATGGATTGAGTTAGTGAAGGACTATGACTTCGTTATTCTGTACCATACGGGCAAGGAATACGTGGTAGCGGATGCCTTGAGCCGAAATACAGTGAGCATGGAAAGTCTAGCTCCTCTTTCAATTTGGGAGTAACTGTTGGCCTTGTACATCCAGTCCTTAGCTAACCATTTAGTTAGACTTGGCTTACCGGATCCTACTAGAGTTCTTGCTAGTATTGAGGTCCGTTCTACTTTGGTTGATTAGATTCGACAGCATCACTTTGAGGATCAATGGTTATATGATATTTGTGATCAAGTTGTTTGGGGTGAGGCCAGCAGTGCTGCTTTAGATTCTAATAGGGTTGTGAGATTCGATAGTCGCCTTTTTCTTCCAAGAGTTGGCACTACAACAAATTTATCTTAAGGCCACACTAATTCTAGACAATGCTTAAAAAATGTTGCCAAAAGTATTTAAGACCACACTTTTAAAGTGTGGTCTTTATATCAAGCTTTTGGCCACAGAAACTTAGACAACACTTTTAAAGCGTGCTCTTTAGAATTATTGACTACACATTCTAAATTTTTCCAAATCATAAAATAATTGATAATACTTATTTATACATATGTCCACATTTTAAGTGTACTATATTTGTAATTCTAATAACAACACTTTATAAGTGTGCCCTATTAGTTCTCTTAATTTTTTTTTGACTAAAATAATGAGTTCCCTCCATATATCTATATTTCCCTATTTCGAGAAGGAAAGAGTATTATATCGCCCAAAATTCATTCTCAAGGTTTTCTTGCTCTAATTTTTGCCTCTCAGCTCTTACGTTGATTCTTCAAGTCTGCGCTATGAATCTCCCTCAGCTAAGAACTCTGTGTTTTCTACATTCGGAGTCTCCCTCGCCACCACCATCTCAGTTCATAGACTCTGTCTCAGGTAGGGTTTCTGTATTTCTCAAGTTTTATCAATATCTGAAGTCCTTGCGACTTTTACCCTTCTGTGATAGTGTATTTGAGTGAGAGATATTGTTCTCTGTATATATTTTCTTTTTGGAGAATTTGAACATCCAGTTAAGTTTCTGCCAAATTTTTAACATATTTTGATAGATTTATATATTAGTAATTGTTAGGTTCCACTCGTTTTGGTTTCTACTTGTTTCCAACTTTGTGGAACTGAAGGTTAAAGTAAGAACCAATTGAGTCAATTCTAGTTCTACTCATTTTTATGTTTTGTAATTGAGTTTTATTTTGCTTCTTATGAACGTTGCTATAAGAGCTTTGTGGATTTGTCTTTCAGTGGTTTGATTTATTCTTCTTTTTCGAGTTTTGAGAGTAATTAGTAAGATTTGTTTGAAATGACGGAAGAGCAGTCAGGAAATTTGAATTCAGAGCTCTATTTTATGCATCTGGTTGTTTGTGCTTGTATGTGGTATGTCTAGATGTAGCTAAAATCTATAATTTTCAAGGGCAGGCCAACTTTGATTGGATATGATTATAAGGAATCGTGTTGCTTGAGTTATTAGACGATACTTTAGGCTTCAATCATGAACTTGTATGAATTTAGATTGTGTTTTTTGTATTTACTTTGATAATGTTTTGGCTGAGTCGATGAAATTATGAAGTTATGTTGTTGCATCATACCAACAAAGATCATGAATTTCAAAGCGTCGACAAAATCATCGAGCTCAAAATTTTTCAAGATTGCAAATTTTGTGCTTAATGTAAATCTCTGTCAGAAGTAAACTCTTCATATGGACACGCCTTCTTAGAATCATTAAACGTCGCCTGAGGTAATATTTTTTCCCTCAGATCTTTTATCCTCTGTGGTGCTCTTACTTCTTTAAATTTTAGATCCACATATCTTCTTAATCCACAAATGCAAACTAATATATATAACTTTTTTTTTTGGTTTGGGAAATAAATTAATGCTATAGTTCTAATTCAGTAATGTGATGTTTCATTTGCAGAATGGCATAGTTTTACCTGTGTTGCTGGTAAGTTCTTTCTTCCTCGTAAAATTTTCTATGTAGTTTTTCTTTTGTAGGAGAAATGAGAAAATTATTGGTGGTTCTTTGGATATCTGGAGCTGTACAATAAATAGAGATTCTTGTACTGGCAAAAAAATCTTATTATGGTAAATTTAGAAACTGTGTACTTTGGATAGTATTACAAGTAGTACAACATTTGATATAAGGAAAGGTACAATTAGAATAGTAGTACAATATCAATCTAGGAGCAATCTTTTTCTCCTCTACTGTAGGTTGATCAACTAATATTTGGTGTAAGAAGACAGGGCAGAGCCTTACATAATGCTCTGCTTCTACAATTGAATCATCTTCAAGTTTACACAAGAGGGTCTTTTTCTCCTTGATTAATTGCTTAGATGAATTGATCATGTTGGATGTAATGTAAATATGTGATTAGTTTGTCAAGGATGATTACCTTTAATGTGTTTTTCCCCTTTAATTGGGGTATCTTATAATCTTGATGGCTTAGTGCACCGGTTTATGTCTCTAATAAATCTTTTTTGTTTGTTATTGAAGCGAGTTTCATTTTAGGGGTTTGTGTTTGTTTTTATTGGTTTCTATGTGAGTTGATACATTTTGTTGCATGATTGTTGTTTTCCGCAGTAAACTGATTATATTAACAACTTGATGGCTGACATAGTTTATGGTGGACATGTCGTGTCAAGGTTGTGTTAATGCAGTCAAAAGCAAATTGCAGACTGTTAAAGGTAAGCTCTAGAAATAAAATCATGCCTTGTCATGAGGATTTTATTTTAATCCATCAGTTTGTTTTAGTGTTGAAGGAGATGTTTTGTGTGGATTTTAGGAATTAAGAATGTGGATGTGGACCTTGATAATCAAGTAGTAAGAATTCTTGGATCTTCACCTGTGAAGACTATGACTGAAGCCTTGGAGCAAACAGGTCAAAAAGCCTGTCTGATTGGACAAGGAGTACTAGATTGTAAGTTCCAATCTTTAATTTAAATGTATCTCTCATATTTCCTCAGTATTATAAAAAAAAAATTGTTAAGCATTGTGTCTTCACATCTCTGGCTATGTTCACAGGGTGAGGAATAGTACATATACTGATGATTATATATAGTATATAATGGCCTTCATAAGTGCTGAAGGGAAAGAAGAGTGCTAAAAAAGATTTTATGCACTTCTCTCATATAATATTTCTGTTGAATGAACCTAAATAGTTGAGACATCTTACTCTAGTTGGAAAAACTTAATTTATATCTAACTCTTATGTGGAAGTTGAAATTGTTGTAGGGGAATAGTTGATAGCGAGCCCAATACTCTTGATTAGTGCATTAGGTGAGGTTCTTACACACAGTGTATATTTTTAAGTTTTGCACTCTTGTTAGCTAGATGTATTTCTAAATTTGCTATCAACCTAGATAGTTTTATGTAAGTGATAAGTTAATACGCGATTTCTACTTATGCTAGCTATCATCTTGTTATTGATTTTTATGTATAATCAATTCCTTCTAATGTATGTGTTTATCAATCAATTGACATGCTTAGACTAATGGAAAGCTACTTTGGCTCGTTTTGCTCATTTGGCATCGGCCTCCTGGATTTATGATGTATGATTTTGATACTTCTTTTGGCACAAATATTCTTAATGAGGTAATCTAGCTAAACAACTCTTGAGTATTAGTATAATCTTCTGTTGCTGTGGATTTTAACAACTCCGAGTTAGGTGCTGACCAGCTTGGGTGTCTTCTTCCATACGTGAGCGCAAATCCTTCTCTTCCACTCAATATTTAAGGTTATTAATTTTTCATTTTATGCACCACAACTTTAGAAAATGCTTATGCAGCTTTGCAAAAGACAGTTGCTCAGCTTTGAAGAATTTTCAGCAGAATCCTCAGAACAATAACTTGCAACTTATACTTTCCTATGCAAAATCTGGAAAACTATTGGTGCAGATTATCTCCAGTATTCATAATTTCATAACTCATGTATTGTCTTTTATTTACTATTATACAAGAAATAAGATAAATCATTTTCTTAGCTTATTGGCTAGCTTAACTTAAGGTGAGTAAAAAGGAAGATATCCAGTGGGGGTTCACCCATCAAATTATGGATACAATGGACTACATTAGGGGAAATATGAGTATAATCTAAGCGGTGATCTAATTGTAGGAGTCAGTCTAAATGTGCAGTAATGTGAAAGTGAACACTTCATTTGACTAAGCTTTAGTTCATTTGAGAGATAAAACTTTATTGTAGCCAAATAATTACTGCTCTGACATATGCTTTAACCTATTCTTTTGAGTTGTTAATACACTACGTTTATGAAGTCACTGAATAATCCACTGCCTCTCTTACCTTTATTGGCTTGCTATTAAGAATGAGGTGAATATTAAAATAACACTTCTCATTAAGATATAGGAGAGGGCCTCTGTTTTATATTGGTTTTAGATTGGACTTGGTGATAACTGATTAATTATTTCCCAAATATATTGTATAGTTATGCCTTTAATCTAGCTACGAATGTGCAAGTACATCTCGTTTCTAAGCTGGTACTTAAAATATTCACCACATTTATCTAAATTGATTTTCTTGTGTCATGAAAAGTGCTTTCAATTTTCTGAACATTATTTCTTTCTCGGCTTAATTTCAATTTAAATGTGTAAGAAAATGCGGGTGAGAATTTGAATTGTGGCCACAAGTCAAATTGATCTATTGAAGTGAATGATGAAGAGTTTTTGAACTATGTGACGTTTGAGTACATTTGATTTTGTGGAATTCATTTTAGTACACATTTAAATGTTACTTTATAAGTATGTGTAGTACCAGATATTATTTTTTTAATTTTATTGCGAATCTATACATTTAAATTATTTATTAGCTAATTTAGTGGTTCAGATCATTTATATATGCAAATTATTTTTGTAATTTTTCAATCGTAAATAATGGTATATAAATATTTTAATAGCCTAGACAATATTACCACACTTCAAAAGTGTGGCCATAGGGACGTAAATTGTGTGTCTTATTAATTATAAATTATGGCATATACATTAGAAAAGGTTACACTTCACAAGTGTTGTTGTAGAAGAGGTAGAAAATGCTACGCTTTAGAAGTGTGGCCAACAAGGAAGCAAAGGCCATACTTAAAAATGTAGTTGTATGAAACAAAAGTGTTGCTATATGAGGTACTGCAAAGAGTAGCCTTTGTATTTCATGGGCCACGCTTTTGAAGTGTAGCTTCTAAGGCAACACTTCAAAAGCGTGGCCTAAAGTCAAAGGTTACGCCTCTTTAGCCCACTCCCTGAAAAGTGTTGCCTAAAGTCCAAAAGTGTGGCCTTTGATCAATGGCCACACTTTTTGATAGTTTAGGCTACACTTTTCCAGGGTAGTTGAAGGTCTAAAATGTTGTAGTGTAGGGATTTGATTAAGTTGATTCTCCGTGAGGTACATTGTTCTAGATATTCCATCCATCATGGCACAACTAAGATATATAGAGATATGAGAAAGCTCTACTGGTGGAGTAGTATGAAAAGGACGTATCGGAGTTTGTATCTTGGTGCTTGAACTGTCAGCAGGTTAAGTTTGAGCACATGAGGCCTGCTGGGTTAATGTAGAGACTTCCCATCCCCGAGTGGAAGTGGGAAGGGATTATTATGGACCTCATAGTTCGGTTGCCATGTACTGCTTGAGCATTTGACTTCATTTGGGTTATTGTTGATAGGCCGACTAAGTCTGCACACTTCTTGCCGGTTTATTTTTCCTATAGTGTAGAGAGGTTGGCTCAGATTTATCTCTCTGAGGTGGTTCGTTTGCATGGGGTCCCAGCTTCTATAATTTCATACCACTACACTCAGTTTAAATCTCAGTTTTGGGGGACTATTCAGCAGGAGATGGGTACAGAGGTTCAACTTAGCACCACATTCCACTCTCAGACAGATGGGCAGTCCGAGAGGACTATCCAGGTCCTAGAAGAAATGTTATGGGCCTGCATTCTTGACTTTGGAGTTTCATGGGATCAATATGTGTCATTACCGGAGTTTTCATATAATTATAATTTTTACTCAAGCATTGACATGGCACCTTTTGAAGCTTTGCATGCTAGGCGTTTGATAATGCTCAAGTAACACTCTCTATTTGGAGGTGAAAGCATTCGTTAAGCAAAATAAAATTTATAACTCTTGATGGTAGTCAGGGTCGATCCCATAGAGAATTGGTAGATTAGACAAAAGGGTTGTTGCATATCAATCACTAATAGAGCCAATGTTCAAATAACAATAAAAGTAAATTGGGAGAAAACAGATGAATTGGGAAATCTATCATAATTTGCAGTTGAAGCAAAAACGTAAAGTAAACAAGAGTTTGTATCGAGAGAGAGGACGACTAGGGGTATTCTTCTGATGGGACTCGAACACGGGTCAAGGTCTTGCTCAATTACGTAAATTCTCGCTAAACAACATGGGTAGTATTGGTTTTAGGCATGAATGTTAATCTTTCGATCTCACAAAATATATCCAATGGTCTTTGTTCAAGCACAATGGTTTTATCATGAACCAATCAACATAAGGTTGGGAAAGTCACACTATCTCTAGCTTAGACTCTTAAATGGGTGTTTCCGACAAATTGAGCTATTTCTAGCCTCAATCTAATTGGAATCCCAAGTACCCACTCGTGAATTCTCATCTGAAATTATGAACCTCTTTCTCAAGCAAGAACACAATCAAGTAATTTCAAGTAATGTTTGCAACCAATAATTTTAGAGTTAAAATATAGAGAATTCACTAGACCCATATTAATTTAACGATTATAAACACAAATAAACAAGACCCATACCTATTAATTAAGTACCCATCATATACATACCCCTAGACAGGAGACTTAACCACTCATGCTAAAGGAATAAGAAGCAATACCAAATGGGTAATGCAAATTCCCATTCATTAATTGAAGAAGTTTCCAATATGCAAGCTCAATTTACAAATCAAAGGTTGAAGATGGAGAAAATTTGATGAAACCCTCTATCTGGCCTTGGGAGAGAAAACTTGTTCAACAATATTCCAAAAACTCAAAAACTATAAAAAAAAACTATGAAAAACTATGCCTAAATTGGGTTTTAGAAGGTTCCCAAATTGTCACATAAAATTGGACAAAAAGTTCCCTCGGGAGTTGTACGTTGTGATGTGCATTTCACATGTTCCATTATGAGCATCCCACATCTCTACCTTAGTGGACCAGTGACTCCAGCTAACGGGAGTTCATCCTCTATTTCATATATCGATGTTTAAAAGTATCATGGAGATGGTAACTATATTATTCACTGGGATTCCTCCTTGTTGGATGAAACCTCTCTTATGAGGAGGAGACTATTGCTATTCTTGATAGAGACATCCAAAAGTTGATAACTAAAGAAATTACATCTATAAAGGTCCAACGGAAGAATAATCCTGTTAAGAAGGCCACTTAGTAGACTAAGGCATACATGTGGAATAAGTACAGTCACTTGTTCACTGATTTAGGTATTCTTGTTCTCCCTCTATTTTTTTCATTCATTGTTATTCAAGGATAAAATTGTTTAATTGGTATTAGATGTAAAAAAAAATCCATCATTATGGTAAATTAAGGCATAAGTACCTGGCCATAAAAGTCCTTAATGGAAGAGTTTGAAAATCTCAGGCTAGGGTGAGCTTGGATAAAAATATAGTGTGTTATGCCTTAGAGATAATTCATGTTTCGTGTGATGTCGTATGGTAGTGTAGTATCAATATTTGGGTAGCTAACTACCGTAGATTCCCATAGGTAGTTTCAAGACCGACTTCAGGTTCATAGAACTCCAGATATGATAGTTACCACATCGAGAATAATTTGTGTGGTCTATAAAATAAAGTGTGCTATGAAATAAGGGTCTGGGTGTGACAAAATGGTGTTCTAGAAATAGTCGCCCACCATAATGAAGTATGCCTCATTGTGATGGTTCATCACGATGAGCCAATCCTCATCCTAATGAGAAACCATCCATCGAGATGAGAAAGCGAGGTAGTATACCTATGCATTTTGCAGTTTTCTGAGTTATTTGTCTCACAATTCAATTTTGTTCTAGATCTCTACAAAGTGGGTTTTCAAAGAAAGCTAGGTCATTCTTAATTGTTTGAGGCAGGTAATCTGTAAAGCTTCTGAGTTTTTGATTATTAATCTTCCTTAGACCTTGGGGGAAGGATTAATAGTGGTATTCTTGAGTTTAAGCACTAGAAGTACGAACTTGGGGAAAAACCCAATGGGTAGGTGTAAAATCACCTTGAATTGATTCTAGGATGTATAATTTTGATTCTTAGCATGAAGTTAGTTGTTTTTAACTTGATTAAGATTAATGGGTAACCTAGAGTTCCATAAAGGTGAAACCTTTAGGCATAAAATGGAATAAGAAGGTATAAAATTGATTACAAATCTTTCAATGATGATTTTATGAATGTAATGACACTAGTTAGTGATTAATTAACCCCTGGGAATGCTAGAAACCTCATTTAAAGGGTAGAATTAATGGGTTAAATTCCCAAAGCCAAAAATTAAGAGTAAATAATTAATTAATCTCATATTATTATTGTTTATAGACCTTGAGCTTTCCAGAGTATTAAGAAAGGGCAAGGCAGTGGTGAATTAGCTTGCGGGTGTTATTTCTTCACTCGAGGTAGGTTATGGTTTTAAATTGGTGTTAAGACTCATTTTATTACATGCTATGTAGTGGAACTATGTAACTTGTGATTGGTCTTTAAACATGGTTGAATTGCATATGTTTTTCTATTATGCTTTTATGAATAAGCTAGATGAACAAAAAGTGATAAGTAAGCTGAAATGGCTAAGTGTGCTTGTGTCTTGGGCACTGTGTATATTCATGAGTCATAGATCTGAGAGTCTAGTTATATTAATGTTGATATAGTTGTTATGGTGCAGATACCATGCAGGTATGGTACATCGAAACCTATGGTCCCTTGCAGGTCATGGCTAGTGGGCATAAATAAGACCCATAGCATATGTGTACACTCTTTTATCTTATATTGTATTATTATACTATCTTCCATAGTGAACTGTTTATGAATTAAGATGGGACTAAAGGTACATGTGATATGAGTGAAAGTGGATGGGAATAGTGATGTGTGAGACGATGGTAGGAAGTGGTTATTCCTTTTCCTTTATGGTGATATTTCGATGACTTATGAGGTTGAGATTGTTGTTGTTGAATTAACTTGAAACGACTATTTGTCGACTGATTATATGCTAAGTGTTAAAGTTCCTTTTCTTGTTATATGTTTTTGCTACATTCATGTATTACTTTGGGTCGACCTATGATACCTACTAGTACATAGTGTTTTGTACTAATACTACCATGTGCTCTTTTTTTATTGAGTGCAGAGCATGTTCCAAAGACTAAGACACGACCTCGGATAGAGTAGAAGAGTTGACTGCAGATCCAAGGGTGAGCACTACTTCTCAGGATGCCAAGGATCCTCCATGAGTTATTGTCCTTCTTTAGAACAATAGGACTCCTATTTGTTAATATTTTTAGTACTTATTAGATATCTTAGACATTTTTTTGGATTAGAGTTCTGTACGAAGACTTTCAGTTCTTGGGGATATGGTAGTTAACAATTTTCTACACATTTCCTATAATATTGGTTGACTTACATTATTTTGATAATTTAAGATTGGTTTGATTCATTTCTCATTTAAAATTGGGTAAGTGTAAGCCTAAGGTTTAGGTTGGTTAGTTCTCCCACCAGAGGGTTAGTGTGAATGCCACTCACGTCTAGTTGGGTTGTGACACAAAATAATTTCATCATTGAAATTCATAAACTTCACAATATCTCAAAAGTAGTCATCATGTTTTCTAAATAAGTAGGGCTCATGATTTACTCAAGTTCATAACAGGACATCAAGAGAGTTCATAGGATAAGTTAATTCGTGAGAGAAGAATAATAGTAAGGAGTATTATGCGCCATTGCTTGTGGGATTTGCATTCATGCCTGCAGGTTCTGAGAGACGACCATACAGACCTATCGGGATGCATAGCCAAGCTTTTAGTAGGTTGGTTTACTTCTTTCCTTCTAGGAGTCGCCAGAGTCTCAGAGGTTTGCCTTTTTGTTATTTATGATTTTGGGTAGGTTGAGACCCTTTCCTAATAAGTATTATATTCATAGAGGCTTTGTAATGACCTGTCCTGTCGTTATGGGTAAACCATTCATACAAAGTTTTGGGTTGGAAAACTTTCGGGTTTGGGAGTTGGAAATTTTGGGCTAGGCTAGCCTCGAAATTTTTTTGAGTGAGGTACAGTCTAGGAAAATCAGGGAAAGGATTGCGCAAATTTTTTTAGGTTGAGCTAGTTTTTCTATTAGATAAGGCGTTAAGGAGTCTCAGGTACTTTTTGGGAGCAAATTAGGATAAGTAGAACTCCCTATATCAAAGTTAACGTGAAGGGTTTGGTTCGGAATGTCAGGATTTGAAGTTTGTTGTAAAATGGGCAACTTTGAGAGATTTTTCGAGGTTCTATTCCATTTGAGCCGCTATAGCAGTTGACATTGCACTATCACGATGACCGCTATAGCAGAAAAATTCCTGCTATACTGAAAGTCAAGGAGGACACCACCACCATAGTGGACAGATACTGCTATAGCAGTGCTGCTATAGCTGCGTGGGGACCACTATAGCGGAATAAGCCATAGTTAATGCAAAAACTTCCCCAAAAATGTTCAAAAATTCTAAAGAATGTTTTGGGGAAGGGCAGAGGCAATTTGGGCGATTTCAACTCGAATTTCCATCACTTTCTTCCTAAAGGTAAGGATTTTACTCCCCTACTATAGTACTTTGATTCTTAGATATCAAAATCATTAGCTATGTGTTT
This sequence comes from Jaltomata sinuosa, assembly GCA_003996215.1. Taxonomy (NCBI): domain Eukaryota; kingdom Viridiplantae; phylum Streptophyta; class Magnoliopsida; order Solanales; family Solanaceae; genus Jaltomata; species Jaltomata sinuosa. The sequence continues at coordinate 290,137 of QJPP01000720.1, read as the reverse complement.
GGGACAAGGTTTGGGTTGACTTAAGAAGGGCACACCCGGTGGGAAAAAGGATTCTAGGGTGTAGAATTCTTGGGTTGTGATTATAATTGTTCATTTATGATTAAAACACCATAATTTGCTTAATGTATCCATGAAAATAATAGATTTAGGTGAATTAATAGTGGAAAAGCCCTAGGATGGGTGGTATGATCATGATTGGGCCTGAGGATTAGGATTTGAGTATAATCTGAGGATTTTTAGGCCATTTGGATTTATTGTAGTTATATGTAATTGTTTTTATACCAAGGGAAAGTGGAAGCTTCAGGGAACGGAAAGGCTCAGGGCTAGTAGAGTCTCCAGGCTATTCTAGGTAGGTTATGTGTTTTTGTTTTCCCAAATGCAATATGTGTTCATGTAACTGTCGTTTAGTATTGTATGTGCATTGCATGGTCTAGTGAATGGAATTATGATTGTCTAAATGTCTTGTTGTCAATCATGTGAAAGGAACTTTTCTTTGTTGCTTGTTGGTTTACAAGTGTGATTTTGTTCATTAACTGTTGATTGTTGGATTGTGTGTGACATTTGGTTTGCTCGAGTACCACGCCTGGTACAGATTCTATAATGGTTGGATTAGGTACCATGCCTTGTACATGATACATATCGGTTGGCTCAGGTACCACGCCTGGTAAATGTTCTATAATGGTTGGCTCGGGTACCATGCATGGTATGGGTTGTTTATACTTGTTGGTTATGTTCTGTGATGGTTTTATGAGTGGACTGGGTTATTTCTTTAATTGTGATTGTTGCATCATTGTCCATGAGTGACCCGGTGGTTGCATTTAATTGTGGGGTTTGTCCTTGTGTAGATTGAGATTTCATGTTGAACACTATAATTTTGTCCTAGGGATCCTTGTGTGGTCCGGGTTACTTGAAAAGGGTTGGTTTGTTTGTAATTATTGTTGTTTGTGGTGGTCGTTAGCATGTTCATATAGTTGGTAAGTTAGGTGAAGGACGTAGGGGCTGGAATTATATTACTGGCTTGTTTATACATATTTCTCTTACCTTACTCATATTTAGTTTAATGTTCATATATTGTTATTGGAGCTGGCCGATGATCCTACCAATACACTGTGGTTTTGTGTACTGATATTGCACTTGCTTTCCTTTTGTGAGTACATGACATATTTTGGTGGTAGTTATGCGATCTTAGTTTTAGTCCCGATGTTTCTAGAATCTAAGGGTGAGTTGCTTCTTCCGAGCTACCACGGTTTTCATCTAGTATATTTCTAGTCCATTGTTTTGGACTTAGACTCTTTCATTTTTTGGGTTTCATCCCTGAACTCTAAACGTTGGTAGATGTTTTGGTACATGACTTTTAGATTCTAGGGGTGTTTTCCGCAGGAGATTTATTTTTAGTATTGTTTGCTATGAATGCTAGGTTAAATTAATGCATCTGGTTTTGAGCTATTAGTTTTGGTAGGTGATGTTTGATTTATTAGTTCGCTCATCTGAGGGTTTTGGGAAGGTGCCACTTGTGGTGGATTGAGTCATGAAAAAGAAGGTATCAGAGCCCTAGGTTCATTGATCTCATTGTACCAAAATGGGTTTAGTAGAGTCTTGCGGAATGGTATGGAGACGTCTGTACATTTCTTTGAGAGGCTATAGGACTTTAGGAAACTATCTCTTCTTTTTTCCTTTCTGCTATAACTTGATTCCAATTGGTATCGAGTGATACAAATTGGTATCTAACTCCCTTTACTCTTTTGTCCACAAAAGGATGAGTTTCGGGCTATTGAGTGGGGTAACATGTCTGTTTCAGCATATGAGGCTAAATTTCTTTCCATGTCACGTTATGCTACTCAGATTCTGGATACTTAGGAGGAGAGGATTCGTTCGTATGTCAAGGGTATGAATACTGAGTTATAGGTTTTGTATGTGCATATGACCTCCGCAGGGAAGAGTTTCAATGAGGTGATTGACTATGTGAAGAAACTGGAGGGGGTCAAGCAGGTTGGGCAGACTAAGGTGTTAGCTATGAAGTCCCGAAATAAAGGTAATTTCAGTGGTTCCTACTCTAGGGGTCACAGTCAGCAGGTTTATTTGGCCCATCTGATTCATTCAGCTCTGCAAGCTTCTATAGGTGGTCGTCATGGAGCTAGTCAGTAGTTTTCAGCTCCTAGAGGCCATGGGGCTTCTTATACTTCTACTAGCAGGCGTACTCTTTACTATGGATGTTTTAATTATGGAGATCCGGGTCACTTCAAGAGGGAATACCCTTACAGGTAGGTAGGAAATCAGACTCAGCAACAGACCATGGTTGTGGTTCCGATGGGTGGAGGTGGCAATGGCAGGGGTCATCCACCCGGTGGGCGAGGTAATTTTTAGGGAGGCTGTGGGAATAGAGGGAATGGTGGCACGGGTAGGGGAGTAGAACATCCATCCATAGAGGTTGCTCGGATTGATGACAGGGCCCATTGTTATTTATTTTTGGGGAAATATGAGGCCGAAGTATCGGATGATGAGATAACAGATACAATTCTAGTATGTGACTGGATGGCTTCTGTATTATTTGATTTGGGTTCCACATATTCTTATTTATCTATTAAATTTGATTTGGGTCTGGATTTGGTTTGTGATGTCCTTGATTCCTATATTCATATAATTTACCTCGGTTGGGGAGTATGTGGTAGTAACCCATGTGTATCGTACTTGTCCTATGGTTTTTGTGGGTTATCAGCCTTAGGTAGATTTGGTTATTCTAGACATGCTGGATTTTGATGTCATTTTGGGTATGACTTGGCTGTCTCTATATCATGTTGTGTTGAAATGTAATGCTAAGAAAGTGACGATAGAGATTTTGGGTAAGGATAGGCTATAGTGGGAAGGTTCCTATAGGACTAAGCCGGCAAAGATTATATCCTTTGTTCGGGCTAAGAAGTTAGTGGGAAAGGGTTGTTTTTCCTTCTTGGCTAATTTTTGGAATGTTAGTGTGGAGTCACATTCGATTGAGTCAGGTATGGTGCTTTCTGAATTTCAGGAGGTATTTCCGACGGATTTGCCTGGCATGCCTCCGGATAGGTACATTGCCTTCTGCATAGATTTGAAGTCGGGCAATTGCCCAATCACTATTCCTTATCATATGGCTCCGGTAGAGTTGAGGGAGCTTATGACTAAGCTTCAGGAACTTTTAGATTAGGGATTTATTCATCCCAGTGCTTTGCCTTTGGGTCCTCTTGTTTTGTTTGTGAAGAAGAAAAATGGTAGTATGAGGATGTGTATAGACTACAGGCAACTGAACAAGGACACTATCCAAAATAAGTATTAATTACCCCATATAGATGACCTTTTTGATCAATTTCAGGTGCTTCTATATTTTCGAAGATTAACTTGAGGTCAGGGTACCATCAGCTAAAGATCAGGCTAGAGGATATACCTAAGACGACATTCCGAACTCGGTATGGGCATTATGAGTTCCTGGTAATGTCATTTGGGCTGACCAATGCGCTGGCAGCTTTCATGAGTTTGATGAATAGTGTCTTCAAGTTGTATCTTGACTCTTTTGTTATTGTGTTTATAGATGATATCCTGATTTACTCCAAGAGTAAGGAAAAGCATGCAGAGCATATTTTCATTGTTCTGGGAATATTGAGGCACCAGAAATTGTATGCCATGTTTTCAAAGTATGAATTTTTGCTGTCTTTGGTTTATTTCTTAGGGCATGTGGTTTTAGAAAAGGGGGTGATGGGGAATCCCGAAAATATCGAGGAAGTTAAGAGTTGGGTCCAGCCTAGCTCTGTGACTGAGGTTAGGAGTTTTGTGAGGCTTCCAGGCTATTATCACAGGTTTGTCAATAACTTCGCTTCTATTGCTACTCACTTGACAAAGTAGACTCAGAAGGAGGTGCCTTTTATTTTGTCTGACTCAAAATTGTTGAAGGATTATGATATGACCATCCAGTATCATCTGGGTAAGGCTAATGTGGTGGTAGACACATTGAGACGGAAAGCGGTTAGCATGGGCAGTTTGGCTTGTTTGGGGGTATCCAAATGACCCTTAGCTTGGGAGATTCGTTTTATAGAATCAAAGTTCATGCAGTTGAGCATTTTAGAATAGGGTCGAGTGTTGGCCAGTATTAAGGTCAAACCTACATTTATAGAGGATATCAAGGCCAAACAGTTTCAGGATGCTCAATTGAACAAACTATGGAATAAGATATTGTCTGGGGAGGCCTCGGACAACACACTTAAGGCGTGCGGATTACTAAGTTTCAGAGGATGAATTGGTGTTCCTCTGGTTGATGATTTGGTTAAGAATATGTTTTTAGAATCTCATGGCTCGTGGTACTCAATTCATCATGGCATAACCAAAATGTATCGAGACTTGAGATGACTTTATTGGTGGCCTAGGATGAAAAGGGACATAGATGAATTTGTGTCTAAGTATCAGAATTGTCAGCAGGTTAAGTATGTGCACTAAAGGACTGCAATATTACTTCAGAGGATGCCCATTCCCGAGTGGAAATGGGAGAGGATAGCCATAGATTTTGTGGTGGGTCATCCTAAGACCTCGGGATAGTATGACTTCATTTGGTTCATCGTGGACAAGATGACCAAGTCATCTCATTTCATTTTGATCAGGGTGGATTATAATTCACAGTAGTTGGACAAGATTTATGTTAAGGAGATTGTGAGATTGCATGGGGTGCCACTGTAACACCCCGCCCGTTCTAACGTTGGATTAACTCGTACTTTTGGGGTAAGACTAAGAGTTCATAATATGTTAGAGAGGATATTTTAGGAGGTGTTTCAATTTCCCAATGGTTGTATATTGATTTTTGAAGTCAAACAAGTTGCAAAATAAAAGTCGGAGAATGTTATTGTATATTTCGTTAAAATAAATCTTTGAAAATTTGGGTCAAATATCTCGAAGCTTTTATTCTAATATATAAAGAGATAGAAGGCCCCCGACATACCATATTGAAGATCTATGAGTCTAGTTTCCAACAAACTAAACTGTTCATCCATATGACTTTAGAATAGAGAGATATTCAAGTTTTTGTAGGACTGCACAAGCAGGTATATCAAGGTGGCCCCCCCTATCCCAGGTTGGTTTAGCTCTTTAAAGGATGATTCTCCTTTGTTTTATTTCATAAAACTCAACAAAAACAATAGAAAATCAGAGGAAAATCCCCTAAATACTCCATGGACTTTGATGCTTTCAATTCGTAAGTTTAACAGAAGTTGCTCTACATCGCGAGCTCATCGTCGTGGTATAGTTTTGTTGTTGTTTTTTGCTCCATTTGTTGCTACTGCAAAGAGGAAGTTCGTGGATCTGATATTTATCTAGTGTTATCATTTGATTATGGAAGGTAAGAGTTCTAAATCCTCTACTCATTCTTAATTTGAGCTTTAGAATCAATTCCGAGGAGAACTTAATGTTATTAGCATGGTTGTCGTGTTTTCTTGCCATATATTGTTACAGTTCGTGATGGGTCCTTCTACCAGCATGTTTAGCTTGGTATTTCAATGCTTTTTGTTGAGGTAACCTTCCTCCTACGACCCTCCTTCGCAATTGCATGCTATAGTATTGTTTTACGGATTTCTGAGCCAAGAAGTGGTATTTTGGATACGTTGCTCTGGGCAGCCCCTTTGTTGATGGTTTTAAGGTGTTGGAGGGATTGAGGATTGATGTAATTCTTCATGGAGTCATGTACAATGGTTATTGGATTGAATGACATGATGTACGCCTTCAAATAGTGCTCGGGAGCTCGTCGCTCCTTTGAGATGTTATTAGCATATTATTGTTAGATTTAGCTGCCATTTATTATTTTAATTGGCCTCATTTTATGATTTGGAGTTCGCTGGTGGAGAGTGTGACATTAACACCTTATTAATTGTCTATGGTTCATTCTCGTTGCCCTGTTGATTCTAGCAATTGTTGTGTTATGATAGGTTGGTCGAGTTTCTTAGAGAACCCTTTGGGGCTTCAGCTGAAAGGTATGTTAAGGCTTCCTTTTCACTTTCTGGCATGGCATTTAAGGCCAAAGCTTGTATATCTTATGTACTACAATTATTTAACTAGTGGCCTTATAATATTGAGTTTTGCCCCACACCATGATATATCGACTATCAGCAACACTCTATTCCTTACCCAGCAGCCTAGAAAAGCATGTTATAATTATATTGAGGTCACCTGTGATTACATGATGTTAATGTGTTGTTTTTATCGTCTTGTTGCCGCCAATGAGCTTGTTTTGGCCTCAATAGACACTAATGTTGTAGGGTTTTAGATCCTACATTCTGATTACTATTATCATGCCTTCAGGATGGCAAGACCCTACCTATAGGATGGGCAGGTTGTACCTATGGTGCAGCAATTACATTATATTACCATGATTTCTGGTTGGGCAGACCGTACCTATGGGATGAGCAAGTTGTACCTATGGGGTAGCAGTTATAGTACGTTACCGCACCTTCAAGTCGGGCAGACTGTACCTATGGGATGGGCATACTATACTTATGGGGAAGCACATACATGGTACCATAGAGCCTCAGAGTTGTATTGATTTATGACACATGTACATTCAGACAGTTCAGATTAGATTATCACTGGGGTCCAGGTAAGGGGTCAGTATGGGTATTTAGCAATTGTTTATGCCTACTAGGACTTATGTCAATTGCATGTTGTTTGTACCTGCCGGGCTTATGGGGACCAGGTAAAGTTATTGTTTTCTATGTGCTTTAGATTGTATCTTATTGCAGGAAGGTAAGTTGTTGGACTTCTGTTTTACTTCTGACCTTTTGTTCAGTCCCTACACTTTAGTTTAAGTTTTCAGTTTGCCTTGCATGCTAGGTACATTATTTTGTACTGATTCCCCAATTTCCTAAGGGCACTACATTTATGCGTGCAGCTTTTGAGTGACGACCAGACAGACCTATCAGGTTGCATAGCCGAGCTTTTACCGGGTTGGTTGACTCATTTCCTTTCAGGGGTGGCCAGAGTCTCAGAGGTTTGCCTTTTTCTATTTATAATTACTGGATAGGTTGGGGTCTTGTACCACCAAGTATTGTATTCATAGTGACTTACAGACTAGTCAGTTGGGTTACTGATGAACGCTCAAATTGTGCTCCTCAAAGTTGGAGGTCACGGTGATCGTGCAGCAAAACAAAATTTATAATTCCCAATGAATGTCGGGGTCGTACCCAAGGGACTTGGAGCTAGCTAAATTAAGATTGTATAGAATTGAGTTAAAAATGAGAGTAAGTGCTTAAACAAGAAAAGTAAAAGGTTGGCAGAATTGAGATATTGTCACTACAATCACAATTCAAATAAAAGCAAATGAACAAAAGCGGGTGAACCAAATAGAGTAGGCGACTAGGTATATGTATCCGATGGGGATTTAATCATGGGTTAGAGTGATTATCAATTCAAATTTATTCTCGCTTATTTACATAAATATCAATTGTCATGGGTATGGATTGTTATCTCTCGATCAACAACCATATATCCGATGATCTTGGTTAGAGCATCATCGGTTTGATCAACAAACAACAAACCTAAGCTTGGGGAGGTCACACTATCTCTAGCTTAGACCCTTAAGTGGGTGAATCCTTCGATAAGAGCTATTTCTAGCCTCAAATTTAGATGGAGTCCCAAGTTCCCACTAGCAATTTCACATCCAAAACCATGAAATCCTCTTTCAAGCAATCACATAGTCAAGTAATGAAAATTAATATTTGAAACCACCAATTTTAGGATTAAAACGTTGTGAAACTACTAGACCCATGTCAAATAAGCAATTATAAAGTTCAATTTACAACACCCATACTCATTTGACAAGCACCCATCATCCACACACCCCTAGACAAGAGAAATTAGCCACTCATAGCAAAGGAGAAAGATATACCAACTGGGTAAGTCAAAATCTTCTTCATTAGAGCTAAATCTCAAGTTCCAAGCTCAATTTGAGTACACAAAAGTTTACCCAAGAGAATGGATTCAAACCCTCTTCTCTTTGGAGAGGAAAAACTTGTTCTATAGACAAAAACCTCTCTAAAATATTCAGGACTGAAGAAGAATATTTACATATGTTGCCTAAATTGGCCTTTTATAGTTTCCCAAAACATCACTGAAATTTAAGATAACATTTCCCCTTAGGATGGTGTGCGGCGCGACGTGCAGTTCGCACATCATGATGAGCATGTCACATACCCCTTCAGTTGGACCAGCGACTTTAGCTAACTTTGGGAGCTTCATGCGAAGGGGGTGCAGTTTCGCACCTTGGGATGTATGCGTCGCACAGCGACCACACCCCTTAACAGATTCTTTAGTGGATTTTGCGACTTCATGCGGAGGAGGTGCGGTTCACACCTCATCTTGTGCGTGTCACACAGCCACCGCATCTCAGTTCAGAATCTCTAGCTTTTCGAAATGCTTCACACTTTACTTCTTTTGAGCTCTTTTTGGGTCCATTTCCTTGTTTCTCATCATTTATCAAAAGTACCTGCAAAGACATCAATAAAGGAGATAAAAACTTCTAAATCTATTCAAAACATAGCTATAATTCATAGATTTAGGCTCAATAAGTTGGTAGAATACCGACTTATCAGTTACATAGCTATGATGGTGGCCATCTTGGCTTTATATGTTTATTAGTTATAGATTGTTAGCCAGTTGGGATGAGTTGTTATTGTGTTGGTAGTTTAGTAGCTCATTGACCTAGTTTACATTGTATATATATGTTTTCAGTTTTTATATAGAGATCATGGTGGCCTCGATGGCCCGTATAGCATTTATTATTTCCTAGATATCATGGTGGCCTCGACGGCCAAAACAAGACTTATCTGCTACATGCTTATTGCATTATATGAATTTTAGGGAGTAGTTGTTTTCTTTTTAGAGATGTTGACAGGGGCCTTGCCCGCCGAGGGCTAATTTTTAAGCCGAGATATACTTGTTTGTTTTCTTAATTATGCGTGGCTGCTATTTGCCATTGGCAAATAGTTCAACAGGGTCGTCTTTGGCCTTAACTTTCATGCAAGAAAGTGAAAAGGAAGCCTTAACATACCTTTAAACTGAAGCCTCAAAGGTGTCTCTATGAAACTCGACCAACCTATCATAATGCAATAATTTCTACTGGGATAAAGAGGGACATACCTAAGTTCATGAAATACTTCCCAAATAATGAGTAGGTAGAGGTAAAGCATCAAAAACCCAGTGGGCTGACTTATGAGATAGTTATTCCATTGTGGAAGTGGGAGGCTCTAAATATGGACTTTGTCACAAGTTTTCCTTGTTTGTGATGGAAGTTCGATTCTATTTGGGTGGTTTTTGATAGGTTGATAAAATTGGCCCATTTCGTGAAAGTCAGGGCCACATTCTAAGATGAAGAGTATGTCAGACTATACATTAAAGAAATAGTCAAATATCATGATGTCTAGTATTAGTTATTTCAGATAAATAGGAACCATTTACAACACAATTTTTGACATCTTTCCAGAAGGGTTTGAGGACTCAGATTAATCATAGTTCAACTTTTCATTTGTAGATCAATGGCCAAGCCAAATGTAAGATCTAGAAGCTCGAAGATATGCTACGGGCATGTGTGCTAGATTTCAGAGGGAATTGGATGTTCACTTGTCACTTATTGAGTTCTCTTATAATAACAGTTATCATTAAGGCATCGGTATGGCACCTTACAAGGCTTTATATGGGCAAAAATGATGATCCCCTATTGATTGGTTTGAGGTTGAAGAGTCAAGGTTGCTTGGACCTGATGTAGTATAGTAGGACGTGAAAAAGGTTAAGTTGATCAGAGAGCAATTGTTGATAACTCAGGGCTTCTAGAAATCATATTCTGATGTTAGACGACGGGACTTAGAGTTCAATGTTGACGATTGGGTCTTTTTGAAGGTTTTACTAATTAAGGGAATTATGTTATTTGACAGGAAAGACAAGTTGAGCCCTTGATATATTGAGCCTTACCATATAGTGCAACAAATATGTAGAGTTGCCTCCAGAATAGAGGCATTGCATTCAGTCATTCATGTTTCTATGTTAGAATGTGCACCAGAGATCCAACACATTTAGTACTGACAACAAATGTATAGATTTTAGAGGAACTATCTTATGAAGAAGTCCCTATTGACATTGTAGGCCGCCTGATTTGGAGATTATGGATAAGTATATAGCTTTAGTGAAAGTGTTATGGCAGAACTGTAATATCGAGGAGATGACGTGGGAAGTAGAAGAGGATAGAAAGTTCAGATATCCCCACTTGTTCACTCCTTTATGTGATGTTCAAAATAGACAATAGTAGACCCATATTTAGTACGTGAGGTATGTTACTAGTTTACTATATGAATTCTTGTGTTGTTTCCTATGATTCCATGTACATTATCTTCATTCGAGGGTGAATTCCCTAAGGGGGGAGAATGTAACACCCTGCCCGTTCGAATATTGGATTAAATCATACTTTTAGGGTAAGATTAAGAGTTCATAATATGTTAGAGAAGATTTTTTAGGAGGTATTTTAATTGCCCTATGGTTGTATGTTAAGTTTTGAAGTCAAGCAAGTTGCAAAATAAAAGTTCGGGAAAGTTATTGTAAATTTCGTTCAGAAATTATCTGAATATTTTGGTAAAATATCTCGAGGCTGTTCTCCTAATATATAAAGTGTTAGAAGCCCCCGAACCAACCATATCAAAGTTTTACGAGTCTAGTTTCCAATGCACTAAACTGTTTGTCCATACGACTTGAGAGTTTCCATAAGACTGCACAAGCAGGAACATCAAGGTGGACCCCACTATACCAAGTCAGTTTAGCTCTTTAAAAGATGATTCTTCTTTGTTTTATTTCATAAAACTCAACAAAAAACTGTAGAAAATCAGAGGGAAATCCCCTAAATACTCCATGAACTTTGATGCTTTCAATTTTGTAGTTTAACGGAAGTTTCTCTACATTGCGAGCTCATCGTCGTGGTATAGTTTTCTCATCACTTTTGGTTCCATTTATTGATACTGCAAAGAGACAGTTTGTGGAGATGATAATTATCTAGTGTTACCATTTGATCTTCGGAAGGTAAGAGTTCTAAATACTTGACTCATTCTTAATATTAACTTTAAAATAAATTTCGACGAGAACATATTGTTATCGGCATGTTTGTTGTGTTTTCTTGCCGTATATTGTTACAGCTCATGGTGGGTCCTTCTAACAGAAAGTTTAGCTTTGTATTTCAAAGCATTTTTTTAAGGTAACCTTCCTCTTACGACCCTTCTTCGCAATTCCATGTTCTAGTATTGTTTTATGGATTCCTGAGCCACGAATTGGTATTTTGGATCCGTGTCTCCTGGCAGCCCCTTTGTCATATTAAATTGGGTTTTTATTATTGTATGTTGATGGTTTTAAGGTGTTAGAGGGATTGGGTATTGATTTAATTCTTCATGGAGTCATGTACGATGGTTATTGGATTGAATGACATGAAGTACGCCTTCAAATAGTGCCTCGGGAGCTCGTCGTTCCTTTGAGATGTGATTAGCATATTATTGTGGATTTAGCTACCATTTATTATCTTCATTGGCCTCATTTTATTCTTTCGAGTTCGCTGGTGGCGAGTGTGACATTAACACCTTATTAATTCTCTATGGCTCGTTCTCATTAACCTGTTGATTCTAGCAATTGTTGTGTTATGATAGGTTGGTCAAGTTTCATAGAGAACCCTTTGGGGCTTTAGTTGAAAGGTATGTTAAGGCTTCCTTTTCACTTTCTGGCATGGCATTTGAGGCCAAAGCTTGTATAGCTTATATAGTACCGTTATTTTACTAGTGGCCTTATAATATTGAGTTTTGCCCCACAGCATGATATAGCGACTATCAGCAACACTTTTGTTCTTACCCAGTATCCTAGAAAAACATGTTATATTTGTATTGAGGTAACCTGTGATTACATGATGTTAATATGTTGTTTTTATCATCTTGATACCGCCTATGAGCTTGTTTTGGCCTCAACAGACACTAACACTGCAGGGTTTTGGATCCTAAATTCTGGTTACTATTATCGTGCCTTTGGGTCGGGCAGACTGTACCTACAGGACGGGCAGGTTGTACCTATGGGAAAGCAATCACATTATATTACTGTGCCTTCGGGCCTGGCAGAACGTACTTATCGGACGAGCAGGCCTACCTATGGGATGGGAAAGATGTACCTATAGGGCAACACATACATGGTACCACAGAGCCTCAGAGTTTTACTGATTCACGACACATGTACATTCAGACAGTTCAGATCAGATTATCACTGGGTTCCATTTAAGGGGTCAGTATGGGTATTTAGCGATTGTTTCTGACTACTAGGACTTATGGCAATTGTATGTTGTTTGTACATGCCAGGATTATGGAGGGAAAGTAAGGTTATTATTTTCTATGTGCTTTAAATGGTATCTTATTGAAGGAAGGTAAGTTATTGTACTTCTATTTTACTCCTTACCTTTTGTTCAGTTCTTACACTTTAGTTTATGTTTTCAGTTGCCTTACATACTAGATAAATTATATTATACCGACGCCCCATTACCTAGGGGCACTGCACTCAAGCCTGCAAGTTCTGAGTGATGACCAGACAAACCTGTTGGGTAGCATAGCCGAGCTTTCAGCGGGTTGGTTGACTCATTTCCTTTCATTCTTCGCCAAAGTCTCAGAGGTTTGCCTTTTTATATTCATAACTATTGGGTAAGTTGGGGCCCTATACCACTAAGTATTGTATTCATAGAGACTTAAAGACTAGTCAGTTGAGTTATACATCTATGATGGCAGCCATCTTGGCCTTGTATGTTTATTAGTTATAGATTGTTAGCCAGTTGGGTCCAGTTGTTGTTGTGTTGGCAATTTATTGGCTCATTGACCTAGTTTACATTATATATACATGTTTTTAGTTTCTGTATAGAGATCATGGTGGCCTCGATGGCCCGTATAGAATTTGTGTTTTCCTAGATATCATTGTAGGCTCGATGGCCAAAACAAGACCTATGTGCTACATGCTTATTGCAGTATATGAAATTTTGGGAGTAGCTATTTTCCTTCTAGAGCTATTGAAAGGGGCCTTGCCAACCGAGGGTTGATTTTTAAGCCGAGATATACTTGTTTGTTTTTTTTGATTGTGCATGATTGTTATGTGCCATTGGCAAATAGTTCAGCAAGGTCGGCTTTGGCCTGAGTTTTGGCATTAGGTTCTAGTTGTGCCCCCTCGAGTTTGGGGCATGACAACTACTCTCTATCATTTCAGACAGAGGTACTGAGTTCACTTCCATGTTCTGGGGCAAGTTGCATGAAGAGTTGGGCACCCAACTCACTTTAAACAAAACTTTTCACCCTCAGATAGACAGTCAGTCAGAGAGGACAATTCAGGTGTTGAAGGACATGCTGAGAGCATGTGTGATCGATTTTGGAGGCCTTTAGGACCAGTTTTTACCATTGTGTGAATTCTCATACAACAACAACTATCACTTCAGTATTGACATAGCACCATTCGAAGCATTTTATGGAAGGGGATGTAGATCACCCATAGGGTGGTTTGAAGCAAACGATTTGAAACCCCTGGGCATTGAGTTGGTGAAGGATGCTTAAGAAAATATGAGGGGTATTCAAACCAAGTTGTTGGCAGCCCAAAGCAGGCAGAAGGATTATGCAGAATGCAAGGTAAGGTACATGGAATTCCAGGTTGGTAAACAAGTGTTATTGAAGGTGTCACCAATGAAAGGGGTAATGCAATTGAGAAACAAGGGCAAGCTTAGTTCTGGGTATATCAGTCCATTCGAGGTTCTCGAGATTATAGAGACAGTGGCTTACAAGTTAGCACTGCTGCCCAGTTTGTCTGGGGTCCATCTAGTCTTTCATGTATCCATGCTGAAGCGATACCATGGGGATGGGGAGTACATTATTAAGTGGGATTCAATCTTGCTAGAAAAGGATCTTCAGTACGAGGAGGAGCCAGTTGCGATTCTAGATTAGGATTTTTGGAAATTGAGGATAAAGAAATCAGATCGGTAAAGGTTTAATGGAAGCATCATCCAGTTGAGTAATCCACTTGGGACACACAGAAGGACATGCGGGACAAGTACCCTCACTTGTTTGAGGAGTTAGGTACTACCTATTTCTCTCTTTTAGCTCATTTGTTTTGTATTTAATTGTTCAGTGATGAAAAATGGGTAAATTGGTATCCAGCCGCCTCCAAAAACTATCATAGACCCAGAAACCTCCTCCCTACAATTCCCACCCTTACCAACCAAAACTACCACCCCACAAAATCCTAACACCCCACTAAACCAAAACCAAAACACCCTTGTTGTACCTAGTTTACCTATCAAACCTAGGAGTTTGCCTAGCGATACATGTGGTGATAATAGAGAAGCAAACAAGATAACTTTCATAGATTTAATGAAGCCTGACAACACTATGTCACACATCGATAAAGATCCCATTCATATGAAGGCAATAGAATATAACAATGACATCCCAAGAGTGACTTCGACTGAAGAAGAGGTGCACGATATAAACATTCTAGAGGATTTACACTTAGTGGTAATTGGGAAATTCTCATATGGCTAGACAGATTTGAAGGATCTACGATTACAAATTCCTAAGCAATGTAAAATGAAAGGAGATTGCAAAATAGGACTTCTTAGGAATCGGCATATTCTCATGAGATTTAATCGATTAGAAGATTTTGTTAACATACTATCAAAGAGTGTGTATTATATCACTGGCAGAGATAGCCTAGCCTATCGGATGAGGCCTCTTATCTATGATGCAAAGTTCAAACCAGATGCGGAGACTACCCAAGCTCTGGCATGGATCTCTTTCCCGGAATTACTGCCAACTTTTTACGTTAAGGAGTCCCTATTTTCTCTAGCTAGTTCTGTTGGGAAACCAATACATTTGGACATAGCGACAATCAATAAAACTCGCCCAAGCTGTGCAAGAGTGAAGGTCCAGGTTGATTTAGCTGCTGAGTTGCTAGAACAAGTGGAAATTGAAGTAGTGCATAGTACTAGAAAGGAATCCATAATGCACAATATTAAAATTCAACATGACATGCTACCTAAGTATTGTCACACTTGTAAACTACAAGGTCATGAAGAGATAGAATGTAGAACCTTACACCCAGAGCTAAAAAGGCATAATGTTGAAGTTATATCAGAGGGAGAAGATAAAAAGAAAGAAGAGGTGGTGGCAACACCAATACAAAGAAGATACATTAATGGCAAAGTGGTACTAGGAAAGTGGAACACTAACAAAAGGAGATTCAAATATGACAATGGCATCAAACTGGGTGACACTGATGATACAAGGGACAATGGTCAATAAAGCAAAGGTATTAGCACATCTAACCCATTCAATGTTCTCCAAGAAGGAGCAGATGATAGCAATGAGGAAAGGGGTAAAAATGATAACAATAACAACATTATTAAAGAAAAAAAAAGACAATAGAGACAGGCACTGCTAGTGCAATGGAGAAGCCAAGGAGCAGACATAAATCATCCACTAAGGACTGGATTTTACAAGCATTTAGAAACCATCAAAAGCAACAAATTGGTAGTGCTACCAGTCCAGTACCAATAAACAACACTGGGGATAACTTCAACACAACTCTTGATCTTGACCTCCTACTTGCAGGAAGAAATACCAATGGAGATGGAGATGCTGGTAGTTCTGCAAGAGCAGAAGATGTGATTAGCAGCAATAAGGCAATTGAGCATGATTAAGAATCAAGTATTACAAAACAAGACAACAGTTGTAGCATGGTTCCACATGACAATGATACAAAAATTGATAACAAAGCTAACAAGCAGATAACACAACATGACGGTAACAACAGTGGCAGTAACAATAGAAACAACAACAATAGTGAGTTAATACGCAGACAGCAAGAAGGTACCAGTAACTTGGCCATTATTGAAGTCCCAATTGCATTTCAGATAGATCCCCCTATCATTCTGGGAGTGATAGAGTCTCCAAATAAAGCCCTTCATAACCTTGTTACTCATAGCATTGAACCTGGGGAAAAGGAGGAAGAAGGAACAAAATTGGTCAATGAGGACCAGAATTTCAAAAATGCTGACTTGTCCCCAAGAGTAGAGAAGCCTATTAAATCTTCAAGTAAAGGGAAGAAACAAGGCAATGGTGAAGCATCCAAACCTGTTAGAGTTCTGCCTAAAAGGAATGTGGGTACCAAACCTAATGATTTATGATGAAATCCCTCATATGTATATTAGGTCTGTAAAATCACAAAAAGCCTTTCAGAGAGTCCAAATGCTTCATAACAACCACAAATTCTCTTTTGTTGCCTTACTAGAGCCTTTTCAGCATGTTAGAACTATCAACAGATATAGAGTTAGGTTAAAATGCCTCATGTGCTGCACAATCTTAATGGGAGAATATGGTTGTTTACTAATCATGGTTTTGATACTACTTTGATTAGCAATACAGATCAGCAAATCACTATCAAATTCCAACACAAAAATTTAGCAACTATTTTCTATGCCTCAGTAGTGTATGCTAAATGTGATGAATAGCTGAGAATGGATCTATTTGAGGATCTATATGGTGTAGCCTCAGACATGCAGAACCCCTGGTTGATTGGTTGGGACTTTAATATGGTCTTGAATGGAGAAGAAAAAATAAGAGGGTTACATGTGGTGGATGCTAATTTTGAGGACTTTAAAACCTGGATTGAATCTTGTGAGCTTGAGCAAGTGTAATATAAGGGTAGTCCATTTACATGGTGGAATGGAAGAGCTGGTAATGACTGTATTTTTGAGAGATTAGATAGAGGTTTGATCAACTCAGAGTTTCAGAGACTTTTCAATTTTACTGAAATTGAGCATTTAGCAAGAAATGGGTCTGATCATGCTCCTATGTTAGTCAGTTGTGATAACAATAATTCTATTCACAAAAGGTCCTTTAGGTTCCTGAATTTCTTGACTCAGCATAATGATTTCAAAGAAGTGGTGAGACAAAATTGGGACGATGAAGCAACTACAGATCCTTTTCTTGACTTTTAAAGAAAGATAAAGAGGATCAACAAGGTTCTATCTATGTGGAGCAGGCAAGCCTATGGGGATATATTCCAGTAGCTAATTATTAGGGAGGATATTGCTAAAATCAAGAAGAAGTTATTTGAAGAAGATCCTTTTGGGGAGAATAGAGAGATTATGCATAGAGCAAAGGTTAGGTATAACAAGTTCCTGCACCTTGAAGAAAGTTACTGGCAGCAAAAAGTAGGATATGATTGATTTTTTGATTGTGACAAAAATACCAGATTCTTTCATAGCCTAGTTAAGGGTAGACGATAAAAGCTCAAATTAATAAAGATTCAGAATGAAGCTGGTAACTGGCTAGAAAATTGATAACGCCCAAAGTACACCTCAATTTAAGAAGCGTAAGCGGTCGTCGTCAAATATAGAACCCAACAGAGGTTGGGGTCGATCCCACAGGGAATAAGGTGCAAATTAGGTCGTTCGTGAATTAGATGACTAGTAGTCAATAGTTTCCGGTAAAAAGGGGGGTTTGTGTAATCGAATTGTGAACAAAAACAAATAATAATGTACGAGTGAAAATCAATATGAGAGAGAACTAGGGAAGTGTTCACCATGGCATTGCAACAATGTCGATTCAAGCTTAACCGGGTTCTTTCTTATATGCATGTCACGATGTGATTGAATTAATGGTATCATCTAAATGTTTCTCAACCAAATAGACAAATTTCCTTTTCAATTCTCTCGAACTTGAAAAGGTGAGATTTTATATTTCAATCCTAAACATCAAGTAGATTAATCTAGTTACAGCATTAATCATAAGACGAGAGTTGGTAGTCTCGAATCCTCGTAGTTAATCAAATTTCCCGATTTTAATCTCTTTACTCAAGCAAATTAAACCTAGGCATGTTCTAATGATTGCAACCACTAGAAAATGTGAAGAACGAATGATTAACAACGTGACAATCATAAATATTGAACCCGACGCTACCCGGAATCTATATTGCTACTTTTGCCATGGCTCCCACAACCCTAGTTGTGGGAAGTTTAGTTAATCATGCTATTAAGAAGAGAGAAGAGAGTCGTATTCATAATAAAGAGGAAAAGATTCTTACAATATAATGGAAACAATCTTCAATTATCCAAGAACAAGAAAACCAAGATCCCAAGAACGATTCAAGAACATGATTTCAAGACCAAGAAAATGTGTTGTTGCTCTCAAAAAGTCGACTAAAACTCTCCCAAAACTATTGGGTGAACAATTGGTAATTGACTTGTAATGTATATATTAAAATAAACCTAATATAGGGTATTTATAGGAGTCCAGGAACTAAACCCAAAAATGTTCGGAATCCGCATCGCGCACTGGTTCAACTTGACGGTTTGGGCGACAGACAGTCACCACCTTGACGGACCGTCATGGTGGCCATCACCATTAGGCAGTGGTGTTTCCTCAAGGTGACGGTTTGGGCTTGACGGACCATCACTAGCTTGATGGACCGTCACTCAGGCCGTCACTCTTATCCAGAACGTCGTTTTGCTCGTATTTCCTTCCGTTTCCGTGTTTCTCTCCCTTTCCTGAAAACATAACATAAAACATCAAAAACGACGATGGTTGCTTGAAAACGTACGATTGTTCTTAGTTTAGAGGCGTCGAAAGTGCCGTAGAATGGCGGCACATCAACACCCTCAACATTAAACGTTCGCTTGTCCTCAAGCAACATGACACAAAAACAATAATACGACTCAACTAAGAAAACAAACCCGTGTCTCTAGCAAATCATGGTCATTCAATTTTAAATCAGGCTCCCCAGTAGCACACAAATGTATGAAACGTTAACTTGCAAGGATCCAAGCATGTCATTCCGATATGATAGAATATTATGCATACACACGCACAACTTTCCTAACAGTCAATAGACAATACAGAAATCTTGGTGCCCTCACCACAAAGAAGTCCCACACACAAGATTTAGGACTAAGTAAGGCGCTCACACTCACAAACGAGTTCAAACAATGCACATGCGATGCCATAAGCTTGCCCTTACTATTCTATTTCAGTTTTTCGGAAAGCCGCTCAGGATCACTACAGGACTTGTTTTAGCTTGTAATGAGGCTTCGGGTGCAGGTAGGATACGTTTGTGGAATAGTGACTAAACCCTCCTTGGAATCACCGACCTACTATTTCCACATAACTTTACTTTGTCCATCCTTTATTCACCTCTTTATTCCCTTCTATCTAGCTACAGGTGCGGCCTCTTTATTTTGATACTTTTTTTTATTTCTTTTTCATTCTTTATGTTTCTTTTCCTTTTTTCTTTCGTTTCTTTTTCATCTTTTCTAAGACACACACCCGGAATTTTCATTCTATCCACAACCAAACTTATCCATCTTATTTTTCTTCTCATTTACCTCTATAGTAGCCACCCTCCACTTAGGCTGATTGCCTGAGTTGAGGTGCATGATGTCCAAGGAAGGACAAGGGCCAAACTAGTGATTGAAAGTTAAACAAGGAACGGTGACTGGTTATTGAAAGAACAGGGTCAATTATGGCTCAAACAGGGATCAAAGGGATTATTTGCATTTCGACGGTCTTATAGGCTAAGTGGACTGCACACAAAAAGGGCCTGTGATCCTCTCCAAAGCAACCAACTTAAAACTTAACAAAATAGACCGGGCAAGTTCTAGATGCATGCACAGAGTAAGAATTTATAATAATACGCTCACACACACTTGGCACCAAGAAACCATACCACTACCAACTATCAAGACAACAACTCGGCTTACCATACTTATTCCAATCATAACCACACAATGACATCCGAGGATCCAGGCAGTCAATCGTTTCAAACATAAGTATAAAATCAACTTTTTCAGAGGGGGCTCCTTTTAGTATATTTTCCAACCAACAATGCCATGCTTGCTATAGACACTAAAAAAAACAACTAAAAATTTAAACGACAACCTAAACATGCCGGTTCTGCTAGATAGCACACCGGAGGGAAAAGAAACTCGGCAACAAAAACCCTCGGTGGTGAAAGACTCACAGGTAACCCAACACCCTCAACTTAGACTCATGCATTGTCCCCAATGCATACATGTGAAAACTAAAACTGTGAGAGAAAGGAATACATGTGAAGTCTATGGGGCTCAGAGTCTGGCATGATGTTGGAGACCGCCAGGGTCTCTGAAGCAGGCCAAATCGCTGGAATAGGTGCCAGCTACCCCATCTCGTTGAGCTCGAACTTCCTCTTTTATCGGCTCCGCAGCTCATCGCAGCAACTTCTTTTCTCTTTCATCGCTGGTTTTCTTGCGGTGTTTTCTCTTTCTCGATTTGTTTTCACCGCCTTGCTCGACATGTTTTCCTTCTTGCGATCGCAACCTCATTCTTGTAATAGCTAGGGTCTCGACAGGACCCTTCTCCTTAATATGCAACTCCGCAGGGGCTTCTTTAACCACATCTATGACTGCGACCACTCTCATGTCTCTTGGTTGCTTCATCAATTTACACACATCGAACTTGACAAATTCATTGTTTAACCTGAATGTCAGTTCGTTTCTCTCCATGTCAACCAATACTCTCGCAGTGGCCAGCAATGGTCGTCCCAAGATTATGGGGACTTCAAAGTCCACTTCGCAATCCAAGATCACAAAGTCAGCTGGGAATATAAGCTTACCAACTTTTACCAGCACATCTGACAATATTCCCACCGGTCGCTTCACTGAACGGTCAGCCATTAGCACCCTCATGGTCGTTGGTTTGGGAGCTCCCAAACCCAATTGTTTATAGATTGCTAGTGGCATCAAGTTGATGCTAGCACCAAGATCACATAATGCTTTTCTGAAGTTGAGCTTCCCGATAGTACAGGGAACAGTAAAAGCACCTGGATCTTCCTTCTTGTCCACTAACGATCTTGAGAAAATAGCACTGCAGTGGTGGAGGTTATCTTCTGGTTCCACGCTTACTGACCTCTTCTTGGTAATCAAGTATTTCATGAACTTGGCATATCCGGGAATTTGTTCATGCGCTTCTACCAGTGGGATGTTTATTGATATCTTCTTGAGCATGGTCATGAAATTCAGGAACTTGCCATCTTCCACTTTCTTCTTCAAACGTTGCGGAAACAGAGGCGGTGGCCGAGGCATCATAGTTGGAAGTTTTTCAGCTTCCTTGTTTTCATCTGCGGGTCATTGAGTCGCCTCCTCGACCGCCTTGTCGTCCGCGATCTCACCATCCTGAGTCTGAATTACCGGATGTGATTACGGTAATGTTCTACCGCTTCTTGTAGTGATCGCCATACAGCTCGCGTTATTCCTCGGGTTTTGAATAGTGTCACTCGGCAAGGTCCCTGTCTTCCTTTGATTTAGAGCCACCGACATCTGACCCACTTGTTGCTCTAACTGCTTGATCGAGGTGGAATGTGAATCCACTACCTGACTCATTGTTGATAGTTCGGTCCTCATCTCCTTTACCGCGGAGTCAGTAGATTCCACCTTTAGCAGCATCTTTGCCATCATGTTCTCCAATTTAGACGTCCCTGTCTCAGTGCTAGCTCTATCCCGATTACCAGGTGGTACATACAACCCACCTCTATCAGTGTTATTACTCCAGTTTCCTTGGTCACGATCTCTGTAGCCAGCTTTTTCATAGTAGTTGTCCTTCTGATAGTTCCGACATTGGTTTCCTTGGTTGTTGGCCTGGAAACTACCCAAATAATTCGCCTCCTCATCAGATTCAAACTCTGCTGCTCTACCTTGGGAACCCACAACTTTCACCTTCTCAATACCCCCTGCCATCAAATGCTTGGTCAGCAGGTCCATTTGCTTTTTTAGATGGGCCATGTCATGGTCCCATTCTTCCTCTTTCCTTTTTTAGCAGGTCCATAAGTGCTAGCTGCTACCTCTTAATCCCGTGTATGCCAGGCCCTGTTGGTTTTGGTGAGCCTGTCCAAAGTAGTTGTGGCCTCAACAAAAGTGAGACCCATGAATGCTCCACCTGTTGCGTTGTCCAATGTCGGCTTAGTAGCCGAATTTAGTGTCCTGTAGAATGTCTGCATCAAAAAGTTGTCGGTAAGCTGATGGTTCGGGCATTGTGTCAACTTCTTCTTGAACCGTAACCAAGTCTCATGTAAAGCTTCATGAGGTTGTTACCTGAAATTGCTATTCTCATCCCTAAACTGTATCATCCTAGAGGGAGGAAAGAACCTTTCTAGGAAAGCTCCTTTCAACTCTCCCCAAGTTGTGATAGAGTCGGGGGTCAGCTCTGTCAACCATAACGCTGCCTCATCAGATAGAGACAACGGAAACAACCTGAGCCTGATCGCTGTCTGACTTACTCCAGGCAATTCGAACGACTTGCAGATACCCACAATATTCATCAGGTGCTGGTTTGGATCATCACCAGCAAAACCCCGGAACACTCCTCTCAAATTCAACAGCTAAATCATCGTGCTAGTGATGTTGAACTTGGCCCAGGGTGCTAGCGGGGGAAACGCAATAGCGCCCGTGGCACCAACTCCATCTAAGTCGACCTCCTCATCATTCAACTTTATGTCGACCTCAAGACCACCAGCATTCACACGTTGTTGGGCTTGCTGAGCTGCAGCGAGTCTCGCTGCCTCTTGTTGTTGCTCATTCATGTTTCGCCTTATCGTTCTTGCAAGCTTGGGGTCGTAGGGTACTATTGGTTCACCCGAGCCTCGGGTACTTGGCATGCACAACTATGTACCCTGTACAAACAAAAACAACAAATAAAAATAAAAGCAGGAAATATGACTAAGAGTCAAATAAACAGACCCAACTTAATAAACAACCGTAGTCCCCGGCAACGGCGCCAAAATTTGATAACGCCCAAACTACACCTCAATTTAAGAAGCGTAAGCGGTCGTCGTCAAATATAGAACCCAACAGAGGTTGGGGTCGATCCCACAGGGAATAAGGTGCAAATTAGGTCGTTCGTGAATTAGATGACTAGTAGTCAATAGTTTCCGGTAAAAAGGGGGGTTTGTGTGATTGAATTGTGAACAAAAACAAATAATAATGTACGAGTGAAAATCAATATGAGAGAGAACTAGGGAAGTGTTCACCATGGCATTGCAACAATGTCGATTCAAGCTTAACCGGGTTCTTTCTTATATGCATGTCACGATGTAATTGAATTAATGGTATCATCTAAACGTTTCTCAACCAAATATACGAATTTTCTT
The DNA here is from genome assembly GCA_003996215.1 of Jaltomata sinuosa. Taxonomy (NCBI): domain Eukaryota; kingdom Viridiplantae; phylum Streptophyta; class Magnoliopsida; order Solanales; family Solanaceae; genus Jaltomata; species Jaltomata sinuosa. Next base: position 266,926 of record QJPP01000720.1, on the reverse strand, counting down.
TTCAATTCTCTCAAACTTGAAAAGGTGAGCTTTTATATTTCAATCCTAAACATCGAGTAGATTAATCTAGTTACAGCATTAATCATAAGACGAGAGTTGGTAGTCTCGAATCCTCGTAGTTAATCAAATTTCCCGGTTTTAATCTCTTTACTAAAGAAAATTAAACCTAGGCATGTTCTAATGTTTGCAGCCACTAGAAAACGTGAAGAACGAATGATTAACAACGTGATAATTATAAATATTGAACCCGACGCTACCCGTAATCTATATTGCTACTTTTTCCATGGCTCCCACAACCCTAGTTGTGGGAAGTTTATTTAATCATGCTATTAAGAAGAGAGAAGAGAGTCGTATTCATAATAAAGAGGAAAAGATTCTTACAATATAATGGAAACAATCTTCAATTATCCAAGAACAAGAAACCAAGATCCCAAGAACGATTCAAGAACACGATTTCAAGACCAAGAAAATGTGTTGTTGCTCTCAAAAAGTCGACTAAAACTCTCCTAAAACTATTGGGTGAACAATTGGTAATTGACTTGTAATGTATATATTAAAATAAACCTAACATAGGGTATTTATAGGAGTCCAGGAAGTAAACCCAAAAACGTTCAGAATCCGCGTCGCGCACTGGTTCAACTTGACGGTTTGGGCGACGGACCGTCACCACCTTGACGGACCGTCATGGTGGCCGTCACCACTAGGCAGTGGTGCTGCCTCAGGGTGACGGTTTGGGCTTGACGGACCGTCACCAGCTTGACGGACCGTCACTCAGGCCGTCACTCTTATCCAGAACGTCATTTTTCTCGTATTTCCTTCCGTTTCCGTGTTTGTCTCCCTTTCCTGAAAACATAACATAAAACATCAAAAACAACGACAGTTGCTTGAAAACGTACGATTGTTCTTAGTTTAGAGGCGTCGAAAGTGCCGTAGAATGGCGGCACATCAAAAATCCAGTTGATATTACTGATGAAGCAGTTGAATTCTACCAAAACCAATTCAGGAAAGAAAGGGACTCCACTTACCAGTCCTTACTAGAACATGTCCCAACCATGCTTAATAATGAAGATAATGCAGTCTTGGGGGTCAAACCAGAAAGTGAAGAGGTAAAAAGGGTTGTTTTTAGCCTAAATATAGAGAGTGCAAGTGGGCCTGATGGTCTATCATGTAAATTTTAGCAGGTTTGTTGGGAGGTTGTGGGGTAAGACAGTCAGAATAGTGCATATCTTCTTTGAAGGGAACTCTCTCCCTAAATCTATATGTCATACTAATTTGGTTCTCTTACCTAAAAATGACAATATTCAAACCTTTTAAGATTTGAGACCAATTAGTCTCAGTAACTTTGTCAATAAAATTTTCTCCAGGATTATTCATGATAGATTGAAAAGTTTGGTTCCTAAGCTTATATCATCTAATCAATCTAGTTTTGTGAAGGGCAGGAGCATCACTGAAAATGTTCTATTAACTTAGGAATTGGTTACAGATATTGGCAAGAGAGGAAAGCCATCTAATGTGGTCAATAAGCTGGATATGGTTAAATCTTATTAAAGGTTTTTTTGGTTCTATCTTATGATGGTTTTGAGAAAAATAGGATTTTCAAATGGGGTAGTAGATCTGATTTGGAGGTTAATTGCTAACAACTACTACTCAATTCTCATCAATGGTCAACCCTAGGGATTCTTTTACTCCTGAAAAGGTGTTAAACAGGGGGATCCTCTTTCCTCTACCATCTGTATCTTATCTGCTGAAGTGCTCACCAGGACCCTTAATGACTTTTTTATTGATGATAAATTTGTAGGTTATGGGATGCCAAAATGGAGTTTAGAACTAAATCATTTGGCTTATGCAGATGACACCATCATTTTCTGTTCCACTCATCAATACTCTCTGAAAAATATCATATCCATTTCACATGCCTATGTGAAACAATCTGGCCAAAAGGTGAACAAAGACAAGAGTTTTTTCTACTTGCATAATAACACTCCCAGGAATGTTGCAGATAAGGTGAAACAATGTCTTGGAATGGATAAGGGGTGTTTTCCTATGAAGTACCTAGGATTCCCTATCACTTACTCAAGGAAGAGAAAGGAACACTACTCAGAGCTGATAACAAAGGTAAAAGGAAAACTACAGGCTTGGAAAGGTAAGATACTTTCCTATGGATGTAAGGAAGTACTTATTTCTAGTGTATTAAAAAGCACTCCCATTTATACCTTATCTTCTATTGTTCCCCCTATGTTTTGCAAAATTTTATTGGAGCAATAAGGAAACTGGGAGGAGCAAACACTGGTCAACATGGAAAAAAGTTTGTCTACCCAATAATGAAGGTGGTCTTGGCTTTAGATGCTTGTTTGAGGTGTCTCAAGCACTGTATGAAAAACTATGGTGGGGATTCAAAAACCAAAATAATATTTGGTCAAACTTTATATGAAATAAATACTGCAAGAAGCAAATTCCTTCTCTGGTGGAATGGAAAGGAGGCTCCCAATTATGAAAGAATATGTTGAAGAATAGTGACATATTGGAGCATAGTATGTGGTGGGAACCAAAGAATGGATCAACCAGTATTTGGTTTGAAAATTGGAAAAATCTTTGTCCTTTGTTCATATATCAGACTGATATCCATACTTGTCATAATATGAAGGATGTAGGAGATTGCCTACAAGAAGAGGGATGGAACTATGGGGAAATGCAGAACTTTATCCCTGAGTTCCTGTTTTTGGTAATGTGACTTCGAAAGGGTTTTAAAACTGGCTTTTATGAAAACTCTTGGAATAGAGAGGATACTACGATGATTTAAATACTAGTTTTCATCCTGATACTAGGCTCTGCTGGACCATAGCACTAGACATTATTTTTTATGGACTTAGACCCGGAAATGAGTCGGGCACCCTGTTTAAGGATTTTGATACTTGATTTTTGTTTTAGACCCGGATACGCCCTGGGCACTCTCGATGAGGTTTATTAATACATGACTACTGTTTTAGACCCAGATATACTCCGGGCACCCTTGGTGATGGTTATGGATACATGACTCCTAATTTAGAATCGAATCAAATTCGGACACGTACTACGAGATCCCAATTATTGAGATATTTGAGTTTCATGTTTGTATGTGGTCTACAAGTAGACCTCCATGGACCCTACTATTCTAGACCAAGTGCTATAGGCCGATGGTGACTGGAGGGAGGGGTGTATGGCACAGTAGAGGTACTCAGGAGAATTCCTTCCATGGATCACACCTTTATTGGACCTTTAAGGAACCGAAGGGGGTAACATACAACACTGCAATCACACTTGGTTACAGATTCATCATAAAACATTATCATGCATGTTTCACTCAGATTCCACCCTTATTTGGTGTGTGTTCACTATACGTTCCGGTTGTATGGGCGATCGGAGGGTTTGTTTTCACTTGAATGCATTCCTCGATTGTATGGGTGGCCGTTGTGACTGTAGGTAGACTATATTACTCCTGTCATCTCATAAACCTAGTTGTGGTCCTTGGTTCTTGTGGATTGGTATGTTTTTAGCCTGTTGAGGCTCCGAGTTTTGCCTTGAGTACTGAGGTTCAAGTGAGTCTTATATCTTTGAGGCTCCGTCGTGTGTCCTCCTGAGTAGTTGTGATTTATTGGATGTTGTTCCTTATATTGATTCTGAGTAGAAACTCTTGGTTCTGGTGGTTTAGTTATTCCATTCTAGGTTTTAAGTTGTGAGATGGATCTCGATTCATGCTTATCTTGAGAGTTGGTTTTCTTAGTATGTTTTCATTAATTTTATGGCTTCTAGTTGGTTTTGTTGGGTTGATTTCCCTCTTTCCCTTCTTACTTGAGGTTACCGGTATATTTCCATATTCCTGCTTCTCTCTCTCTTTATTTAGACTATTGTTGCAAGGATCCCAGGTGCGTCCCTCTTTCTTACACCTGTGTTCTCTGTGTATATATGTTTTCTATGCTAGCATTGTATGCTTATAATTCTTGGTTGTCTATCATCCATGCTAGTTCCTTGTGCTTTCTATATTGCTTCGGTGACTACTTCTTGCTATCTTCTACTCACTATTTTTATATCTTATATGCGCTCAGTCAGCCCATGATGCCTACTGAGTACCCGTTGTCTTAGTACTCATACTACACTTCTGCATCTTCGTGGTGCAGATATTAGTTGAGCTTTCAGTGTTGATCATATTGGAGACTCGTGCAACTGTTAGGAGGTTCAAGACTAGGATGAGCGCCTGACGGTTAGGCGTACTTCTAGGACTGTGCCATCAGAGTTTTATAGGGTTCAGTGCTTTGTTGGAGATTTGATTTCACCGCTCCATTTGGTGATTGAGCATTTGGTTATAGTTGGGATGACCTTTCTTTAGTTATTTGATCATGCTTGGTCTATTGAGGGTTTATGTTGTGAGGCTTATGGAGGTACTGCTAAGAAACGTCGTCGCCAGGACAGTTCTTGAGGTTCTTAGACTCGACGTAGAGTATTCTCAACCAGAGATAGGTTCTACTGCTTCTTATCTACCAGGTCAGTTTTAGTTGCTCTACGAGTTTTAGAGGGTGGTTGTGTAGGGAATGTTGAGCAGAGTAGGTAGGGTACTGATCATATTCTCCGGCGCTTGCCTTCAGAGTGTGCAGGCCGTGGTGGCCAGTCACGTCCAGTAGGATGATCCCGTCAGACTCCACTTAGTAAGGTTTGTTATTGGTGGAGGGAGCATGGGCACTTTGTTAGGGATCGTCTCACGATTCTGCCTTCCAGTCAGTAGGTTCAGCAAGTGCTATCTCACAGGGCTTCAGTGCCATCGGCTAGAGGTGGAGTACAAGGTAGTAGGGGTGGTCCCCAGGAAGCAGGAGCTAGTGTATAGGGTTGCGAGGGTGGTCCCAAGATGGTTATAGGTGGTTTTCAGCTTGGTAGTTCAGGTATCCCTCTAGAGTTGACAGGCACCGTGCGTTGGAGTAGAGCTTCTTTGGTTGCGATAGTTGTGGGGTGATAGGAAATTATGCTAGAGATTGTCCCCACCGATGGATGACAGAGCCTTCAGGTTCAACTACTCCGGCCAGTGTTAGACACCATCAGGTTGATGCCCCTATTAGTGGGCCCTAGGTAGAGGTTCCTAATATCATTGCTCCAGGTAAGGCTTCTGTTACCTTGGACTTATGATAGTCCTGCTCGTGTTGTGATTCTATCCTTTCTGTCATTTAATTTCTTATATGCCTACATGTTACTTGTTTAGTTGTTTGATTTCTGGATTGTAGCTTTTATGCATTGTTTTCGTGGTAAGTTATTCCTTAGTAGTGGATGGGGTGTTTTGTTCTTGCGAGGTGTTTACTCGGAGTCATAGCTCGTGGGTAGTTCATGTTAGTCTCTTTTCTGGGTATTTTGCCTGCAATTTCATTATGGCTCTAGGCTTGTATTAAGTCTTCCTTTTGAGTGGTCCTAGATGGTTGTTACCTAGGCTGTTATCTAGCTTTTGCTAGAGGTTCTAGTATTGGTTTTATGTGATACTGGTAGTTGAGCCACATGTTTTGTCTTATGTTGGGAGATTTTTGTTATGCTAGCGTGCTTTTATTGGTATGGTTTTCTCGGGTGTTTAGAGTCAACCCTCTGTGTTGGTTAGTTTAAAGGGGTGGCAGGTATGTGGGTTGTTCCCATAGTCTTACTCAATTTCTTATTCGTTGGGTTGTCTTATTATTTCTCGATCGCAGTTAGGATGATCTTGATCGTAGTTCTCTGGTTGAGCTTTTGAATGAGGCATGGTGGTTGATTTCCAAGGGTAGAATCTTGGCTAAGTATTAGCTATAGTGATCTTGGTTGAGCTGTGATCATAGTATTTCGATTGAGTTAGGCGTTCGGTCTATCCTTTCATACCCTGTTGGGTATAACACATTTAGGTGTGGGATCTATGGGGATAACTTTCGATTTGAGCTGAGGAAGATCTTATTGGGTTCGGTGTGTCTTCAGAAAGGGTTTTCATTGGGCTTGGAAAAGGAGAAAGCTGGCTCTTTGCCCCTAGTTGTGTGTTCTAGTAGTTGACTGAGGCGGCGACTTAAAGGTTAGTATCTGCGGATATGGTCAACTTGTGCATTCAAAGCCTAATTGGCTCTTGTTCCTAACTCTTCTTTGGCAACATATGGGTTCGACAGAGGCAATGATTAGTAAATCAGGATTGGGTTTCAAAAGCATAGGCTAGCAAACTACTCTTGATGGTTCGTGGTTGGTCCTTTTGGGTGCAGCATCTTGGGTTGGAAGGCATTGAGTTCGGGAAGCTTAGCTTACCCATTTTTTGTTATGTGGTGACAGTTGACCTTGGACACCTAGTCCTTGGCTAACCCTTAAGTTAGGTTGGACATTCCAGATTTTGGTGGTGTTCCAGTTAATATAAAGTTCCTTTCACTATGGTTGAACAGGCTCAGTAGCGTAAGTTCGACATTCAGCAGTTGCGTATGCTTTATGTGGGCAGGTTGCGTGTGTTAAGGCTAGGGAGGCTAATTTGAAAATTCTCTTGATACTTAGAGACTGGTGGTCACCATCAGTTTGCCAAGAGTTTGAAAGCTTTATTAGTTGATTCTTCAAGGGTTGTCTTTTATATAGAGTTCCAGTGTTGGTTAGACTAGGCCATGGTAGACCATAGGTTTGATGTGTTGTATGCTTCAGTGGTGGTGGTTAGTGTGCTGATACAGTAGATCAATTCACTCGAGGCAAAGAGGCGAGTTAATGGTTTATGCAAAATTTCTAAAACTAGATGGTGAGTTTGGACCTCAAACACCCTTTTTTTTGCCTTCGGGGTGTTTTGACTTGATATTCTTGGCATGGTGAACTTCTTCCTGAGGTGAGAATTAGTAAGGCGATCTCATATCCTGATGCGTTTCAAGTATTCAGGGTAGCAGTAGGTACTTCTTAGAGTTTGAATCCTAGTGATTGTTACGGACTTTGTGGTAGGCTTATCACACTCCTCGCAGGTTTTTTGTTTTGGTTTGGGTCTATTTTGGCAGTTTGTCCTGGTTCATTCACTTCCAGTTGATTCAGACTTGACAAGGTGCAGTAAAGTTGGGTTCATTCAATAGTTTGGAAGTTTTTCTGTCAACACAGGGTGTTCATACATGGCTTTCCTTACCCTAGTGTGCAAACTTCAATTGGGTTCAGATGGGTTGTTCAGTTGGGTTCAGTTATCAAGTTTGATGTTAGCAGAGATATTCGTCTGTGGGTTGGTGGTCAGTTGGAATTAAACTACTATAGTTTCGACTACATGCTTTGGGTTAGTATTTTGGATGGCGAGGGCTAGTAAGCTATAATTATATCTTGGAAAGAGTTTGAGCAAAAAAGGTTGATTCATTCGTGGTAGAGTATAAGTGGGAACTATGGATCCCCAGTGTGTCAGTTCATGCTTCGAGGATGGGTTGGGTGCTCGACTTGTATGCAACATTCTATTTGCGGTGCAAAATAAAAGGGTTTTACAGATCAGCGGGTTCATAAGTTAGAGTTTTTGTTGTTGGTTTTTCTGGTGAACTTGGTTGTGTTTTCGTAGAGTCAAATTCTTAGTGTTGATCTTCTTACTTCTCGAGTTTTGGTGTTGTGTTAGTGCTTTCCAGTTGCGATTCTTGAGGTTCAGTTTGGGTTTGCAGTCCCTTGGTGTTTTGAAATTTATGTTTGGAATCTAGCTTGGCAAGGATGAAGTGTAGGCTTGGTTGACTTTTGTGGTTTTGTTCTGTTGGGTGCCGTCCGATCGAGGAGGCTACCCAAGTTGTTTGAGAGAGTAGTGTGGGCTTCGTATCCATTATTCTTCAATATCTTGTCTTTTCTTCTTTCCTGACTTTTGGGGACCAAAAGTCTTTCTAGTAGTGGATGGTGTAATGACCCTTTCGGTCATTTACGCGTGTTTACCATTATTGTAACGTGAGAGCTTGCCTGTAGCGGTCCCAAGTCATTTATGGCTTGATGGGACCGGTATTTCGATTCCTAGGCCGTTTGTTTGGTCTTTTTGTCCATTCCTAGTTTTAAACCTTTTAACTTTGGAAATCATTGACTTCAGTCAACATCCTTCGTGAACATGCTCGGAATAGAATTATGACAGTTCCATTAACTCCGGAGTGTGGACTTTGGTCTAGTGGGTGCTTTGGTCGGGATCTAGGAGCTTTTCAGCTTGGAATTCTCTCTCGTTATATGTTTTTAGGATAGTTGGGCTTGTTTGATTGACTTTGGTCAACATTTTGAGAAGACGGCCTCAGATGAAAATTATGTCAGTGTTGTTAGCTCCGGAATGTAGAGTTTAGGCTAGAGGGGCCATTGGTTCGGGTTCTGAGGCTTCCAGACTTGTTTTTGGCCATTTGGTTCCGTTTTGGAAATAGTTGGCTAAGGTTGATTTTGGGCGTGGGGGCCACTTTTCTTTAAATTGACCTCCGATGGGATTTTCATCCATTTCATTGGATCCGGAATGCCATTTATAGTCGAATAGCTCAGGTCGTTTGTGTTTGCGAGACCCCAGATGCATTCCCGGGGACCCAAAGTGTGAAAAATCTTCCCTTGACAACTGGTTGATGTCATGGGCCCTTTTTCTTCATCGCGTTCGCGGAGGGGTGGCTGCCTTCGCGTAGAGTAATTTACAGCCACCCCAATTTGTTCTTCACATTCGCGGAGGGCTTTCCACATTCGCGAAGGCCATTTTCCAGCCGCCCCTTTTTTGTTCTTCGCGTTCGCGGAGGGCTGGTCGCATTCGCGAAGGGTACTTTCCAGCAGCTATTTAAGTTGAGCCCTTTGTTTTTCCAGCCTTTATTTTAATTTCTCAACTCCCACACCTTTTAGACACCTAAAACACTCCCTAAACTGCTCCAAATCATTTCCTAACTTCGGAAAATCGTTGTTCTTCGATAATCTGTGGTTCCTCGTCAATTGGTAAGTCTCCTTCCCCGACCCTTTCTTCTCTTGCTTTCTATAAATTCTCCATTGTTCATTATTTTCAAGCTTGGGATTCTTGTCGAATCTGCCCGTTTATTATTTGCATGATCGTGGACTCACTCAATCTACCTCCTTGGCGTAATTTCTCGCATTGTGGTAAGCTTCCTTGCCCAATTTTTGGATTTATTTCTTGAAAAATCCTCTTTTATTTCTTGGCGTGAGCGGGCTGTTTTGATTCCCATTGTTGTCCGTTTTCGCACAAATATTGAGCATGTGCTCCCAGGGAAACACGTGTGTATTTTTTGATTTCGGTTTCAGGTTGCAGGGACCACGTGCCCATTTGTGACCAGAATTTTGACCCGGTTATGTTTATGACATTATGGGTATCGTTAGTCTTATTTTGACGTATAGATTATTGTGTTGATAGTGGTTTCATGAATCAGAGCTTTTCTGTGCAGTTCGAGCTTGGACAACGCCGTGTATTGACTCTAGAACATAGATGGTGGGTTATTTGGGAATGTCCATGAGTCCCGCACATAGAGATATCCTTCTAAGCTGGTTATGATTGTTGTAGAGCTATTGACCTGTGCAGGGTCGATAGGAAATATTTGTCAGCCATTTTTGGCTGCTCTATTGTTTGCGAGCATATCATACATGAACAAGGTTTTCCCTGCACGTTTTACTACTGACTTGGTCTCGGGCCTACTATAAATGATTTTCTAAACCTTGCATGGCCCTTATGGCCCATTTTCGAAAATGTGACTTCAAAAGAATTATTACATTGGCTTTTATGAAAACTCCCGGAGTAGAGAGGATACTACGATGCTTTGATTACTGGTTTTCATCCTGATACTAGGCTCAGCTGGACCGTAGCACTAGACATTGTTTTCTATCGACTTAGACCAAGATATGAGTCGGGCACCCTGTTTAGGGATTTTGATACTTGATTTCTATTTTAGACTCGGATACGCCTCGGGCACCCTCGATGAGAGTTAGTGAGATATGACTACTGTTTTAGACCCGGATACACTCTGGACACCCTTGGTGAGGGTTATGGATACATGACTACTGATTTATACTCGAATTGAATTCGGGCACGTACAATGAGATCCCGATTGTTGAGACATTTGTGTTTCTTGTTTGTATGTGGTCTACGAGTAGACCTTCATGGACCCTACCATTCTGTACCAAGTGCTACAGGCTGACGGTGAGTGGAGGGAGAGGTGTAAAACAGAATAGAGGTACTCGGGAGAATTCCTTCCATGGAACCCGCCTTTATCGGACCTTTGGGGGACCAGAGGGGGTAACATACTGTAACACCCCACACGTTTGAATGTTGGATTAACTAGTGCATTTGGGATAATACCAAGAGTACCTTACATGTTATGAAGGATGTTTTATGAGATATTTTTAATAAACGATGGTCGTATGCTAAGTTTTGAAGTCAAGCAAGTTGCAAAACAAAAGTCAGAAAAAAGTTATTGTAAATTCCTTTAAGGAATTCTCTTAAAATTTGAGTTAAATGTCTTGGGGTGTTTTCCCCAATCTATAAAGAATTAGTGCGGCCCCAATATACCAAATCAAAGGTCTACGAGTCTAATTTATAGCACACTTAACCCTTCATCCATATGAGTTTAGAATAGGTATATATTTACCTTTTTGTAAGACTACACAAGTAGGCATGTCAAGGTGGGGCCCCCTATCACAAGTCGGTTTAGCACTTTAAAGGATGATTCTCGTTCATTTTATTTCATAAAACTCAACAAAAAATTTCATAAAATCAGAGGTAAATCCCCTAAATACTCCATTGACTTTGAGGCTTTCAATTCGGAAGTTTAACGGAAGGTGCTCTATATCGCGATCTCATCGTCGTGGTATAGTTTTCTCATCGTTTTTGCTCCATTTGTTGCTACTGCAAAGAGGCAATTCGTGGAACTGATATTTATATAGTGTTATCATTTGATTATCATAAGTTAAGAGTTCTAAATCCTTGACTCATTCTTAATTTGAGCTTTAGAATAAATTTCGAGGAGAACTTATTGTTATCGGTATGTTTGTTGTGTTTTCTTGCCGTACATTTTTATAGCTCATGGTGGGTCCTTATAAAAACATTCTTAGCTTTGTATTTCAAATATTGTTTTTGAGGTAACCTTCCTCCTATGACCCTCCTTCGTAATTTCATGTTCTAGTATTATTTTATGGATTTCTGAGCCACGAAGTAGTATTTTAGATCTGTGGCTCTGGGCAGCACCTTTGTCATATTAAATTGGGTTATTATTGTTGTATGTTGATGGTTTTACATTGTTTAAGGTACTGCGGGTTTGTGTGATTCTTATTGGAGTCTTGGATGATGGTTATTGGATTGACTGACATGAAGTACGCCTTTAAATAGTGCCTCGGGAGCTCGTTGCTACTTTGAGATGTGGGTAGCATATTGTTGTTGGATTTAGCTGCCATTTCTTATTGTTATTGGTCTCATTTTATACTTTGGAGTTGGATGGTCGCGAGTGTGACATTAACACCTTATTAATTATCTATGGCTTGTTCTCGCAGACCTGTTAATTCTAGCAATTGTTGTGTATGATAGGTTGGTCGAGTTTCATAGCGACACCTTTGGGGCTTTAGTTGAAAGGTATGTTAAGGCTTCTCTATTTTTATTGGAATGAATCTAGAAATAGAACTCTAAATTTTTGAAGAGAGGAATTTGAGTATTGCATTGTCAGGAAGTGTTTTGGTAACTAAACAAGTCTTAAGAAATTAAATGATATGTTATGATGAGTCAAATCTCTTTCTTACTAAAATATGATTTTGAAATTGAAATGCAAGTTATTCTTTCATCGAGTTTTCCTTTTCATTGTGATCCCTAATCAAGCTTTAGAAGGTACAAAAGAAAGGTTCGCGAGTCAAATCAATATTAATATTCAGATAGTAAGTTGAGTCCCAAATAGTGCATGAGAATAATGTTTAGTAAGTCCATCCTAAGAAAGTTAGCCAAAGAAATCTTTATAATCAACAGAAGTAACTTCAGAAGTCAATCCTGATAATATGCTTATTATGTGTGAGTTGCGTGTGTTAGTGTGCGCCGAGGCGCTACTTCCATATTGAGGCTATTATATGTAGTATGTGCCAAGGTGCTACTACCATATTGAGGCTATTATATACATAGCATCCGCCGAGGCGCTATTTCCATATTGAGTCTATTATATACGTAGTGTGTGCCGAGGCGCTACTGCTATATTGAGGCTATTATATAAAGAGTGTGCACCGAGGTGCAATTCCCCTTATAGTGGATAATATTATATGTTGTGTGCACCAAAGCGCTATGGTAAATTAGTATGCATTTTAAAGCATGTGCAGCGGGATTAAGGCGTGTGTTGTTCTATAAAAAGAATAAAGAAGATTTGAGCTCAACGAGTCCTACCAATTACAGTTTACAGGTTTCATATTATATCTCATTATGATTTATTACTTGCAGCTTATTCATATATTTCTACCTTACATACCAGTACATTTCTTTCGTACTGACGCCCCATTGCCTGGGGGTATTGCATTTATGCCTGCAAGTCCTGAGCTATGACTAGACAGACCTGCTGGGTAGCATAGCTGAGCTTTCCGCGGGTTGGTTCACTCCTTTCCTTCCAAGGGTTGCCAGAGTTTCAAAGGTTTACCTTTTTGCTATTTATAGTTATTGGGTAAGTAAGGGCCCTATCCCACCAAGTATTGTATTCGTAGAGGCTTGCAGACTAGTCAGTTGGATTGCATAGCTACGATGGTGGCCATTTTGGCCTTGTATGTTTATTAGTTGTAGTTTGTCAGCCCATTGGGCCTTGTTGTTTTGTTGGCAGTTTAGCGGCTCACTTGCCTAGTTTACATTGTGTATTCATGTTTTCAGTTTTTATATAGTGATCATGGTGGCCTTGACAGCCCAAACAAGACTTATGTGTTATGTGCTTATTGTTTTTTATGAACTCTTAGGAGTAGTTGTTTTCTTTCTAGAGCTGTTGACAGGGGCCTTGCCAGCCGAGGGTTGATTTTTAAGCCGATATATACATGCTTGTTTTCTTGATTGTGTGTGGCTGCTATGTGCCGTTGACAAATAGTTCAAAAGGGTCGGCTTTGGCCTAAGTTTTGGCTTTAGGTGCCAGTTGCGCCCCCCCGAGTTTGGGGTATGACAAACTTGGTATCAGAGCAACGTCGTATCCTAGGGAGTCTGCAAGTCGTGTCTAGTAGATTCTTGTTTATAAATGTGTTGTGCACCACATTTTATAAGCAGGAAGCTACAAATATTTTTCAGGAAAGTTACCTTTTTTCTTGCTCAAGTCGTGCTATAGAGTTGAGTCATAAGGGTTGCGTTCATCAGCTTATGATTGTTATTGGGCTTGTACCCAAATTGCGCATAATGAAAATATGGACATCACGCAAATTCATGCCATTGTACAGAACATAGAGGTGCTCTGACATCAACAATATACACTTGAGATATTCCAGAGAGGGCGGCAGAAAAGATCTAGGCCCACGTGTTTTAGACAGAGGCCTAGGGTGGATCCAGACCTCGATATTCCCGGAGACAACCTAGGACCCGACTATAGCATTCCCAGGGTAGCATGTTTTATTTTCGAGGGTTGTCAAGTCTGGGTGAGAGCTCACAAGCATCAGGCTTGCAACAATATATGGTCAATAAGCAGTTTAGATCATTTTTGCTACATTGTGATACATTAAATAAACACATCCCAGGAGATGCCATCAGGGCTCCACAATATGATTTTTTGTGGCAAAGAGGGTCATATACAAAGATATTGTCCATTTAGGGACCAACAAGGTTCAGCAAAGACAGTCAGATTAACAACAGGGTCATCTTCCTTACTATATCTTGTAAAGCGTGGTTCCCAGATTTTATCAGGTAGAGGTAAACACCAAGAGGGAGCATCAAGTTTGGGCAGTGGCCAGAATTGCACATATACACTACAGGTCATCAACATTCATAGTCATCGCCATATGTTGTGACAGGTATATTAGGTGGTTTCTCCTACTGTGTTCATGTTTTAATAGATCCAAGATCTACATTAGCATATGTTACCCCATTTATTGCTGTAAAGTTTTGTGTAGTACCAGGACCATTACAATGACCTTTTTGTTGTGTCTTCCCCAGTTGGCAACTTTATTATTACCTAGAGGCTTTACCAAGATTTTACGTAAATATTGTTGGCCATCAGACCTTTGTAGACCTGATAGAGTTAGAAATGCTTGACATTGAAATGATTATAGGCATGGATTGACTGTCATCTTGTTATTCAAGTGTTGATTGCCTAGCGAAGACAGCTTTCCTGATTGGTTTCCATACAAGCTTCCTATTATTCACCTAGAATGGGGGATTGATTTTTCTATTGATATATTACCAGATGTTCAACGAATATCAATTACCCCATATAAAAAGGTACCAACAGAATTGAATGAATTAAATGAACTACTGAAAGATTTGTTAGATGATGGCTTCATCAAGCCTAGTGCGTCAGCATGGGGTACATTAGTGTTGTTTGGGCAGAAGAAATACAGCTTATTACGAAAGTGTATAGACTACCAAAAAATGAATAAGGTGACTATAAAGGACACATATCCACTACCAAAGATTGATGGGTTTTTATTACTAACCATAGGATGCCCAATGCCTCTCAAAGATTGATTTAAAATTAGGGTACCACCAGGAACCTGTTCGAGAGAGTGATATTCCAAAGTCAGTCTTTAGGTTCAGATATGGCAATTATGAGTTTCTTGTAATGTCTTTTGGGTTGGCGAACACCACAAAAGTATTTATGGAGTTGATGAATAGTATGTATAGGACTTTTGTTAAATTTGTTGTCATTATGTTTATTAATGATATTCTGGTATATCTCATTCAGAGGACGAGCATAGAAACTACGTTCGAGCAGTGCTTCAGTTACTCTGAAATCGTAGGTCGTATGCTAAGCTCCCAAAGTGTGAGTTCTAGTCGCATTATATGAACTTTTTGGGCCTTATTGTATTAGATGCTGGTATTCAGGTTGAATTACAAAAGATTGAGGCCGTGAAGACCTGGCTTAGACCCACGACCATGACAAAAGTTTGTAGCTTTCAGGGGTTAAAAGGGTATTACAGAAGGCTTATGGAAGGAATTCTTCACTTTCAATGCCCTTGATAAAGCTGACTCAGAGAAAAGATAAGTTTTTGTAGGCCACGACTTGTGAGCGGAGTTTCCAAGAGCTAAAAGATAGATTGACTGCAGCACCAGTTCTAAGCTTACTAGAGGGTCCAGAGGTTACACAATGTATTGTGACGCTCCAAGCGTTAGGCTGGTTTGTGTTTTGATGCAACATGAAAAGGTAATTGCTTATGCTTCTAGACAGTTAATGAAGAATGAGAAGAACAACCCGACCGACGATATAGAGTTGGCTGAATTTATTCATGCCCTAAAGATTTTGAGTAATTACTGATGTGTCATTAATTTTGATATTTATACAAATCATAACAACCTCTATTATATTTTTAGACTGAAAAAGTTGAACTTGTGATAGCACCAATGGATTAAATAGCTGAAAGACTATGATGTGGATATCTTATATTACTCAGGGAAAGCCAATATTGTAGTGGAGACCCTTTATCGTAAGTCTATTGATAATCTATTGTATTTGGGAGCAAAGAAGCAAGAGATGTTTTGAGAGCTCCGTCAGCTAGCTAGTTTGGGGCTTAGGTTATTAGACTCTGATGATGCTGGGATCATAGATCAGGAAATAACTGTATTATATCTAATTGTGGAGGTGAAGACATGACAATACGAGAATCACATCTTAGAGAAGCTCAGAGGAAAAGATCAACAACGTGAGTCATTGGCAACTAATATAGCATGAGATAGGGTCCTCAGATATAGAGATCGATTATGTGTTTCCGATGTTGCAAAGCTTCATCAATAGATAATGGAAGAGGCACACCATTCTTGTTATTCTATTCATCTAAGATCTACAAAAATGTATCACGATATTAAGGAAATTTATTAGTGCTTGGGAACAAAGAGGGACATAGCTAAGTTCATGGCATAGTACCCAAATAGTCAGCAGGTAGAGGTAAAGCATCAAAAACCTAGTGGGTTGACTCAAGAGATAGTTATTCCATTGTGGAATCTGGATGATCACTTGTCAATTATTGAGTTTGCTTATTATAACGGCTAGCATTAAGGAATCAATATGGCACCGTATTAAGTTTATGTGTGCATAAATATCGATGCCCTTTTGGTTAGTTTGAGGTTGGAGAGTCAAGGTTGCTTGGACCTGACATAGTACCACAGGCCGTGAAAAAGTTTAAGCTGATCAGAGAGAAATTGTTGATATCTCAGAGCCACCAAAAATCATATTGAGATATAAGGAAATGGGACAAAAAGTTCAATGTTGAAAATTAAGTCTTTTTAAAGGTTTTGCCGATAAAGAGCGTTATGCGATTTGGCAGGAAGGTCAAGTTGAGCCCTCGATATATAAGACCTTACCATATTGTGCAATTGATATACAAAGTTTCTTTCCATCTAGATTTACCTTAAGAGTTAGAGGACGTGCACCCAGTCTTTCATGTTTCTATGTTACAAAAGTGTATCGGGGATCAATCACATATAATATTAATGACGGATGTTCATATGTTAGAGGAATTATCTTATAAAGAAGTCCTAGTTTTCATAGTAGGCCGCTAGATTAGGAGACTGCATAATAAGGATATAGCTTCAGTGAAAGTGTTGTGGTGAAACCGTAATATCAGGAGATGGAATGGGAAGCTAAAGAGGACATAAAACTCCAGATATCTTCTCTTGTTCACTCCTTTAGGTGATGTCCAGAGCAGATAGATGGTAGACCTACATTTGAGTACTTGAGGTAAATTATTGTATAAATAGGTGTTCTTGCATTGTTTCCTGTGATACCATATACATTATCATCATTCGAGGACGAATGTCCCTAAGGGGGGAGAATGTAACACCCCACACGTTTAAACGTTGGATTAACTCGTGCCTTTGGGATAATACCAAGAGTACCTTACATGTTATGAAGGATGTTTTATGAGATATTTTAAATGAACAATGGTCGTATGTTAAATTTTTAAGTCAAGCAAGTTGCAAAACAAAAGTCGGAAAAAAGTTATTGTAAATTCCTTTAAGGAATTCCCTTAAATTTTGAGTTAAATGTCTTGGGGTGTTTCTCCCAATCTATAAAGATTTAGTGGCCCCAAATATACCAAACCGAAGTTCTACAAGTCTAGTTTCCATATCACTTAACCGCTTGTCCATACAACTTTAGAATAGAGAGATATTTGCATTTTTGTAAGATTGCACAAGCAGGCAGGTCAAGGTGGGCCCCCCTATCCCAATTCGGTTTAGCACTTTAAAGCATGATTCTCCATTGTTTTATTTCATAAATGTCAACAAAAAACTTCATAAAATCAGAGGTAAATACCCTAAATACTCCATGGACTTTAATGCTTTCAATTCAGAATTTTAGCGGAATTTGCTCTACAGCGCGAGCTCATCGTCGTGGTATAGTTTTCTCGTCGTTTTGGCTCAATTTTTTGCTACTGCAAGGAGGCAGTTCGTGGAACTGATATTTATATAGTGTTATCATTTGATTACCATAAGGTAAGAGTTCTAAATCCTTGACACATTCTTAATTTGAGCTTTAGAATCAATTCCGAGGAGAACTTATTTTTATCGGCATGTTTGTTGTGTTTTCTTGCCGTATATTGTTATAGATCATGGTGGGTCCTTATAACAGCATGTTTAGCTTGGTATTTCAAAGATTTTTGACAAGGTAACCTTCCTCCTATGCCGCTCCTTCGTAATTTCATGTTCTAGTATTGTTTTATGGATTTCTGACTCACAAAGTGGTATTTTGGATATGTGCCTCTGGGCAGCCCCTTTGTCATATTAAATTGGGTTCTTATTGTTGTTTGTTGATGATGTTATGGTGTTTGAGGTACTGGGGGTTTGTTTGATTCTTATTGGAGTCACGTACAATGGTTATTGGATTGAATGACCTGAAGTACGCCTTTAAATAGTGCTTCGGGAGCTCGTCGCTACTTTGAGATGTGGGTAGCATATTGTTGTTGGATTTAGCTGTCATTTCTTATTGTTATTGGTCTCATTTTATACTTTTGAATTTGTTGGTCGCGAGTGTGACATTAACACCTTATTAATTATCTATGACTCGTTCTCGCAGACCTGTTGATTCTAGTAATTATTGTGTACGATAGGTTGGTCGAGCTTCATAGAGACACCTTTGGTGCTTCAGTTGAAAGATATGTTAAGGCTGCTCTATTTTTATCGGCATGAATCTAGAAATAGAACTCTAAATTTCTGAAGGGAGGAATTTGAGTATTGCATTGTCAAGAAGTGTTTTGGTGACTAAACAAGTCTTAAGAAACTAAATGATACGTTATGATGAGTCAAGTCTCTTTCTTACAAAAATATGATTTTGAAATAGAAATGCAAGTTATTCTTTCATCAAGTTTTCCTTTTCATTATGATCCCTACTCAAGCTTTAGAAGGTACAAAATAAAGGTTCGCGAGTAAAATCCATATTAATATTCAGATAATAAGTTGAGTCCCAAAGAGTACATGAGCATAATGTTTAGTAAGTCCATCCTAAGTGTCACGGCCCGAGGTTACCCCCTAGACATAACACGGGACTTGTAACCACAAGGATTCTAAGTTAATCCTTGGTCATAGCATTCTCAAGCATACATAAGGAAACCATTGCGGAAGCATCATAAGGAAATCCAAAATAGGGAACATAACCGTAGATAGATAGTCAATAGAAGAAGATACAATTCCAAGACCATCTAATAACATTTTCTGAAAAGCCTCTAGGCCTAGCATAAAGAGTTGATGGGACAATAACCCAACTAACTCTACAATCTGAAAGGAAAGAAACATAAACTAGAGTAAAGCCTAGCCCTCGAACTATGAGGACTCACCCAAGCTAACTAAGAGTGGCCGGGAACTATAACCACGTATCTGTGAAGTAGCACATGAATCTGCACCGTCAAAGGATGCAGCACAATATGCATTAGTTCTATGGAATTTACTAAGTATATGAGCAATGCATAAGTGTGATAAAACATGCTTTAAAAACGTACTTAAACATAATCCATGCATAATAAAGAATCAAGAGAAGAAATCGTAATGAAACGCTAAGTCATGAGGACAAAGCACATTTCAAAATCATAGTTCATAAAAGAGTCCATAAGGCTTAGAAAACATGAAAACAAAACATACATACGGGAGTTTCTTATAACCGACATGAGACCATGTGAGCTACATGGAATCTAACTATATAACCCTAGTTAGAAAAGCTGACTTTGAACCTTGCCAAGGAATAAGTCACCATACCTAACTATATAACCCTAGTTGGCAAAGCTGTCCTATGCCTAGCTAAGGAAAGGACACCATACAAAAAGACGTGGATCCACTCTCATAAGACTTGAAGGCACATATAATATCATAATCATACCTACGCTGGCAACGTAGTTTCTGGGACTAAGCATACTCTCACCCTGTCCAACTCAGTGCTAAATACTACTCCCAAAACATGCACATATAGCTTATAATTTTGTAAGGGCATACTCTCATGCCAAATCTTGTTCATAAAGCATGAAAACACATAGGTTATCATGCAACTTTCATATCATAGTTCATAAATCTTAGCATAGCCATAATTCAAAACATTCTTTTCTTTGTAAATTCATACTTGAAAAATTAGGCATGCAATTTGATAAATACATAGAGGCCATGATATCTAATCATGCCAACTTTCTCTTGAAAACATGCAAATTCATAGTTTCATACTAGAAATCAACTTTCATGCTTGGTCTTTTAAACCCAATAAGAGAATCATAATCGAATCATGAGTAATCAATAGGAAACCATGAATTTAAACATAGAAGCTGATTTCATACACTTTCTCCAAATTTTATATCAAAACCCTAATTTCATAAGTTCGTATTTCAACATAAGAATTGGGGATTTTGGGCACAAGGGTGAAAGGAACCTATTGTTGGAAACCCACATAGCTTGGGTGAAGACAACCCACTTCAATGGAAAAGGCTTAAGAGACTTGACTTGGAGATTGAAGACTTGAGCTTGAGATAAACTTTCTCTTTTGAGTGAAAAATGAGAAGCTTAAGAGGGACTTAGAATAATATGGGTGAAAACCCATCTAAAAGTAGTCAAAACGACTTCACTTAGTAGTTAAAAGTGTGGAAAATGACTAAAAAGCCCCTGCGATTTAATTAGAAGAAAGCTGGAAAAATAGTCAGCCTCAGTGACCATGAGTGGAGTCTACGACTCGTAGACCTTTCCACGACTCGTGGACTCCTATCGTGGAAACTGCTCAAGATTTCAACCTGCAGAAGGTTTTCTACGGTTCAACAGGATGACTCGTGGAAGCTTCCACGAGTCATAGGACCTAGTCGTAGAGATCAGAGAATTTGGCTGCCTCTGATCAGCTTCCATGAGTCAACAGTACGACCCGTAAAAACTTCTACGAATCATGGAAGTGACTCGTGGTTATCATTACTGAGGTCGGTCTGCAGGACTGGGATCACGAGTCACTCCCACAACTCGTGGACTTAACCCGTGGTCCCTGGAAGTCCAAATTTTTTTGCAAGTTAGAGTTTAAAAGCTGGATACGTTTCCAGGGCGTTACAATATCTCCCCCTTGGGATCATTCATCCTCGAATGAAGACTAAACAAGGAAAACTAAGGGGAAAACAGCCCAACCAAACATCACAACATTGAAATCAAGGAGTAAACATAAAACTTGAACTTTTCAATTTGAAAACATGATAAACTAACTTCATAAAACATTGATGAATGCTATGATCATAAGAGGAATCGGTGGAATAGAATCAGAGGGACATACTAAGGAGGAAACTATTACCTCAAGCTGGAATTGAGTCGAAAGGAAAGAGATGAGGATATTTGCCCTTATGGCCTTCTCCTCTTCCCAAGTGGTACCTTCTACAAGCTGATTCCTCCAAAGGACTTTCACCGAAGCGACTTCTTTGTTTCTCAACCTTCGAACCTGACGATCAAGGATCTCCACAAGAACCTCCTCATAAGTTAGACTATCCTTCACACCCACATATTCCAAAGGAACAATCAAGGTCGGATCACCAACACACTTTTTCAACAAGGAAACATGGAAAACTGGATGAACCGATTCAAACTCCGTTGGCAACTCCAACTCATAAGCAACACTACCAACTCTCATCGAAATCCGATAGGACCTACAAAATAGGGAATAAGCTTTCCTTTCTTGCAAAACCTCATCACACCCTTCATGGGTGAAACCTTAAGGAAAACCCAATCATCAACTTCAAATTCCAACTCCCTCCTTCTCACATCCGCATAAGATATTTGTTGACTCTGAGCGGTCTTCAACCTCTCCCGGAAAAGCTGAACTTCCTCCATGGTCTCATGCACAGAATCTAGACCAATCAAGGCTACCTCACCAACCTTGAACAAACCAATTGAAGATCTACACCTTCGGCCATAAAGTGCCTCATACAGAGCCATCTGGATGCTAGAGTAAAAGTTGTTGTTGTAGGCAAACTCGATAAGAGGTAAGTGATCATCCCAATTACCTTTGAAATCAATGACACACGCTCTAAACATATCCTCCAAAGTCTGAATAGTATGCTCTACCTGGCTGTCTGTCTGAGGATGAAAAGTTGTGTTAAGCTTCAACTTAGTACCAAGACATTTATGAAATAACTTCCAAAACTGAGATGTAAACTGAGGACCTCTATCAGAAATGATAGATAAAGGAACACCATGCAATCAGACTATCTCCCGAATGTAGAGTCTGGCATAATCATTTGTTGTATCCATAGTCTTAACAGCCAAGAAATTGGATGACTTGGTCGTCCGGTCAACAATTACCAATATGGAATCATATTGCCTTCTTGTACGAGGCAAACGCGTAATAAAGTCCATATTGATGCTTCCCATTTCCAAGTGGGAAGGTCAATATCTTGAAGCATTCCACCTGGCCTTTGATGTTCCACCTTTACCTGTTGATAGTTGGGACACTTAGCCACAAACCCGGCTATGTCCTTCTTCATACCATACCACCAAAAGACTTCCCGTAGATCACGGTACATCTTTGTGGCACCCGAATGAATGGAGTATCTAGAACTATGAGCCTCAGCCAAAATCTGTTGTCTCAACCCATAAACATCTGGCACATACAAGCGAACCTGATAATAAAGAATAACATCTCCCCCTTGGGAGAAAACCTCAACCCTTTGCTTACAAACTGCACCCTTAAGCTGAAGTAGAACGGGATCTTGGTCTTGCTTTGCATTAACCTCAGCCACCAAGGATGATTCAGCACCATTGGTCATAATCACATCACCTTTGATTGAGTCCATAAGGCGAACTCCCAACCAAGCAAGCCTATGAACTTCTTTAACCAATTCCTTCTTTCCATCTTCAATAGAAGTTACACTTCCTATGGACAACCTACTCAAAGCATCTGCCACAACATTGGCCTTACCCAGATGGTAAAGCACACTCATATCATAATCCTTAAGGAGCTCAAGCCACCTCCTTTGTAGTAAATCCAATTCCTTTTGAGTATACACATCTTGAAGACTCTTATGATCAGTGAAAACATCCACATGCACACCATACAAGTAATGAGTCCAAATCTGCAAAGCAAAGACCAAGGTTGCTAACTCAAGATCATGAATAAGATAGTTCTTCTCGTGAGTCTTAAGTTGTCTAGAAGCATAAGCAATCACCTTACCACGCTGCATCAAAACACAACCCAAGCCAATCCTAGAAGCATCACAATACACGACAAAATCATCTCAGCCCTTGGGTATTGCTAACACTGGAGCAGTGGTCAATCTAGTCTTTAATTCCGGAAAGTTCTTCTCACACAAGTTGGACCATTGAAATTTCACTTTTTTCTGAGTCAATCGGGTCAAAGGGTCAGCAATGGAATAAAAACATTCCACAAACCTCCTATAGTAACCAACTAAACACAAAAAGCTCCTAATATCAGATAGAGAAGTAGGTCTAGGCCAGTTCTTTACTGCCTCTATCTTTTGAGAATCAACCTTAATACCATCTTTAGTCACAATATGACCTAGAAAAGCAACAGTCTGCATCCAAAACTCACACTCGCTAAACTTAGCAAACAACTGTCTATCCTTGAGAGTTTGAAACACAACCCTCAAATGATCCGCATGCTCCTCTTCACTCTGAGAATATATGAGGATATCATCAATGAAAACAATCACAAACATATTAAAATATTGTTTGAACACATGGTTCATCAAATCCATAAAGTTGCAGGAGCATTCGTTAGACCAAAAGACATCACAACAATCTCATAATGACCATACCGAGTCCTGAAGGCTGTCTTCAGGATATCTTGTTCCCGAACATGAAGCTGATGATAACCGGACCTAAGGTTGATTTTTTAGAAGAAACGAGAACCCTGAAGCAGATCGAACAAGTCATCAATCTGAGGAATGGGATACTTGTTCTTTATTGTGACCTTGTTAAATTGGCGGTAATCAATACACATTCTAAGAGATCCATCCTTCATCCGAACAAACAAAACTGGGTACCCCAAGGAGAAATACTGGGCCTGATGAAACCTTTTTCAAGCAAGTCCTTCAACTAATCTTTCAACTGTTTAAGTTCCACGGGGGCCATTCTATAGAGAGGAATAGAGATAGGATTCGTATCTGTAAGAAGATCTATCGCAAAGTCAATTTCCTGCTCGGGAGGGACTGCAGGCAAATCACCTGGAAACACTTCCGGGAATTCATTCACAACATGAATAGACTTATGGGATGGGGTCTAGCACTCCGTGTCCATAACCCACACTATGTGATAAACATACCCTTTTGAAATCAT
The DNA here is from genome assembly GCA_003996215.1 of Jaltomata sinuosa. NCBI lineage: Eukaryota > Viridiplantae > Streptophyta > Magnoliopsida > Solanales > Solanaceae > Jaltomata > Jaltomata sinuosa. The sequence goes on along the minus strand of QJPP01000720.1, from coordinate 243,105 downwards.
CTTTCTAGCCTTAAGATGAGATATGAAATGACCTTTCGAAGAAGAGGGACTACCTTGAAATTCTAGGACTGGTTCATTAGGAAACTTGAAACTAACAACACGAGTACGACAATCAACCGATGCATAACATGCATACAACCAGTCCATATCAAGAATAACATCAAAAACAGTCATCTCCAACTCAACTAGATCCACTGAAGTGACTCTATGAAGGACTGGGATAGGGAAATTTTGATAGACTCTTTCAGCTAGGATTGACTCACCAACAGGAGTAGAAACATGAAAGTGTTCTAAAAGCATTTCAGGATAAATCTTGAACTTACAAGCCACATAAAGGGTTACAAAAGAAAAGGAGGCACCGAGATCCAACAAGGCATACACATCTAGAGAGAAGACGTTCAACATACCGATAACCATATCTGGAGAACTCTCCTGATCCTGACTAGAGGACATAGCATAAAGATAGTTTTGGTGCTGACCACCAGAACTAGAAGCTGTGCCCTATTGGGCTGGTCTACCTCCTGAAGCTGCTGGAGTAGACTGAGTCCTACCTCCTTGTCCCTTCCAAGATGAAGGGTAATCCCTGATGTGATGTCCAACCTAACTACAACCAAAGCAACCACCTGAACCGGCCAAACACTCAACAATATGACTCTTCCCACACTTAACACAAGTTGGGTAGGAAGGTCCTTTGGTAACACTACCCTGAGACTAGAAATAGGAACCAGTTCCTCTACCACTATGATTATGATGAGGCTTCTGAACCTAGGTACGAGCACTAGCAGAAGAGTGACCAGGACCTGATGGCGTCTTTTGGAAAGAAGAGCGATGTCCACCTCCGAACCTGTGATGACCAAAACCTGATCCCTCGGATCTACCCCTCATGTTCTCCCTAGCCATCTCCTTAAGTTTATCACCCTTAATCTGATGGGCATGGGTCATGAGTTGAGAGATTTTCATATCACCCAACAACAAAGTGGACCTACACTCCTTCTTCACCATATCACAAACACCATAGATGAACTTGCTCATTTGATAATGCGGGTCCTCTACCATGGAGGGAGCATATCTAGATAGCTGAGTGAACTTTAAACTATACGCTTACACTGACATCGAACCCTGCCTCAAGTTCACAAATTCCTCCACTTTTGCTTACCTCAACTCACGGGGAAAGAACCAATCAAGAAAGGCCCTCAAAAAACACTCCTAAGTCGTGGGGATCGAATCCCTCACCCTAGCCTCGTTCCATTGCGTGAACCAAATGTGAGATACATCATTGATTTGATAGGATGCAAGCTCAACATAATCAACCCCAACCATTTGCATAACCTCAAAGATCTTTTTCACTTCATCCATAAAGTTGAGTGGGTCTTCACTCACTTTCGAACCCCAAAACTCCAGCGGGTTCATACAGATGAAGTCACGAACTCGGGCTGCTACCCCACCTTGAGGATGGATGGGGGCAGGAGCCTGCTGATTGGCCTGAGTGGAGAAAGTCTGGGCTAGAAAATGGATGGCATTTCTGAACTCATCATTCGTGACATCGGGAACTGAAACTTGAGGAGAAGCATTTCGAGCGGCTTTGGGAGGCATAGCACGTCGCGGAGACATAGTCTAAAATGCATAAGATAAGGATTAGAGAGACATTAAAATTAAGCTCTATCGCAGGATGTGATCATGAAAGAAGTAAAGTTTTCCTAATATATCTCATAGCTTCCCTCTCATATGTGTGGCATGCTTCACGCACATGAAAAAGATTCTACTCGATGTGGCTTTAAGACATCCTAGGACTCTTGAACCTGAGGCTCTGATACCAAGTTTTTCACGCCTCGAGGTTACCCCCTAGACGTTACACGGGATTCGGAACCACAAGGATCCCAAGTTAACCCTTGGTCATAGCATTCTCAAGCATACATAAGGAAAACATTGCGGAAGCATCATATGGAAATCCAAAATAGGGAACATAATCCTAGATAGATAGTCAATAGAAGGAGATACAATTCCAATACCATCCAACAACATCTATGTACAAAAAAAAGCCTATAGGACTGGAATAAAGAGTTGATGGGATAATACCCCAACTAACTTGATAATCTGAAAGGAAATAAACATAAACTAGAGTAAAGCCTAGCCCTCAAACTATGAGGACTCACCCAAGCTAATCCAAGTATATGACTCACCACGCTGCATCAAAACACAACCCAAACCAATCCTAGAAGTATCACAATACATGACAAAATCAACTAAGCCCTTAGGTAGAGCTAACACTGGAGCAGTGGTCAATCTAGTCTTCAATTCCTAAAAGTTCTTCTCACAAAAGTCGAACCACTGAAATTTCACCTTTGTCTGAGTCAATCAGGTCAAAGGGGTAGTAATGGAAGAAAAACTTTCCACAAACCTCTTATAGTAACTAGCTAAACCTAAAAATCTTCTAATATCAGACAGAGAAGTAGGTCTAGGCCAATTCTTTACTGCCTCTATCTTTTGAGAATCAACCTGAATACCATCTTTAGTCATAATATGACCCAGAAAAGGAACAGTCTACATCCAAAACTCACACTTGCTAAACTTAGCAAACACTTGTCTATCCTTGAGAGTTTGCAACACAACCCTCAAATGATCTGCATGCTCCTCTTCACTCCGAGAGTAGATGAGGATATCATCAATGAAAACATTCACAAATATATCCAAATATTGTTTGGACACATGGCTCATCAAATCCATAAAAGTTTTAGGAGTACTCGTTAGACCAAAAGACATCACAACAAATTCATAATTACCATAACAAGTCCTAAAGGCTGTCTTTGGGATATCTTGTTCCCGAACTCGAAGCTGATGATAACAGGACCTAAGGTCAATTTTTGAGAAGAAACAAGAACTCTGAAGCTAATCGAACAAGTTTATTTCTAAGAGATCCATCCTACGTTTAATGGAACTCTGAGGAATGGGATACTTGTTCTTGATTGTGACCTTGTTCAATTGGCGGTAATCAATACACATTCTAAGAGATCCATCCTACGTCCGAACAAACAAAACTGGGTACCCCAAGGAGAAAAACTGGGCCTGATGAAACCTTTTTCAAGAAAGTCCTTCAACTAATCTTTCAACTGTTTAAGTTCCACGGGGTCATTCTATAGAGGGGAATAGAGATAGGATTCGTATCCGTAAGAAGATCTATCGCAAAGTCAATTTCCTGCTCGGGAGGGACTGCAGGCAAATCACCTGGAAACACTTCCGGGAATTCATTCACAACATGAACAGATTTATGGGATGGGGTTTAGGACTCCATGTCCATAACCCACACTATGTGATAAACATACCCTTTTGAAATCATCTTTCTAGCCTTAAGATGAGATATGAAATGACCTTTCGAAAAAGAGGGACTACCTTGCCATTCTAGGAGAGGTTCATTAGGAAACTTAAAATTGACAACACGAGTACGACAATCAACCGAGGAATAACATGCATACAACCAGTCCATACCAAGAATAACATCAAAATCAGTCATCTCTAACTCTACTAGATCTACTGAAGTGACTATATGAAGGACTGAGATAGGGTAATTTTTATAGACTCTTTTAGCTAGGACTGACTCACCAACAAGAGTAGAAACATGAAAGGGTTCTAAAAGAATTTCAGGATAAATCTCTAACATACAAGCCACATAAGGGGTTACAAAAGAAAAGGAGGCACCAGGATCCAACAAGGCATACACATCAAGAGAGAAGACTTTCAACGTACCGATAACCACATCTGGAGAACTCTCCTGATCATGACGAGAGGACATAGCATAAAGATGGTTCTGGCGCTGACCACCAGAACTAGATGTTCTGCCTTGCTAGGCTGGTCTGCCTCCTGAAGCTGCTGGAGTATACTGAGTCCTACCTCCCTGTCCCTTCCAAGCTAAAGGGTAATCCCCGATGTGATGTCCAACCTGACCACAACCAAAAGCAACCACCTGAACCTTCCAAACACTCACCAATATGAATCTTCCCACACATACCACAAGCTGGGTAGGAAGGTCCTTTGGTAACACTACCCTGAGACTTGAAATAAGAACCAGATCATCTACCACTATGATCATGACGAGGCTTTTGAGCTTGAGTAGGAGCACTAGAAAAAGAGTGAACAGGACCTGATGACTTCTTTTCGATAGAAGAGCGATGTCCACCTCCGAACCTATGATGACCAAAACCTGATCCCTCAGATCTACCCCTCTTGTTCTCCCTAGCTATCTCCTTAATTTTATCACTCTCAATCTGATAGACATGGGTCATGAGTCGAGAGATGTTCATATCACTCAACAACAAAGTGGACCTACACTCCTTCTTCACCATATCAGAAACACCATAGATGAACTTGCTCATTTGATAATGCAGGTCCACTACAATGGAGGGAGCATATCTAGACAACTGAGTGAACTTCAAACTATACTCTTAAACCGACATCGAACTATGCCTCAAGTTCACAAAGTCCTCCACTTTCGCTTGCCTCAACTCACAGGGAAATAACCTATCAAGAAAGGCCCTCTCAAAACACTCCCAAGTCGTGGGGATCGCATCCCTCACCATAGCCTCCGTCCATTGCGTGAACCAAATGTGAGCTACATCCTTGAGTTGATAGGATATAAGCTTAACACAATCAACCCTAACCACTTGCATAACCTCAAAGATCTTTTTCACTTCATCAATAAAGTTGAGTGGATCCTGCCTCACTTTCGAACCCCAAAACTCCAGCGGGTTCATACGCATGAAGTCACGAACTCGGGCCGCTACCCCACCTTAAGGATGGATGGGGGTAGGAGCCTGCTGATTGTCCTGAGTGGCAAAACTCTGGGCTAGCAAATGTATGGCATTTCTGAACTCATCATTCATTAATCAGGAACCGAAACTTGAGGAGAAGCATTCCGAGTGGCTCGGGGAGGCATAGCACGTCGAGGAGGCATAGTCTGAAAAGCATAAGATAAGGATTAGAGGGACATTAAAGTTAAGCTCTATCCCACGACGTGATCATGAAAGAAGTGAAGTTTTCCTAAGATATCTCATAGCTTCCCTCTCATATGTGTGGCGTGCTTCACACACATGAAAAAGACTCTACTCGATGTGGCTTTCAGACATCCTAGGACTCATTAACCTGTGGCTCTGATAGCAAGTTTGTCACACCTCAAGGTTACCCCCTAGATATTACACGGGACTCGGAATCACAAGGATCCCAAGTTAACCCTTGGTCATAGCATTCTCAAGCATACATAAGGAATACATAGCGTAAGCATCATAAGGAAATCCAAAATAGGGAACATAATCGTAGATAGATAGTCATTATAAGGTGATACAATTCCCAGACCATCCAAAAACATCTATGTCTGAAAAGCCTATAGGACTGGAATAAAGAGTTGATGGGATAATACCCCAACTAACTCGATAATCTGAATGGAAACAAACATAAACTAGAGTAAAGCCTAGCCCTCAAACTATGAGGACTCACCCAAGCTAATTGAGAGTGGGCGAGAACTCTAGCCACGTATCTCTGAAGGAGCACCTGATTCTGCATTGTTAAAGGATACAGAGCAATATGCGTTAGTACTATAGAATGTACTAAGTATATGAGCAATGCATAAATGTGATAAAACATGCTTTAAAAATGTACTTAAACATGATCCATGCATAATAAAGAATCAAGAGAAGAAATCGTAATGAAAAGCTAAGTCATGAGCACAAAGTACATTTCAAAATCATAGTTCATAAAAGAGTCCATAAGGCTTAGAAAACATGAAAAAAACATACATACGGGAGTTTCTTATAACCGACATGACACCATGTGAGCTACATGGAATCGAACTATATAACCCTAGTTAGAAAAGCTGACTTTGAACCTTGCAAAGGAACAAGTCACCATACCTAACTATATAACCCTAGTTGGAAAAGTTTTCCTATGCCTAGCTAAGGAAAGGACACCATACAAAAAGAGGTGGATCCACTCTCATAAGCCTTGAAGGCACATCTCATATCATAATCATACCTATGCTGGCAACATAGTTTTTGGGACTAAGGGTACTCTCACCCCGTCCAACTCAGTGCTAAATAGTACTCCCAAAACATGCACATATAGCTTATAATTTTGTAAGGGCATACTCTCATGCAAAATCTGGTTCATAAAGCATGAAAACACATCGGGTATCATGAAACTTTCATATCATAGTTCATAAAGTTTAGCATAGCCATAATTAAAAACATGATTTTCTTTCTAAATTCATACTTGAAGAATTAGGCATGCAATTTCATAAATACATAGAGCCCATTATATCTAATCAAGCCAACTTTCTCTTGAAAATATGCAAATTCATAGTTTCATGCTAGAAATCAACTTTCATGCTTGGGCTTTTAAACCCAATAAGAGAATCATAATAAAATCGTGAGTAATCAATAGGAAACTATTAATTTAAACATAGAAGCTGATTTCATAAACTTTCTCCAAATTTTAGATCAAAACCCTAATTTCATAAGTTAATATTTCAACATAAGAATTGGGCATTTTTGGCACAAGGGTGAAAGGAACCCATTGTTGGAAAGCCACATACCTTGGGTGAAGATAACCCACTTCAATGGAAAATGCTTAGGAGACTTGACTTGGAGCTTGGAGACTTGAGTTTGAGAGAAACTTTCTCTTTTGAGTGAAGAATGAGAAGCTTAAGGGACTTAGAATAATATGTGTTAAAAATCTTCTAAAAGTAGTCAAAACGACTTCACTTAGTAGTTAAAAAGGTGGGAAATGACCAAAAAGCCCCTGGGATTTAATTAGAAGAATGTTGGAAAAACAGTCAGCCTTAGTGACCACGAGTAGATTCTACGACTTGTAGACCTTTCCATGACTCGTGGACTCCTATCATGGAAACTTCTCAAGATTTCAAAATGCAGAAGGTTTTCTATGGTTCAACAGGACGACTCGTGAAAGCTTCCATGAGTTGTAGGACCTAGTCGTAGAAATTCAAAAATTCGGCTACCTCTGATCTGCTTCCACGAGTCAATAGTACGACCTGTAGAAACTTCTATGAGTCATGGAAATGACTTGTGGTTGTCAGTACTTAGGTTGGTCTGCAACACTAGGATCATGAGTCACTCCCACAACTCGTGGAACCTTCCATGACTCGTGGACTTGACCCGTAGTCCCTGGAAGTCCAAAATTTTCTGCAAGTCTCAGTTTAAAAGCTGGATACATTTTTGGGGTGTTACAATATCTCCCCCTTGGGATCATTCATCCTCGAATGAAAACTAAACAAGGAATAATGAGTGGAAAACAGCCCAACCAAACATCACAACATTGAAATCAAGGAGTAAACATAAACTTGAACTTTTTAACTTGAAAACATGATAAACTAACTTCATAAAACATGGATGCATGCTATGATCATAAGAGGAATCGGTGGAATAGAACAGTAGGGACATACTAAGGAGGAAACTATTAACTCAAGCTGGAACTGAGTCAAAAGGAAAGAGATGAGGATATTTGGCCTTCATGGCCTCCTCCGCTTCCCAAGTGGCACCTTCTACAAGCTGATTCCTCCAAAGGACTTTCACCAAAGTGAATTATGTGTTTCTCAACCGCCAAACCTAACGATCAAGGATCTCCAAGGGAACATCCTCATAAGTCAGACTATCCTTCAAACCCACATCTTCCAAAGGAACAATCAAGGTGGGATCACCAACACACTTTTTCAACAAGGAAAGATGGAAAACTGGATGAACCGCTTCAAACTCTGTTGGCAACTCCAACTCATAAGCAACACTACCAACTCTCCTCGAAATCCGATAATGACCTGCAAAATGGGGAATAAGCTTTCCTTTCTTGACAAACCTCATCACACCCTTCATGGGTGAAACCTTAAGGAAAACCCAATCATCAACTTTAAATTCCAACCCCTCCTCCTCACATCCGCATACAATTTTTGTCGACTCTGAGCGGTCTTCAACCTCTCCCGGATAAGCTAAACTTTATCCATGGTCTCATACATAGAATATTAACCAATCAAGGCTGCCTCACCAACCTCGAACCAACCAACATGAGATCTACACCTTTGGACATAAAGTGCCTCATACAGAGCCATCTGGATGCTGAAGTAAAAGTTTTTATTGTAGGAAAACTCGATAAGAAGTAAGTGATCATCCCAATTACCTTTGAAATCAATCACACACGCTCTCAACATATCTTCTAAAGTCTGAATAGTATGCTCTACCTGGCCGTCTGTCTGAGGATGAAACGTTGTGCTAAGCTTTACCTTAGTACTAAGACCTTTCTGAAATGACTTCCAAAACTGAGATGTAAACTGAGGACCTCTATCAGAAATGATAGACAAAGGAAAACCATGAAATCAGACTATCTCCCAAAAGTAGAGTCTGGCATAATCATCCGCTGTATCTATAGTCTTAATAGCCAAGAAATGGGATGACTTGGTCATCCAGTCAACGATTAACAATATGGAATCATGTTGCCTTCGAGTACGAGGCAAACCCGTAATAAAGTCCATATTGATTGTTTCCTATTTCCAAAAGGGAAGGTCAATATCTTGAAGCATGCCACATGGCCTTTGATGTTCAACCTTTACCTGTTGATAGTTGGGACACTTAGCCACAAACCTGGCTATGTCCTTCTTCATACCATTCCACCAAAAGACTTCCCGTAGATCACGGTACATCTTAGTGGCTGTCGGATGAATGGAGTATCTAGAACTATGAGCCTCATACAGAATCTGTTGTCTTAACCCATCAACATCTAGCACACACAAGTGACCCTGATAACGAAGCACAACATCTCCCCCTTGGGAGAAAACCTCAACCCTTTGCTGACAAATTGCACCCTTAAGCTAAAGTATAATAGGATCTTGGTCTTGCTTTGCATTCACCTCACCCACCAAGGATGATTCAGCACCATTGGTCACAATCACACCACCTTCGATCGAGTCCATAAGGCAAACTTCCAACCGAGCAAGCCTATGAACTTATTTAACCAATTCCTTCTTCCTTTCTTCAATAGAAGTTACACTTCCCATGGACAACCTACTCAAAGCATCCGCAACAATATTAGCCTTACCCGGATGGTAAAGCACACTCATATCATAATCTGTAAGGAGCTCAAGCCACCTCCTTTGTCATAAATTCAATTCCTTTTGAGTGTACACATATTGAAGACTCTTATGATCAGTGAAAACATCCACATGCACACCATACAAGTAATGACTCCAAATATGCAAAGCAAAGCCTATGGCAGCTAACTCAAGATCATTAGTAGGATAGTTCTTCTCGTGAGTCTTAAGCTGTCTAGGAGCATAAGCAATTACCTTACCACGCTGCATCAAAACACAACCCAAACCAATCCTAGAATCATCACAATACATGACAAAATCAACTAAGCCCTTAGGTAGAGCTAACACTGGAGCGGTGGTCAATCTAGTCTTCAATTCCTAAAAGTTCTTCTCACAAAAGTCGAACCACTGAAATTTCACCTTTTTCTTAGTCAATCAGGTCAAAGGGGTAGCAATGGAAGAAAAACCTTCCATAAACCTCTTATAGTAACTAGCTAAACCTAAAAATCTTCTAATATCAGACACAGAAGTAGGTGTAGGCCAATTCTTTACGGCCTCTATCTTTTGAGAATCAACCCGAATACCATATTTAGTCATAATATGACCGAGAAAAGGAACAGTCTACATCCAAAACTCACACTTGCTAAACTTAGCAAACAACTGTCTATCCTTGAGAGTTTGCAACACAACCCTCAAATGATCTGCATGCTCCTCCTCACTCCGAGAGTAGATGAGGATATCATCAATGAAAACATTCACAAATATATCCAAATATTGTTTGGACACATGGTTCATCAAATCAATAAAAGTTTTAGGAGCACTCGTTAGACCAAAAGACATCACAACAAATTCATAATGACCATAACAAGTCCTGAAGGCTGTCTTTGGGATATCTTGTTTCCTAACTCGAAGCTGATGATAACAGGACCTAAGGTCAATTTTTGAGAAGGAACAAGAACTCTGAAGCTGATCGAACAAGTCATCAATCTTACGAATGGGATACTTGTTCTTGATTGTAGCCTTGTTAAATTGGCAGTAATCAATACATATTCTAAGAGATCCATCCTACGTCCGAACAAACAAAACTGGGGTACCCCAAGGAGAAATATTGGGCCTGATGAAATCTTTATCAAGCAAGTCGTTCAACTGATATTTCAACTATTTAAGTTCCACAGGGGCCATTCTACAGAGGGGAATAGAGATGGGATTTGTATTTGGAAGAAGATCTATCGCAAAGTTAATTTCCCCCTGGGGAAGGACTTCGGGCAAATCATCGGGAAACACTTCTGGGAATTTGTTCACAACATGAACAGACTGAAGGGATGGGGTCTTGGACTCTCTTTCCATAACTCGCACTATGTGAGAAACATACCCTTTTGAAACCATCTCTCTAGCCTAAAGATAAGATATGAAATGACCTTTCGAAAAAGAGGGACTACGTTGCCATTCTAGGACAGGTTCATTAGGAAACTTGAAACTGACAACACAAGTACGACAATCAACCGAGGCATAACATGCATAAAACCAGTCCATACCAAGAATAACATCAAAATCAGTCATCTCCAACTCTACTAGATCCACTGAAGTGACTATATGAAGGACTGAGATAGGGCAATTTTTATAGACTCTTTTAGCTAGGACTGACTCACCAATAAGAATAGAAACATGAAAGGGTTCTAAAAGCATTTCAGGATAAATCTCAAACTTACAAGCCACATAAGGGGTTACAAAAGAAAAGGAGGCACCAGGATCCAACAAGGCATACACATCAAGAGAGAAGACTTTCAACGTACCGATAACCACATCTGGAGAACTCTCCTGATCCTGACGAGAGGACATAGAATAAAGATGGTTCTGGCGCTGACCACCAGAACTAGATGTTCTGCCTTGCTGGGCTGGTCTGCCTCCTGAAGCTGCTGGAGTATACTGAGTCCTACCTCTCTGTCCCTTCCAAGCTAAAGGGTAATCCCCGATGTGATGTCCAACCTGACCACAACCAAAAGAAACCACCTAAACCTGCCAAACACACACCAATATGACTCTTCCCACAATAACATAAGCTGGGTAGGAAGGTCCTTTGGTAACACTACCCTGAGACTAGGAATAAGAACCAGATCCTCTACCACTATGATCATGACAAGGCTTTTGAGCTTGAGTAGGAGCACTAGAAAAAGAGTGAACAGGACCTGATGACTTCTTTTCGATAGAAGAGCGATGTCCACCTCCGAACCTATGATGACCAAAACCTGATCCCTCGTATCTACCCCTCTTATTCTCCCTAGCTATCTCCTTAAGTTTATCACTCTCAATCTGATGGACATGGGTCATGAGTCGAGAGATGTTCATATCACTCAACAACAAAGTGGACCTACACTCCTTCTTCACCATATCAGAAACACCATAGATGAACTTGCTCATTTGATCATGCAGGTCCACTACCATGGAGGGAGCATATCTAGACAACTGAGTGAACTTCAAACTATACTCATAAACCGACATCGAACCATGCCTCAAGTTCAAAAATTCCTCCACTTTCGCTTGCCTCAACTCATAGGGAAAGAACCTATCAAGAAAGGCCCTCTCAAAACACTCCCAAGTCGTATGGATCGCATCCCTCACCATAGCTTCCTTCCATTGCGTGAACCAAATGTGAGCTACATCCTTGAGTTGATAGGATACAAGCTTAACACAATCAACCCTAACCACTTGCATAACCTCAAAGATCTTTTTCACTTCATCAATAAAGTTGAGTGGATCCTCCCTCACTTGCGAACCCCAAAACTCCAGCGGGTTCATACGCATGAAGTGACGAACTCGGGTCGCTACCCCACCTTAAGGATGGATAGGGGTAGGAGCCTACTGATTGTCCTGAGTGGCAAAAGTCTGGGCTAGCAAATGTATGGCATTTCTGAACTCATCATTCATTAATCGGGAACCAAAACTTGAGGAGAAGCATTCCGAGTGGCTCGGGGAGGCATAGTCTAAAAAGCATAAGATAAGGATTAGAGGGACATTAAAGTTAAGCTATATCATATGACGTGATCATGAAAGAAGTGAAGTTTTCCTAAGATATCTCATAGCTTCCCTCTCATATGTGTGGCGTGCTTCACACAAATGAAAAAGACTCTACTCGATGTGGCTTTCAGACATCCTAGGACTCTTGAACCTGAGGCTCTGATAGCAAGTTTGTCACACCTCGAGGTTACCCCCTAGATATTACACGGGACTCGGAATCACAAAGATCCCAAGTTAACCCTTGGTCATAGCATTCTTAAGCATACATAAGGAAAATATAGCATAAGCATCATAAGGAAATCCAAAATAGGGAACATAATCGTAGATAGATAGTCAATAGAAGGAGATACAATTCCCATACCATCCAAAAACATCTATGTCTGAAAAGCCTAGAGGACTGGAATAAAGAGTTGATGGGATAATACCCCAACTAACTCGATAATCTGAAAGGAAAGAAACATAAACAAGAGTAAAGCCTAGCCCTCAAACTATGAGGACTCACCCAAGCTAACTGAGAGTGGCCGAGAACTCTAGCCACGTATCTCTGAAGGATCACCTAAATCTGCATTGTCAAATGATGTAGAGCAATATGCATTAGTACTATGGAATGTACTAAGTATTTAAGCAACGCATAAGTGTGATAAAACATTCTTTAAAAACTTACTTAAACATTATCCATGCATAATAAAGAATCATGAGAAGAAATCATAATGAAAAGCTAAGTCATGAGACAAGGCCAACTTCAAACTCATAGTTCATAAAAGAGTCCATAAGGCTTAGAAAACATGAAAAAAACATACGTACGGGAGTTTCTTATAACAGATATGAGACCATGTGAGCTACGTGGAATCTAACTATATAACCCTAGTTAGCAAAGCTGACTTTGAACCTTGCCAAGGAACAAGTCACCATACCCAACTATATAACCCTAGTTGGCAAAGTTGTCCTATGCCCCGCTAAGGCAAGGACACCATACATAACGACAAGGATCCATTCTCATAAGCTTTGAAGGAACATATCATATCATAATCATACCTACGCTGGCAACATAGTTTCTGGGACTAAGGGTACTCTTACCCCGTCCAACTCAGTGTTAAATACTAGTCCTAAAACATGCACATATAGCTCATAATTTCGTAAGGGAATACTCTCATGCCAAATCTTGTTCATAAAGCATGAAAACACATCGGGTATCATGCACCTTTTATATCATAGTTCATAAAGCTTAGCATAGCCATAATTCAAAACATGATTTTCTTTCTAAATTCATACTTGAAGAATTAGGCATGCAATTTCATAAATACATAGAGGCCATGATATCTAATCAAGCCAACTTTCTCTTGATCATAGTTTCATGCTAGAAATCAACTTTCATGCTTGGGCTTTTAAACCCAATAAGAGAATCATAATCAAATCGTGATTAATCAGTAGGAAACCATGAATTTAAACATAGAAGGTGATTTCATAAACATTCCCCAAATTTTAGATCAAAACCCTAATTTCATAAGTTCATATTTCAACATAAGAATTGAGTATTTTGGGCACAAGAGTGAAAGGAACCCATTGTTGAAAACCCACATACCTTGGGTGAATATAACCCACTTAATTGGAAAAGGCTTAGGAGACTTGACTTGGACCTTGCAGACTTGACCTTGTGAGAAACTTTCTCTTTTGAGTGAAGAATATGAAGCTTAAGGGACTAAGAATAATATGGGTTAAAACCCTTCTAAAACTAGTCAGAACAACTTCACTTAGTAGTTAAAAGAGTGGGAAATGACCAAAAAGCCCCTATGATTTAATTAGAAGAAAGCTGGAAAAACAGTCAGCCTCAGTGACCACGAGTAGAGTCTACGACTAGTAGACCTTTCCACGACTCATGGACTCCTATCGTGGAAACTGCTCAAGATTTCAACCTGCAGATGGTTTTCTATGGTTCAACAGGATGACTCGTGAAAGCTTCCACGAGTCGTAGGACCTAGTCATAGAAATTAGAGAATTTGACTGCCTCTGATCTGCTTCCATGAGTCAATAGTATGACCTATAGAAACTTCTACGAGTCATAGAAATGACTTGTGGTTGTCAGTACTGAGGTATGTCTGTAAGACTGGGATCAAGAGTCACTCCCATGACTCGTGCAACATTCCACAACTTGTGGACTTGACCCGTGGTCCCTAGAGGTCCAAAATTTTCTGCAAGTCTGAGCTTAAAAGCTGGATACTTTTCCGGGGTGTTACACTAAGGAAGTTAGCTAAAAAAATCTTTATAATCAACAAAAGTAACTGTAGAAGTCAATCCCGATAATATGCTTATTATATGTGAGTTGCGTGTGTTAGTGTGTGCCGAGGTGCTACTGCCATATTGAGGCTATTATATATAGTATGCGCCAAGGCACTACTGCCATATTGAGGATATTATATACATTGCATGTGTCAAAGCGCTACTGCCATATTGAGGCTATTATATACATAGTGTGCACTGAGGCACTACTGCTATATTGAGGCTATTACATACATAGTGTGTGCCAAGGCGCTACTACCATATTGAGGCTATTATATACATAGTGTTCGCCAAGGCACTACTTTCATATTGAGGCTATTATATACATAGTATATGCCGAGGCGCTACTGCCATATTGAGGCTATTATATACAGTGTGTGCATTGAGGTGCAATTTCCCTTATAGTGGGTAATATTATATAGAGTGTGCAACAAAGCGCTATGGTAAATTATTGTGCATTGTAAATCATGTGCAGTAGGATTAAGGCGTGTGTTGTTTTCTAAAAAGAATAAAGAAGATTTGAGCTCAACGAGTCCTACCAATTATAGTTTACAGGTTTCATATTATATCTCATTCTGATTTATTGCTTGCAGCTTTTTCATATATTTCTACCATAAATACCAGTACATTTCTTTCATACTGATGCCCCATTGCCTGGGGGCGCTGCATTCATGCCTGCAAGTCCTAAGCTATGACTAGACAGACCTGTCAGGTAGCATAGCCGAGCTTTCAGCGGGTTGGTTGACTCCTTTCCTTCCAAGGGTCGCCAAAGTCTCAAAGATTTGCATGTTTGCTATTTATAGTTATTGGGTAGTTGGGGCACTGTCCCACCAAGTATTATATTTGTAGAGGCTTGCAGACTAACAAGTTGGATTGCATAGCTACGATGGTGGCCATTTTGGCCTTGTATGCTTATTAGTTGTAGCTTGCCAGCCAATAGGGCCTTGTTGTTGTTTTGTTGGCAGTTTAGCGGCTCACTTGCCTAGCTTACATTGTGTATTCATGTTTTCAGTTTTTATATAGAGATCCTGGTGGCCTTTACAGCCGGCATAGCATTTATGTTTTTCTAGATATCATGGTGGCCTTGACAGCCCAAATAGGACTTATGTGCTATATGCTTATTGTTTTTTTAATAACTGTTAGGAGTAGCAATTTTCTTTCTAGAGATGTTAACAGGGGCCTTGCCGGTCTAGGGCTGATTTTTAAGCCGATATATACTTGTTTGTTTTCTTGATTGTGTGTGGTTGTTATGCGCCATTGGCAAATAGTTCAGAAGAGTAGCAACACTGCGATCACACTTGGTTAAAGATTCATCATATCACATCATCATGCATGTTTCACTCAGATTCCACCCTTGTTTATTGTGTGTTCATTGTACGCTCCGGTTGTGTGGGCACTCGGAGGGTTTGTTTTCACTTGATTGCATTCCTCATTTGTATGGGCGGCCTTTGGGACTGTAGGTAGATTATATTACTCCTGTCATCTCATAGAACTAGTTGTGGTCCTTGGTTCTTATAGATTGTTATGGTTTTAGCCTGTTGATTCTCCATGTTTTGGCTTGAGTATTGAAGGTCTAGTGAATCCTATATCTTTGAGGCTCCATCGTGTGTCCTCCTGAGAAGTTGTAATTTATTGGACGTTGTTCTTTATCTTGATTCTGAGTAGAAACTCTTGGTTCTGGTGGTTTAGTTATTCCATTCTAGGTTGTAAATTATGAGATGGATCCCGGTTCATGCTTATCTTGAGAATTAGTGTTCTTAGTATGTTTTGGTTACTTATATGGCTTCTAGTTGCTTTTGTTGGGTTGCTTTACCTCTTTCCCTTCTTACTTGAGGTTACCAATGTACCGCCATGTTCCTTCTTCTCTCACTCTTAATTTAGACTATTGTTGCAAGGATCCCAGGTGTGTCCCTCTTTCTTACACTTGTGTTCTGTGTATATTTGTTTTTTGTGCTAGAATTGTATGCTTATAATTCTTGGTTGTCTATCCTCCATGCTAGTTCCTTGTGCTTTCTCTATTGCTCCGGTGACTACTTTCTTGCTATCTTCTACTTACTATTTTTATATCTTATATGCACTTAGTCGGCTGATGAGGCCTACTGAGTACCCATTGTCTTGGTGCTCATACTACACTTATGCATCTTTCTTGTGTAGATATTAGTTAAGCTTTCTCCATTGATCGCGTTGGAGACTCGTGCATCTTTTGGGAGGTTTAAGACTAGGGTGAGCGCCTGACGGTCGGGGCTTGTCTACATCTCATCTGTTTTACCGTTACTCTTGTATATTCAGAGACACTTGTACCTATCTTTTCTTACTTTTAGCACTTATATTATATTAGAAGCTTGTGTACTATCGATACTAAGTCTTGGGGTTTGTGTAGTTTCATTTCTTGTATATTCAGGTTATTGCTTCTGCTTTGTCATTCTTTAAATTCTACTTCCGCTTATTTATGTTTATTGTGCCTACTTACTACTTGCTTAGTTATTTGACTACTTGAATTGTATTGTTTATGTGTTGTTCTATTGGTATTTTATTCTTTAGTAGTGGATGGGGTGATTTGTCCTTGTCAGGTGTTTTATTTGGAGTTATAGCTTGTGGGTAGTCTTGTTAGTCTGTTTTTGGTTAGGTTTATCCCTGTTTCGTTATGTTTCAGGACTTGTGTTGAGTCTTCTTTCTTGGAGAGATCCTCGATGGTTGTTTCCTTGGCTGTTTCCTAGCATTTGCTAGAAGTTCTTGTGTTGGTTTCGTGTGATATCGGTGGTTGTGCCAAAGTTTGGGCTTTGCCTTAAGTTGAGAGGTATCGGTTATGCTAGCATGCATAGATTGGTTTGTTTTCAGGTGATTAGAATCGACCCTCTTTATTTGGTTGGCTTAAGGGTATGTGGGTTTTTCCCATAGTCTCCCTCAGTTTCTTGCCCGGTTGGGTTGTCTTATCCTTTTCCTTGATTCCAGTTGGAATAAATTACAATCCTAGTTCTCTTGTTGAGCATTTTATTGTGGCATGGTGATTGATTTTTGGCTTTAGCATTTTCGAATAACTGTTGATCGTAGCCTCATGGTTGAGATGCATTCGTAGCATTCTAGGTGAGTCGGGCATCCGACCTAATCTTCTCCTATTTTATGGAGTTTTGCAATATAGATGTGAGAACTAAGGTAATGGCTCCAGATTTTATTTGAGGAGGAGTCTGTAAGGTTCAGTATATGCTACAGAAGGGTTTTGTTTAGTTGAAAAGGGGGGAGATGACTCCTTGTTCATGCTTATGTGTGTTGGTAGTTGACTGAGGTGATGATGAAGGTTAGCTTTGGGATTGTGTGTTGGTGATTTGATTTGTCCGTTTACAGATTTCAGTGCTTTTTCCTTCGACCAGTTTGGGGTTCAGTAGAATATACGGATTGGAAAACTTATTATTCAAAGCCAAGTTGGCCTCGATTCCTAAGGGTTTATTGGCAGCATATGGGTTTGACATATGCTCTGGTTGGAAATTTCAAAGATGGGTTTCAGAATCGTGGGCTAGGAAACTACTCTTGATGGTTCGTGGTTGGTTCTTTTTGGTTGCACCTTCTTGGGTGGGAAGGCACTGAGTTCTGGCAACTTGGCTCCCCTATTTTAGTTATGGAGTGATAGTTGGCCTTGGACACCTAGTCCATGGCTATTATTTGAGTTAGGTCAGACATTCCAGATTTTAGCAATGTTGCAGTTAGTACGAGATTTCTTTCATCATGGTTGGACAGACTCAGCGGTGTAAGTTTGAGATTCAATGGTGGCGTAGGCTTTATGTAATCAGGTTGTGCGAGTTGAGGCTAGCGAGGCTATTTTGGAGTTCTAATGATACTTAGAGACTAGTGGTCACTATTTATTGCCGAGAGTTTACAAAGCTCGCTTAGTTGATTCTTCAAGGGTTGTCTTTTATACGGGGTTCCAGTGTTGGTTAGACTAGGCAAGTGTGGACTAGAAGTTTTATATGTGGTATGCTTTGGGATGGTTGGTTTGTGTGCTGATATGGTAGAGCAGTTAATTCGGGCCAAAGGGATGAGTTGAATGTATATACAGAAATTCTATATCTAGAGGTTGACTTTAAATACCAAGAACCTCTTATTTGCCTTCGAGGTGTTTTGACTTGATATTCATGGGATGGTAGACTCCTTCCGAGGTGAGATTGGTAAGGCAATTTAAAATCCCAATGGTGTTCGAGCATTCAAAGTAGCAACAATGTTTCTTAGAGTTGGGAGCTTAGCTAATGACTACAGACTTTGTGGTAGACTTACCACACTACTTGCAGGATCTTGGTTTTGGTTTGGTTCTACTGGGCAGGTTGCCTTGGTGCATTCTCTTCCAGTTGATTCAGACTTCGCATGGTTCAATGGGGTTGGCTTGATTCTACAACTTGGAAGTTCTCCATTAGCACAAGATATTCATATAAACCTTTCCTAACCCTGGTGTACAACTTTAGTCGGGTTCAGTTAGCGAGTTTGATGTAAGCAAAAGTGTTCACTCATTGGACGATGGTCAATCGGCGCAGGTAACTCCAGCTTTTGAGGATACGATACAGGTGGTGATCTTGGATGGAAATGCTAGCAAGTTATTGCTTAGCTTGGGTTGCATTTGAGTATAAAAGAGTGACTTCGTTCGTGGTAGAGTATAAGAAAATATTGTGGATCTCCGGTATGTCAGTTTAGGCTTTGAGGGTGGTTGAGAGTTTGACTTGTATGCAACTTCCTATTATGGTGCGAAAGGATTCTTTTCTGAATAAAATAGCTTTGGGGATCAGCGGGTTCGTGAGTTAGAGTTTTTGGGTTGATGGCTTTCTGGTAAATTTGGTTATGGGTTTGATGATTTGAGCTTTGTGTGTTGGTTGCCTTACTTCTCTGGTTTCTGTGTTGTGTCGGTGTTTTTGGGTTTAGATTCTCAAGGTTCAGGGGTTTTAGGTTTAGGTTCTTTTGTTAGTTCTGTTCATTTGGGTGTCATTCGGTCGTGGAGGCTACCCGGGCCATACGAGAGAGTAGTGCGAGCTGTGTATTCGGTGTTCTTTTAATCTCTAATCTTTCCTTATTTTCGGACTTTTGAGGACGAAAGTCTTTTTAGTAATCGATGATGTAATGACCCTTCCATTAATTTATGCATTTTCGCTTTTCTTGTACTGTTAAAGCTTACCTGTAGCGGCCCCAAGTCATTTATGGCTTGCTGGGACCGGTAGTTAGGTGTCGGGCCATTTGTTTGGTATTTTTGGTCGTTCCTTGTTTTACAGCTTTAGACTTTTGAAATCATTGACTTCAGTCAACATTTTTGGTGAAAATGCTCGGAATCAAATTCTTACAGTTCCATTAGCTCCGGAGCGTGGACTTTGGTCTAGTGAGACCTTTGGTCAGGATCCGGGAGCTTTTCAGCTTGATATTCTCTCTAGCCAGTTGAGCTTATTTTGTTGACTTTGGTCAATATTTGGAGAAGACGGCCTAGGATGAAAATTTCACCAGCGTTGTTAGCTCCGAAATGTTGAGTTTAGGCTAAAGGGACCATTGGTTCAGGTCTCGAGGCTTCCAGACTTGATTTCGACCATTGGGTTATGTTTTGGAGATAGTGGGCCTAAGGTTGATTTTTGGTGTGGGGCCCACTTTTTATTAAATCGAGCTCCGATGGGATTTTCATTGATTCCATTTAATATGAAATGCCGTTTCTAGTAGAATAGCTCAGGTCATTTGTGTTCGCGGGACCCCAGATGCATTTCCGGGGACCCAAAGCGTGAAAAATCTGCACTTGACAGCTGGTTGTTGTCATCGGCCTTTTTGTTCATCGCGTTCGTGGGGGGGTTGCTGCGTTCGCTAATGGCAATTTTCATCCACCCCATTTTTATTCATCGCGTTAGCGGAGAGGTGGCCATGTTCGCGGAGAGTGATTTCCAGCAGCTATTTAAGCTGAGCCCTACGTTTTTCCAGCCATTTCCTTCAACTCCCTCAACCCTTAGGCACATAAATCACTCTCTAAATTGCTCCAAATCAGTTCCTAGCTTCGGGAATTTGTTGCTCTTCAATTATTTGTGTTTCCTCGACAATTGGTAAGTCTTCTTCCCAAACCTTTTCTTCTCTTGTTATCTAAAATCCTCCATTGTTGCTTACTTTCAAAAGTTTGGGATTCTTGTAGAATCTGCCCCATTTGTGATTGCATGATCGTGAGCTCGCTCAATTTACCTCCTTAGCTTGTCTTCTCGTCGTGGTAAGTACCTTTTGTCTAATTTTCTGATTTATTCCTTGAATTTCCTCTTTTATTTCTTGGCATGGGCGGGCTGTTTTGAGCCCCAATTATTGTCCGTTTCCGCTCAAATGTTGAGCATATGCTCCCGGGATGGTAAGGAACACATGTGTGTTTTTCATTTTCAATTTTAGGTTACGGGGCCCATAGGACCATTTGTGAACCAAATTTTGACCCGTTTATTTCATACGTTGTTTATAGTATTTGCATAGTATTATATATTACCCTTGTGGTCCTGTGCAGCCTTGTATCGACTCTGGAACATAGATTGTGGGTTATTTGGGAATGTTCATGAGTCCCGTACATAGAGCTTTTATTTTAGGTTGGTTATGTCTGTTGTAGAGTTGTTGAGTCTCTGCAGGGTTGGTAGGAATGTTTGTGAGTCATTGGGCGAATTTATATTTGTGTGTGAGCATATCATCCATGAAAAAGGTTTTTCCCTGCATGTTTTACTTTGATTTTGGTTGCGAGCCCACTATAGAGGGTTTTCCTAAACTTGCATGGCCCTGGGGGCCCATTTTTGGTATACTTGGTGATAAAAATGGGATTTTAGATTATTTCACACTGGGTTTTCCTACTGATACTAGGCTCGGCTGGGCAGAGCACTAGACTTGATTTCCTACTGATACTAGGCTCGGCTGGGCAGAGCACTAGACTTGATTTCCTATTGATACTAGGCTCGGCTGGCAGAGCTCTAGACTTGATGTCTTACTAATTTAGACCCGAGTATCCTTCGGGCAGCCTTTCAGAGGGTTATTGATACTTTTTCCACTGTTTAGACCTGGTTCGATCCTGGGCATATACTATGAGGTTTCTAGTTTTGAGCTATTATTTGAGATTGTAGGGCGATTTATGTGGTCGCCGAGTAGACCTCCATGGACCCTGTCGATCCAGTACTTTGGGCCTTGGGCTGTGTGTGCCGGATGAGGGGTGTACGACATAGGAGAGGTACACGGGTAGAGTTCTTCCATGGTTCCTTCCTATATATGGGCCCTTGAGGTACCTGAGGGGGAACATACCGGTTACTTTAACATCATATCACTATCATGCATTTGGCATGCCGATTCCACCATTGTTTGTTGTGTGTTCAGTGTATGCTCTGAATTTATGGGCGGACGGAGGGTTTGTTTTTACTTGATTGCGTTCCTCGGTTGTATGGGCGGCCGTTGGGACTGTAGGTAGATTATATTACTCCTGTCATTTCATAGAACTAGTATGGACTTTTGGTATCGATTGGATGAATGGTTTTAGCCTGTTGAGGCACCGTCCTTGGGACTCAGATTATTGAGGGGCTAGTGGGTCCCATCTTACTGAAATGCTGATTGTGTAGCTTTCTTAGCGATTGTGGGGTTCTTGATTCCTGATTTATCCTGGATTGAGTAGTAGTTTTGAATACTTTTGTGTTAGTTATTCCATCTTAGGCTTGACTTATGAGTTGTTTATGGATAATTTATCTTGGTATTTGATATATTAGGTTTGTTTATGTTAGTATGAGATTTCTAGTTCGATTGTTTGTTTGCTTTCCTTCTTTCCCATTATTTTGAGGTTACCGATATATCGCCCATCTCTTTAAATTCTCTTTATATATACTATTGATGCAAGGATCCCAGGTGCGTCCTTTCTCCCTTTTTCCACTTGTGCTTCTGTGTATGTATATCTTCTGTGCTAGCATGTTTTACTTGTAACCCTTAGTTGATTACTCTTGTGCTAGTTCCTTATGCTTCCATCTTGTTTTCCGTGACTGTATCATTGCACTCTACTTATTATGGCTTTTATATTTTATATGCGCTTTGTCGGCCGATGATGCCTACTGGGTACTCGTTGCTTAGCAATTTGTGCTCATACTACACTTTTGCATCTTTCTGGTGCCGATATTAGTTGAGCTTTCACCGTTGATCGCATTGGAGACTCGTGCAAATTTTGGATCTTTGAGACTGGGGTGAGCGCCTGACGACTGGGGCTTGACCACATCATTTTGTTACTTCTAGTATTTGTATTCTATTCAGAAGCTTCTGTACTATCGATACCAAGTCTTGGGGTTGGTGTAGTTTCATTTTGTATATATTTATGGTTTTCCTTCCGCTTTGCCTACCTTATATTCTGCTTCCTCTTATTTATGTTTATTGTGCGTATCGATTAGGTAGTAGCCCATTAATAATCATTGCGGGCTACGGGAATTGGTTCGCCTACTGGGGGTTGTAGGTGCCGTCATGACCGGAGAAATTGTGTCATGACACTAAGTCTGGGCTTAGAAGTTCTGAGGTGTTACAATATCTCCCCCTTGGGATCATTCGTCCTCAAATGAAGACTAAACAAGCTGAGTTTGGAGAGAAGGAGTTGTAATCCCAGCAAACTAAGTACTGGAAACTGATATCTAGCTGAACTGAGTTCCATGAACATGCAAACGCTGAAATGCAAGGATAACTGAAAGAACAAGGTACTGAGACTGAATCACACAACAGTAAACAGAGAGACTAGAGAGGAACTATTACCTCAAGCTGAAACAGAATTGGAGGGAAAGAGGTGAGGGTACTTGGCCTTCATGGCTTCTTCTGCTTCCCAAGTAGCTCCTTCTACGGACTGATTCCTCTACAAAACCTTTACTAAATCGACTTCCTTATTCCTCTACCTACAAACCTGATGTCCAAGAATCTCAACTGGAACCTCCTCATAGGTAAGGCTATCCTTCACAGCCACACTCTCTAAAGGAACAACCGATGCTGAATCACCCACACACTTCTTTAACATAGAAATGTGAAAGACTGGATGAACCGCTGCTAGATCTGCTGACAACTCTAGCTCATAAGGCACATTAATCCTTTTCATGATTCTGTAAGACCTACATATCTGGGACTGAGCTTCCCTTTCTTGCCAAATCTCATCACCCCCTTCATGGGTGACACTTTCAGAATACCCAATCATCGATTTAAAACTCTAAGTCCCTTCTCCTCACATCTGCATAGGACTTCTGATGACTCTGAGCTGTTTTTAGTCTTTCTTTGATGAGATAAACTTTCTCCATAGCCTCATGAACCGAATCTGGCCCAACCAAGGCTTCTTCACCTACGTCGAACCAACCAACTAGTGACCTGCATCTTTGCTCGTAAAGTGCCTCATATAGGGCCATCTGAATACTGGAATGGAAACTATTTTTATAGGCGAACTCTATTAGAGGTAGGTGATCATCCCAACTACCCTTGAAATTGATCACGCAAGCCCTCAATATGTCCTCTAAGGTATGAATGGTACACTCTGCCTGACCATCCATCTGCGGATGAAATGTTGTACTGAGATTCACCTGAGTACCAAGACTTTTCTGAAATGATCTCCAAAAATAAGATATAAACTGAGGACCCCTATCTGAGATGATAGACAAGGTAACCCCATGCAATTTGACTATATCGCTGATGTAAAGCCTGACATAGTCCTCTGTGGAATCTGTAGTCTTGACAGCCAAGAAGTGAGCGAATTTAGTAACTCTCACTATCACCCAAATAGAGTCATGCTATCTGCGAGTGTAAGGTAAACCCGTACAGAAATCCATGTTGATTAATTCCCACTTCCAAGTAGGAATGCTAATATCTTGAGTCACACCTCTTGGCTTCTGATGTTCTACTTTAACTTGCTGACAGTTGGGGCACTTAGCCACAAACTCTGCAATGTCCCTCTTCATGTCATTCTACCAATAGACTTTTTGTAGATCACGGTACATTTTAGTGGCGGTGGGATGAATGGAATATCTGAAATTATGGGCTTTTGTAAGTATATGCTGCCTCAACTTACCCACATTAGGTATACATAAATGACCCTAGTAACAAAGCACACCATCTCTCCCTTGGGAGAAAACCTCTACTCTCTGCTGATGAACTACACCTTTCAACTGAAGCAATATGGGATCACTGACTTGTTTCTCTTTAACCTCTGCTACCAATGAAGATTATGACCTATGTGGACTATCACATCACCATCTGTCATGTCCATGAGGAAAAATCCTAAACGAGCAAGCTTGTGAACATCTCTAGCTAATTCTTTCCTCTCTTCCTCAACATGTGATACACTACCCATAGATAGTCTGCTGAGGGTATCAGCAACTACATAAGCCTTACACGGATGGTAGAGCACATTTATATCATAGTCTTTGAGGAACTCAAGCCATCTCCTATGACAAAGATTAAACTCTTTCTGGGTGAACACATACTGGAGGCTCTTATGATCTGTGAACACATCAACATAAACACCATACAAGTAGTGTCTCCAAATCTTTAGGGAAAACACAATAGTTGTAAGCTCGAGTTCATGAGTCAGGTAGTTCTTCTCATGGACCTTAAGTTGTTTGGAAGAATAAGATATGACCTTACCTTGTTGCATTAAAACACACCCCTGGCCAACCCTGGATGCATTGCAATAAACCATGTAGCCATCTAAACCCTATGGTATAGTCAAAACGGGAGTCATAGTCAACCTTGTCTTCAATTCCAAGAAGCTTTTCTCACACTCATCTGACCGCTAGAACTTGACCTTTTTCTGAGTCAACTTGGTCAATGGGGCAGCTATGGATGAAAATCCTTCAATGAATCTCCTGTAGTAACTAGCCAAACCCAAGAAACATTTTACGTCTGACGGAGAAGTGGGTCTAGGTCAACTCTTTACTGCCTCTATCTTTTGAGAATCCACTCAAATTCCTTCGTTGGACACCACATGACCAAGGAAAGCGACAAATTGCAACTAAAATTCACACTCGTTGAACTTAGCAAATAGCTGGAAATTCTTGAGAATTTGCAGAACAACCCTCAGATGATTCACTTGCTCTTCCTCATTCCGAGAATATATGAGATTATCATCAATGAATACAATGATGAACAAGTCCAAATACTGTTTGAACACCCAATTCATTAAGTCCATGAAAGTTGTATGAGCATTTGTTAGTCCAAAATACATAACTACAAATTCATAGTGACCATACCGAGTCCTGAAGACTCTCTTCGGGATGTCACTATCTCTGACTCTAAGCTGATGATAGCCGGATCTGAAGTCTATCTTAGAGAAGCAACTATAACCCTGAAGCTGGTCAAATAAGTCATCAATCCTGGGGATAGGATATTTGTTCTAGATTGTGACTTTGTTCATTTGATAGTAGTCGATGCACATCCTGAGAGAACCATCTTTCTTACGCACAAAGAGAACTGGATCACCCTATGGAGAGATGTTGGGTCTGATGTAGCACTTATATAGAAGGTCATTCAACTATTCTTTGAATTCCTTAAGCTCAGCTAGAGCCATTATGTAAAGAGGAATTGAAATAGGTTGGGTATCTGGAAGGAGATCTATTTCAAAGTTGATTTCCCTTTCAAGAGGATCTCCAGGAAGATCTTTTGGGAACACTTCTGGAAACTCATTCACCACTGGTACTGACTCAAGAGTTGGGGTCTCGGAGTTGGAATCCTTAACCATAACAACATGGTAGACATACCCTTTGGAAATCATTTTTCTGGCCTTAAGGTAAGAGATGAATTGATCTACAGGTATTGCGGTACTACCCTTCTATTCTAAGACTGGATCATTTGGAAACTGAAATCGAACGATCCTAATTCTGCAATCAACTGAGGCATAACAGGAATGTAACCAATCCATGCCTAGAATAACATCAAAGTTAGTCATTTCTAACTCTACTAGATCGGCTGAGGTGACTTTTTGGGAAACTGTGATAGGGTAATTTCTTTATACCCGTCTGGCTATAACTGGGTCACCAACTGGAGTAGAGACTGAGAAGGGTTCTGGGAGGATTTTTGGACTGACACCGAAATTCACTACTATATATAGAGTTACAAAATAAAGTGTAGCCCCTGGGTCTAACAATGCATAAACATCTAAATGGAAGACTTGTAATGTACCTGTCACCACATCGAGAGAATACTCCTGGTCCTATCGAGTGTGAAGGGTATACAACCTATTCTGATGTTGACCACCACCTATAAAGGATGAGGTACCCTATTGAGTGGGGTGACCCACTGAAGCTACTGTAGAACTGACCTGATTTTGCGAATGAGTATCCCTGCCCTTCTGAGAATTTATAGGGCACTCCTTCATCCTGTGGCCTGGCTTACCACACCACTTACCACTGCCCGCCATACACTCACCTTAGTGGTTCTTACCATACTTCTTACAAACTAGATAGGTACGCCCACCAGTAACTATACCTTGGGACTTAGAGCCTAACGCTCTATCCCGTCGATCCTGTCTGAACTTAGGCACTGGGGCACTAGTAGAAGATGGAGCTAGAGCTGAAGATTTCAAATAGAACTGAGAGCGGTTACCTCTCTCTTACCTCTTTTGAGAGTAGTTGAAGTCACCTGTTATAGCTTTCTTACTATCTCCTCCCCTTTCCTTGATTTTCTCTTTCTCGATCTACTAACCATAAGTAACTAACCTGGAGATATCCATCTCTTTAATCACCATGGCAGTCTTGCACCCCTTGACCACATCATTGGACACACCAGATACAAACTTACTCATGTGGGCCCTGGAGTCTGCTACTATTGCCAGAGCATATTTAGATAACTGAGTAAAATTGAGAATGTACTCCTTCATACTCATATCCTCTTGCTTCAGATTAATGAATTCTTGGACCTTGGTTTCGTTGAGCTTAAGTGGGAAAAACTTATCCAAAAATGCAGTCATGAAGTGGTTCTAATCCACCTGACATTCATTAGTACAATGAGACTTCTTCCACTGCTGATACCAAGTATAAGCCACTCCCTTCAACTGATAGGTGGCTAAATCTGCACTCTCAACTAGAGTGACACCCATAATGTCTGTCACCTTCTGAATGTTGTCAAGAAACTCCTATCGATCCTCTTCAGACTTGGACCCATGAAACTCTAGAGGGTTAATCCAAGTGAAGTGTCAGATCCTAGCTATGGTAGAATTAAATTGAGGTGAAGTAGGTGCCACAGCCTACTGATTGACCTAAATGGTCATGGCCTGACCAAGCACCTGAAAAGCATCCCTAAATTTAGCATGAGTGACTTGCTCATTGAGAGGGTCTGCGGGAGCTGCTGCTGCTGGCTGATTCCTGCTGTTAGTTCTTCTGGGAGGCATTTTCTGAAATGCGAAGAGCATGAGTTAGAAGGAGACTAAATAGAGTTCATACTCTATAGCACGAGTTGGAAAAGAAAGAAGGGAAATTGTTCCTAATGACATCTCATAGCTTCTCCCCATATAAGTATGGCGCGCTTCACACCCATGAAGAAGACCCTACTTGATGCGGCATTTAGACACCCTAGGACACTTAAACCTGATGCTCTGATACCAAGTTTGTCATGCCCTGAGGTTACCCCTTAGACGTAACACGGTGCTTAGTGTCACAAGTGACCGCAAGCTAACCCATGGTCTTGCATTTCTAAACTATTTCAAGTAAAAACATATCTTGTGTGGAAGCTAAAAACAATTTAATAACTGAAGTGGGGAAAGAACCCCAAAATATGTCTGCATAAGAAATATATAATAATATCATAATGTTTGAAAAAAACACTACCAACTCAATAGCTAAAACTAGTCTATGTTTGAAAGCCTCTAACTGATATGAGTTGTTGGGACATGCCCCTAGCTCACTCTAATAATCTGAAAATAAAAGTAAAGACTGAAGATAAAGCATGACTATCGTCCTCAAACTATGAGGACTCACGGCTGAAGTTGCTGAGTAGGGTTCGGAAGTCGAGCTAAGCGCGGTCTGGATGTTGAATACCTGAACCTATATCATACAACAATGTAGCACAAAAGTATGCGTCAGTACTTTGAATTTACAAAGCCTGCTAGATATGTGCTAAGTTTAAAAAAAAAGGACTAAACATGGAAATATGTATACTGAAGCATAAACTGAGAAGTAAGCTGAAATGCAATGACCAGATAAATATCATGAATATTTAGCATGCTGAACCGAATAACTGAATATATGTTCAATGCAATATGAGTCTGACTGTGGGAGATACTATTAATCGACATATCCCAAGCTGATCTAACTGTGGGGCCAACATGTAACCCTGGATGGGAGGTCGTTCATACCTTGCCAAGTGTACAACAAGTCTGTCGTGGATCCACTAAACTGATATCCACACAGGACAAGGGTGTCAAGCCTAATCTCACGAGTTACCCCTTTAGAACCTACGGTGGTGTTGTAGTTCTGGGACACATGGACTATTACTAAAGGTCTAAGCCTAAACTGGCGGGTCAGCCTTCATCTCTTGATCCTCTTGGTGCTAAGTTTACTCCCAACTAAATACATAAGAAATGAAACACAAGCTGAAATGCTGGATAGAAAAATACTGATAGTTATCTGAGAATGCAACGTACATATATACTTAAACATGATATCATTTTATTCTGAGGTATGACTGTCTGAATTATCTGCCTAGCAAATGTAAATCATGACTACTGAATTTCAATTCAAGCTAGGGTTACTGAATTCTATACATGTGATTATGCTAATTCCCCAAGAAACATATATCTAATTACACCTAAACCATTGCATCTGAATTGAACGGAATTCATAATATTTAAGAAACCTAGGTCTGAATATTTCATGAAGAACTGAAGAGCTTGACTGAATTCTAGGGACCTAATGGGTTAAAGAAACCCACTAGTAAAATTCCACATACCTGGAGAAGAAGCTATAGAGAAAAACCTTGGGTTTAGAGGTGATATTGAAGAAGACCTCTTGCTTGTTCTTGAGTGAAAATTGTCGCCTCTTTAGCTTCTTTTCTTTCTAAGTCTGATATTTTTAGGAGAATAGATGATTTAGGTAGTTTTTGACTAATAAACTAGGCTTAGAATAAAAACATGTTGTAGCTTAGGCATTAAAAGAGGTAGAAAAAGTCTGGAATGCCCCTGGAAAATTTAAAAGAAAACTACTGAAATACACGACCCAGGTTCCATGGATGGGTTCCACAACTCATAAAAACTTTCACGGCTGATGAAACCCTATCGTGGTTCTTGTTACTTTTGGTAAGGCTGCAGGTCTAAGTCCCATGACCTGGGTTCACGACCCATGAAACCATCCACGGTTTGTGGAACCCTCTCGTGGTTCTCAATATAGGAAGTCTGGGCTGCTGGATATAGGTTCCACGAGTGTGGTTCACGACTTATGGAAACTTCCACGGGTCGTGGATGTTGGGAGTCATCTGTAAGAAAGGTTTCATGGAAGGTATCTATGGTTCGTGATCTTGGGCCGTGAAGTGAACTTCAGAGGGACTGGCCTCAGATGTTATTTCCACGAGTCCAATTCATGACTCGTGGACAGTTTCATGGATAATGGATCTGACTTATCGAATGACTGACAGTTGAAAAAAATAATTTCTTCTGGGTTTCTAAGCTAAGTCTGGGCTTGGAAGTTCTAGGGTGTTAAACTCAAGAGCCAGATTATTTCATGGATGGTTTTACTACTATTTTAAAACTTGCATGACCAAGTAGACACATGTTCTGGGTGGTTTTAATGACTCTTATCATGGCATGCTCACTGAGATATAGTTAGGATTTGGTATATGAATTTCATAAGTCCCCCATGGGCCCTGCCTTTGTAAGCTACGACTGGAGGAGGAGTATATGATACTATTAGAACTTTGCTCGTATCATACTGTATATCATGGCAAATTTCACATGAAATTTTCCCTATTAGGTTGATTGTTAGCTGCTATTGTCTATTATTTTTACCCACTTGACTTATGGAGGATCAAATTTGGTCTATTGGTTTCTATTTGTACCTTTCGGGCTTATGGGGGACTGGTTAGATTATTCTTTAATTGTGTGTACCTTCCGGACTTATGAGGGTTTGATGGCGCTCAAAATCACTCTCTCTCAGGAGGTGGTAGTGATCGTCAAGCAAAAAAATAAGTACTTAATGAGATATCAGGATCGAATCCATGGAGAACAATGTAAAGGCGATTGAGATAATAAATAATTAAAACAACTTATTGAAGTTCAAGGAGTGAAAAGAATAAAAGGGATTGAGTTTTTTGTTGTTTAAGAACACGAACGCTATTGCATGTGCAAGGTTGACCAACCTTTACAACACAAGGATAGCAAGGGAGATTTGGGAATAGGAATTACTTCAAATCCATACGATCCATTACAAATTAATCAACTACTTACTTGATTACTCATGAGTCAATTAAAATGCCTTGGAATCTCAATTATCTACCAATATCTCTCTATAATTGACAAATATTTCTTAACTAGTTCTCTCGAATCTAGATAAGTGTCAACGAAGCTATTCCAATCATGGCAACACTACAATTGACTATTTCTAGATCAATTCCTTAAATGAGGTTTAGAGCCTCATGTTAGTGCTAATAAACATTTCCCCTACTTTGATTCGCTCTTTAAGCCAAATCAAAGTAAAAGAGGCAAGTCCAAGGGTTGATCACTCCTTTTAGAATCAATTCAAGTACAAGATTAATTAGATAATCAAAGACCTAATTCATAAACTAGAAAATATTTAATTAATTACAAAAGCACAAAATAAGAATTCAAACCCAAATAATGTTTATCTCTAACACAAAATCCAAATCTCAAATCAACCAATACACCTATAGTTTTAGCAATACAAAGAAAGAGTTGAAGAAAGGAACTAAAAATTTCATAATAAAAGCTTCAAATCTTCACTTCAATGGTGTTGGATGATGAACTTGCTCCCCAAGCTAGCCAAAAGTTATTCCCTCTATCGCTAAAGGTCAATTCTGATGAAAAAGATGTTGAATGATACGGATAGGAGCACTTTTATGTGGATTAGGGTTTCTAAAAAGTGTGAAATAACCAACTTGAGCCTAAATGGAACCCGTTAGCTTGACCTACAGAACATTCACCACAGGTGCGTGGCCGTTGTGGCGGTAGATTTTGCACGGGTGCGTTACTCGATTGATATCAGCGCCAGCCATAGGTGCATGGTTTATTTGCTGGTGTGGAGTTACCATGGAGAAATTCTTAGTGCGGGGGCACTCTCATCCAAATAGAATATAGGTTATAGGTGGAGTGTCTTTAACGCAGCTGCGGGACCGTTGTTGCATCCCATAAGGGCGCAGGAGCAGTGGGACCTGGAAGCTTATTGTGTTGCGCTACTTCATTTTGCTTCACTCTTGTTCCTTTTGTCCCAATTGCTTCACAATATTCGCATGAATAAGAATCATCTGAAATACAACCAAAAACGCCATAAGTGGTCTCATATCACCAATAGAAGACGCAAAAGCATAAGAAAAGAGAGGTAAATAAGTGGTAAATTCACCACTTATCAGGGTTCGATTAGGTTTTAGCTAGACTATTATACCTTGCCTTACTTTACCTTGCTTTAACTTTCTTCGCTTTATGATTTGCTCGGTTAATTAATACCTCCCTCCATTTTGTCTAGCTATGACTTGTATCTTTATATTGACTCCCTCTTTATTTACCTTTAGTGTATTCGTATTTTACTATGCTTTTATCTTATTCGAGCTCAGTCGGCCTATGATGCCTACTGGGTGCCACACTTTTTGGTACTCATGCTACATTTCTGCATCTTTTTTCCTGATGCATACCTTAGCACGATTTATTGCCGCTGACATTGTCCTGGTGTTGTGTCGCTTACTCGGAGATCCAAGGTGAACTTTTGGCGTCCAAAGTTGGCCCATTTCAATCCACTTTGGGACTGTGTTCCTTTGTATTTTAGAGACGTTTGTGTATATATATATTTACTTCTATCTAGTACTCCCTATGTTGTAGTAGTTTTTGTACCTACTAATACCAGGTTTTGGGGGATTTCCTGTATACTTTGCTCATTTCTTCTCTATTATATTATGTTGTTTTACGCTTAGTATCTCTATTAAATATTTATTCTTCCATTTTTACCTTGTTCTCGTATTAGCCCGCTACTAGTTGTTCCAGGCTAAGGGTTCAGCTTACCTACTGGTCGGGCATAGTAGGTGCCATCACAATCGGAGAAATTAGGTCATGACATGGAATTATCAAAACTCGAAAATAACCTTTCTAACCTCGAATGTGGACTTTGGTCAACTGTCTTAAATTTTCAACTTCCAAATATCAGAAACTCTTTCAAAACTCATCTAAATGTTTCATGACCTGCACCAATAGTCCTACTAACCCAAAAATCACATTCTAGAGCTGATGGCGTTGATGGAATTTTAATACGAGCTCAACTTCTACGGATGTTAACTAAAGTAAATAATATCAACTTTCCAACCTTTAAAAATGAAAACCTTGCATAATTATCAACCAACCACTTGGGTAACCAAGCTACACAGACCACAAATACCATAATACCACTATGGAAAGGGGGAAAATAGTCAAAATGCACAAAAATCTAAAAATTATTATAAGGGTTGTTACAGAAAGAAGCCTACAGTATTAAAAATCCTATTATTTTAAAGATGATGGTTAAAAAGAGGCTGAACCTAGACTCAATGGTTCGCTTATTGGCTAATAAATTTGAAATGACAAAGGATTACCACTAGATAGGACTATGTAACACCCCGGAAATGTATCCAGCTTTTAAACTCAGACTTGCAGAAAATTTTGGACTTCCAGGGACCTTGGTTAAAGTCCACGGGTCATGGATGATTCCACGAGTCGTGGAAGTGACTCGTGATTCCATTCGTGCAGACCATCCTCAGGTCTGACAACCATGAGTTCCTTCCACAACTCGTAGAAGTTTCTATGTGTTATTCTGTTGACTCGTGGACCTTGATCAGAGGTAAGTCAATTTCCCTAACTTAAATGACTAGGTTCTACAACTTGTGGAAGCTTCCACGAGTCATCCTGTTGAGCCGTAGAAGGTCTTCAGTAGCCTGGAATTTGGATCAGGAACAACGACTCCATTCCATGAGCCATGATTAGATCTATAGTTGATGGGAGTGACTCGTGGAACCTAAATCAGGGTCTTTAAGGCAGTTTTCTTAATTAAATCCCAGGGGCATTTTGGTCATTTCCCTCCCTTTTAACTACTAAGTGAAGTCATTTTGACTATTTCAAGTGGGGTTTTCACCCATATTATCCTAATTCTCTTCTAAGCTCCTCACTCACCTACCAAAAAGGAAAAGCTCCTCTCAACCTTCAAGTCTGCAAGCTTCAAGTTCAAGCCTCCTAGATCTTTTCTATTGAAGTGGGTTATCTTCTTCTAAAGTATGTGGGTCTTCAACAATGGGTTCTTTCACCCTTGTGCCCAAAAATCCCCAATTCTTATGTTGAATTATGAACTTACAAAATTAGGGTTTTGATCCAAAATTGGGGATAATTAATGAAATCAGTTTCTATGTTTAAATTCATGGTTTCTTATTGATTATACATGATTTGTTCATGACTCCTTCATTGGTTTTAGAAGCCCAAGTATGGGAATTGATTTCTAGCATGAATCTATGAAATTGCATGTTTTCAAGAGAAATTTGGCATGATTAGATATCATGGCCTTTATTTATTTATGAAATTGCATGCCTAATTCTTCAAGTATGAATTTAGAAAGAAAAGCATGTTTTGAATTATGGATATGCTAAGCTTTATGAACTATTATATGAAAGTTGCATGATACCAGATGTGTTTCATGCTTTATGAACAAGATTTGGCATGAGAGGATGACACTATGAAATGATAAGCTATATGTGCTTGTTTTGGCAGTAGTATTTGCCCCGAGTTGGACAGGGTGAGAGTACCCATAGTCCCCGAAACTATGTTTCCAACATAGGTTATGGAATGATGTGCCTTAAAGGCTTATGAGAGTGGATCCACGTCTTTATGTATGGTGTTCTTGCCTTAGCGGGGCATAGGACAGCTTTGCTAACTAAGGTTATATAGTTGGGTATGGTGATTGTTCCTTGGCAAGGTTCAAAGTTAGCTTTGCTAACTAGGGTTATATAGTTAGACTCCATGTAGCACATATGGTCTCATGTCGGTTATAAAAAAACTCTCGTATGTATGTTTTTAAGTTTTCTAAGCTTTACGAACTCTCTTATGAACTATCATTTTGAAGTTGGTTTTTGTATCATGATTCAGCTTTCCATTATGATATCTTCTTATGATACTCTATTATGTATGGATTATGTTTAAGTATGTTTTAAAGCATGTTTTTCTATCATACTTATGCATTGCTCACATACTTAGTACATTCCATAGTACTAACGTATATTGCACTGCATCCTTTGATGATGCAGATTCAAGTGTCCCTTCATATATACGTGGCTAGAGTTCTTGGCCACTCTCAGTCATCCTTGGTGAGTCCTCATAGTTCAAGGACTAGACTTTACTCTAGCTTTATGTTCCCTTTCTTTTTAGTTTGTCGAGTTAGTTGGAGTATTGTCCCATAAACTCTGTATGCTAGTCTTAGAGGCTTTTCAGACATAGATGGTATGGGATGATCTTTGAGTTGAATTCCTTATTCGACTTATCTATATATGATTGTGTTTCATATTTTGGATTCCCTTATGATGCTTCCGCTATGTTTTCCTTTAAGTTTACTTGAGAATGCTATGGCCAAGGGTTAGCTTGGGATCCTTATGGTCCCGAGTCCCATGTTACATCTAGGAGATAACCTCGAGGCGTGACAAATTTGGTATCAGAGCCTCAGGTTCAAGAGTCCTAGGATGTCTGAAAGCTACATCGAGTAGAGTCTTTTTCATGTGTGTCAAGTGCGCCACACATATGAGAGGGAAGCTACGAGATGTCTTAGAAAACTTCATTTCCTTAATGATCATGTCATGCGATAGAGTTTAACTCTTATGTTCCTCTAATCCATATCTTATACGTTTCAGACTATGCCTCCTCGATGTGATATGCCTCCTCGAGATGCTCGAAATGCTGCTCCTCAAGTCTCAATTCCCGATGTCACGAATAATGAGTTCAGGAATGCCATCCATTTTCTAGCCCAGACTTTGGCCACTTAGGCAAATCAGCAGGCTCCTGCCCCCGCCCATCCTCAAGGTGGGGTAGCAGCCCGAGTTTGTGACTTTGTCCGGATGAACCCACCTGAATTTTGGGGTTCCAAGGTAAGTGAGGACCCGCTCAACTTTACTGGTGAAGTGAAGAAGATCTTTGAAGTTATGCAAGTAGTTGGGGTTGATTGGGTAGAGCTAGCATCCTATCAACTCAAGGATTTAGCTCACATTTGGTTCACTCAATGGAAAGAGACTAGGGTGAGGAACGCGGTCCACATGACTTGGGACTGTTTTGAGAGTGCCTTCCTTGATAGGTTTTTTCCCCGAGAGTTGAGGCAAGTGAAGGTGGGGAAATTTGTGAACTTGAGACAAGGCTTGATGTCGGTGCAAGAGTATAGTCTAAAGTTCACTCAGTTGTCTAGGTATGCTCCCTCCATGGTAGCGGACCCTAATGATTAAATGAGCAAGTGTATATATGGGTTTTCTGATGTGGTGAAGAAGAAGTGTAGGTCTGCTTTGTTGTTGAGTGATATGAACATTTCGTGACTCATGACTCATGCCCATCAGATTGCGGGTGATAGGCTTAGGGAGATTGCAAGAGAGAACAAAAGGGTTAGATTTGAGGGATCAGGTTTTGGTCATCACTGGTCCAGAGGTGTACATCGCTCTTCTTTCCAGAAGAATTCATCAAAATCCATTCATTCTTATGCTAGTGCTCCTACCCAGGGTCAGAAGCCTCATCATGATCAGGGTGGTAGAGGATCTTGTTCCTATTCCCAGTCTTAGGGTAGTGTTGCTAAGGGACCTTCCTACCCAGCTTGTGTTAAGTGTGGAAAGAATCATAATGGTGAGTGTTTGGATGGTTCAGGTGGTTGCTTCAGATGTGGTTAGGTTGGACGTCGCATTAGGGATTGACCTTCAACTAGGAAGGGGCACATAGTCGGGACCCAGCCCACCCCAGCAGTTTCAGGAGGTAGACCAGCCCCATAGAGCGCAACTTCTAGTTCGGGTGGTCAGCGCCAGAACTGCCTTTATGCTATGTCCTCTCATTAGGATCAGGAGAGTTCTCCAAATGTGGTTATTGGTATGTTGAAAGTCTTCTCTCTTGATGTGTATGCCTTGTTGGACCCTTGTGCCTCCTTATCTTTTTTAACCCCTTATGTTGCTTGCAATTTTGAGATTTTTCTTGAATTGCTTTTACAACCTTTTCATGTTTCTACTCCGGTTGGTGAGTCAGTCCTAGCCAAAAGAATCTACCAAAATTTCCCGATCTCAGTCCTTCATAGAGTCACTTTTGCGAATCTAGTGGAGTTGGAGATGACTAATTTTGATGTTATCCTTGGTATGGACTAGTTGTATGCATGTTATGCTTTGGTTGATTGCCATACCCGAGTTTTCAGTTTCAAGTTTTCTAATGAACCCGTTTTAGAATGGCAAGGTAGTCCCCTTTCTTTGAAAGGTCATTTCATATCTTATCTTAAGGCTAGAAAGATGATTTCTAAATTCTATGTCTATCATATAGTTTGGGTTATCGACACGGAGTCCGAGACCTCATCTATTCAGTCTGTCCCTATTGTGAATGAATTGCCAGAAGTGTTTCCTGATGACTTACCCGAAGTCCTTCCCGAGCGGGAGATTAACTTTGGGATAGATTTTCTTCTAGACATGAATCCTATCTCTATTCCTCCTTATAGAATGGCCCCCACAGAACTTAAAGAGTTGAAGGATCTGTTTAAAGACTTGCTTGATAAGGGTTTCATCAGGCCTAGTATTTCTCCTTGGGGTGCCCCTGTTTTGTTTGTTTTGAAGAAAGATGGTTCTTTTAGAATGTGTATCGATTACCGTCAGTTGAACAAGGTCACTATGAAGAATAACTATCCCATTCCTAAGATCGGTGACTTGTTCGATCAACTTCAGGGTGCTAGTTTCTTCTCTAAGATCGACCTTAGATTCAGTTCTCATCAACTTCGTATTAGAGAGTGTGATATTCCGAAGACAGATTTCAAGACTCGGTATGGTGATTCTGAATTTGTTGTGATGTCTTTTGGTCTAATGAATGCTCCTACAACTTTTATATATTTGATGAACCGTGTGTTCAAACAGTATTTGGATATATTTGGGATTTTTTCCATTGATGATATCCTCATCTACTCTCGGAGCGAGGAAGAGCATGCGGGTCACTTGAGGGTTGTGTTGCAAACACTCAAGGATGACAGTTGTTTGCTAAGTTTAGCAAGTGTAAGTTTTGGATGAAGTCTGTTGCCTTTCTGGGTCATATTGTGACTAAAGATGTTATTCGGGTTGATTCTCAAAAGATAGAGGCAGTAAAAAACTGGCCTAGACCTACTTCTCCATCAGATATTAGAACCTTTTTGGGTTTAGCTAGTTAATATAGGAGGTTCGTAGAGGGTTTCTCTTCCATTGCCTCGCTTTTGACCTGATTGACTCAGAAGAAGGTAAAATTTCAGTGGTCTGATATTTGTGAGAAAAGTTTTCAGGAATTGAAGACTAGATTGACCACCACTCTAGTGATGACCCTACTCAAGGGCCTAGAGGATTTTGTGGTGTATTGTGATGCTTTTAGAATTGGTTTGGGTTGTGTTTTGATGCAGCATGGTAAGGTGATTGCTTATGCTTCGAGACAGCTTAAAACTCACGAGAAGAACTATCCCACTGATGATCTTGAGTTGGCAGCCGTGGTCTTTGCGTTGAAAATTTGGAGAAATTATTTGTATGGAGTGCATGTTGATGTGTTCACGAATCACAAAAGTGTTCAATATGTGTTCTCTCAAAAGTAATTGAATTTGTGACAAAGGAGATGGCTTGAGCTTCTTAAGGATTATGATATGAGCGTGCTTTACCATCCGGGTAAGCCCAATGTTGTGGAAGATGCTTTGATTAGGTTTTCCATGGGAAGTGTAGCTTCTATTGAAGATGAAAAGAAGGAATTGGTTAAAGAGGTTCATAGGCTTGCTCTATTAGGAGTTTGCCTTATGGACTCGACCGAAGGTGGTTTAATTGTGACAAATGGTGTTGAGTCATCCTTGGTGGCTAGGGTGAAGGCAAAGAAAGACCAAGATCCCATTTAACTTCAGCTTAAGGGTGCATTTCATCAACAAAGGGTTGAGGTTTTCTCCCGGGGGGAGATGGTGTGCTTCATTACCAGGGTCGCTTGTATGTGCCATATGTTGATGGGTTGAGACAGTAGATTTTGTCTAAGGCTCACAGTTCTAGATATTCCATTCATCCGGGTGCCACCATGATGTACCGTGATCTATAGGAAGTCTTTTAGTGGAATGGTTTGAAGAAGGACATAGCCGGGTTTGTGGCTAAGTGTCCCAACTATCAATAGGTGAAGGTGGAACATCAAAGGCCAGGTGGTATGCTTCAAGATATTGACCTTCCCACTTGGAAATGGGAAGCAATTAATATGGACTTTATCACTGGGTTGCCTCGTACTCGAAGGCAACATGATTCCATTTGGGTGATTGTCGAATTGATGACTAAGTCATCCCACTTCTTGGCTTTTAATACTATTTATACAGTGGATGATTATGCCAGACTCTACATCCGGAAGATAGTCCAATTTCATGGTGTTCCTTTGTCTATCATTTCAGATAGAGGTCCTCAGTTTACATCTCAGTTTTGGATATCATTTCAGAAAGGTCTTGGTACCCAGGTGAAGCTTAGCATAGCTTTTCACCCTCAGAAATACGGTCAGGCAGAGCGTACTATCCAGACTTTGGAGGATATGTTCAGAGCGTGTGTAATTGATTTCAAAGGTAATTGGGATGATCACTTAACTCTTATCGAGTTTGTCTACAACAACAATTTTCACTCTAGCATCTAGATGGCCCCATATGAGGCACTTTATGGCCTGAGATATAGATATCCTATTGGTTGGTTCGAGTTTGGTGAGGCACCCTTGATTGGTCCAGATTCTGTGCATGAGACCATGGAGAAAGTTCAGCTTATTCGGGAAAGGTTGAAGACCGCCTAGAGTCGACAAAAATCTTATGCAGATGTGAGGAAAAGGGAGTTGGAATTTGAGGTTGATGATTGGGTTTTCCTTAAGGTGTCACCCATGAAGGGTGTGATGAGGTTTAGCAAAAAAAGGAAAGCTTAGTCCCCGTTTTGTAGGTCCTTATCGGATTTTGAGGAGAGTTGGTAGCGTTGTGTATGACTTGGAGTTGCCAACGGAGTTGGAAGCGGTTCATCCAGTTTTCCATGTTTCCTTGTTGAAAAAGTGTGGTGGTGACCCGAGCTTGATTGTCCCTTTTGAGGATGTGGGTGTGAAGGATAGTCTCACCTATGAGGAGGTTCCCGTAGAGATCCTTGATCTTCAGATTCGGAGGTTGAGGAACAAAAAAGTCGCTTCAGTGAAAGTTCTTTGGAGGAATCAGCTTGTAGAGGGTGCTACTTGGGAAGTGGAAGAGGCCATGAAGGCCAAATATCCTCATCTCTTTCCTTCCGATCCAGTTTTAGCTTGAGGTATTAGTTTCCTCCTTTGTATGTCCCTTAGATTCTATCCACTTATTTCTCTCATGATCCTAGCATGAATACATGTTTTATGAGGTTAGTTTATCATGTTTTCAAGTTAAAAAGTTCAGTTTTCATGATGTCCCCTTGATTTCTGTGTTTTGATGTTTGGTTGGGCTATTTCTCCTCAGTTTTCCTTGCTTGGTCTCAATTCGAGGAGGAATGATCCCAAGGGGGAGATATTGTAACACCTCGAAAATATATCCAACTTTTAAACTCAGACTTGCAGAAAATTTTGGACTTCAAGGGACCACGGGTCAAGTCCACGGGTCGTGGAAGTGACTCGTGATAATAGTCTTTTATACAATCCTCAGGTCTGACAACCACGAGTTCTTTCCATGACTCGTAGAAGTTTCTACGGGTCGTTCTGTTGACTCGTGGACCTTTATCAGAGGTCAGTCAATTTCCCTGACTTCTACGACTAGGTTCTACAACTCGTGGAAGCTTCCACGAGTCATCCTGTTGAGCTGTAGAAGGTATTCAACAACCTGGAATTTGGCTCAGGAACCACGACTCCATTCCACGAGCCATGATTAGTTCTACGGTTCATGGGAGTGACTCATGAAACCTAAAGCCGGGTCTTTAAGGCAGTTTTATTAATTAAATCCTAGGGCATTTTGGTCATTTTCCACCCTTTTAACTACTAAGTGAAGTCATTTTGACTATTTCAAGTGGGGTTTTCACCCATATTATCCTAAGTCTCTTCTAAGCTCCTCACTCACCTCCGAAAAAGGAAAAGCTCCTCTCAAGGTTCAAGTTCAAGCCTCATAGTCTTTTCCATTGAAGTGGGTTATCTTCTTTTAAGGTATGTGGGTCTTTAACAATGGGTTCTTTCACCCTTGTGCCCAAAAATTCCCAATCCTTATGTTGAATTATGAACTTATGAAATTAGGGTTTTGATCCAAAATTGTGGAAAATTTATGAAATCAGTTTCTATGTTTAAATTTATGGTTTCTTATTGATTATACATGATTTGTTCATGATTCCTTCATCTGTTTTAAAAGCCCAAGTATGAGAATTTATTTCTAGCATGAATCCATGAAATTGCATGTTTTCAAGAGAAATTTGACATGATTAGATATCATGGCCTTTATGTATTTATGAAATTACATGCCTAATTCTTCAAGTACGAATTTAGAAAGAAAAGCATGTTTTGAATTATGGCTATGCTAAGATTTATGAACTATTATATGAAAGTTACATGATAACCGATGTGTTTCATGCTTTATGAAAAAGATTTCGCATGAGAGGATGCCTCTATGAAATGATGAGCTATATGTGCATATTTTGGGAGTAGTATTTAGCACCGAGTTAGACAGGGTGAGAGTACCCATAGTCCCAGAAACTACATTTCCAGTGTAGGTTATGGAATGATGTGCCTTAAAGGCTTATGAGAGTGAATCCACGTCATTATGTATGGTGTCCTTCCCTTAGCGGGGCATAGGTGTCACGACCCGATTTCTCGGTCATGATGGCACCTACACCCCCCGGTAGGTGAACCAGTCCCTGTAGCGCAGAACAGCTAGTAATGGGCTACTATCTAACAAACATGAGAATAAAACGAATAAAATAGATAATATGAATGTAAATATATACAAATGCGGAAAACTAAACCAAACCCCAAGACCTGGTATCATAGTACAGAGCCAAACTACA
This sequence comes from Jaltomata sinuosa, assembly GCA_003996215.1. Lineage (NCBI taxonomy): Eukaryota > Viridiplantae > Streptophyta > Magnoliopsida > Solanales > Solanaceae > Jaltomata > Jaltomata sinuosa. The sequence goes on along the minus strand of QJPP01000720.1, from coordinate 201,395 downwards.
TACATGGAGTACAAGTAAACCAAAACTATATATACAGATGTCTCTGAATGGAAATAGAGTACATGAAGCAAAAGATAAACTAAAGCTAAGCTCCGATCGCCAAGAGCCCACCTTCAGTCTGAAGTAGTCTTCAATAGATCTCCAAGCACGAATCTCAACGATCTACCGGCGATGGCCCACACTAGGATCTGCACCCAAAGATGCAGGGGGTAGGGGTGAGCACCAAATGCGAAGCATAAGGTACCCAGTAGGTATCATAGGCCGACTGGGCACATATAAGATAAAAGCATAATAGACAGATAGAAAGCAAGTAGTCCACAGAATCAACGAAAGGTACACAGGAACTAGCCCAGAGGGAAATCAACAGAACCACATGTGAGGCTAGCAAGCAGAATATACACACCAAAGGCACAGGTGAAGTAACAAATAACGCACCTGGGGTCCTTGCAATAACAGTGTATATAAAATAAGTTTACGAAATGGACGGTATACCGATAACCTCAAGTGTAAGAAGAAGAGAGAAAGAGTAATAATAGGCATGCTCAGAGACATGAATCAAACTCAACTAATCATACCAATCTCATACTTATCCATAATAGAGAAGAATTCTGTAAGTAAATAGCAAAAGTCTACCTACAGTCCCCCGGCCGCCCATACAACCGAGGAACACAAACAAGTGAAAACAAACCCTCCGGCATCCCATACTACCAGAGCGTACAATCAACAAACAACAAACAAGGGTGGAGCCTCAAACAATGAATGATATGATGTATGAAGATCTCAGTGAAATGGTATCTCTGTATGTACCTCCCCCGGCGCCGATCCGGCCCAGCAGGTAGGTTCCATGGAAGGCACTGCCCGTATACCTCTACTCCGCCGTATACCCCTCCTCCGACACACGCAGCCCGAAGCCCCTGGCCCGGATGGCAAGGTCCATGGAGGTCCCAGACCCCATACTAAAACTCAGTATCACAACATGTCGTCCGGAAGTAAGTCCGGGATCAAGATAGAGACCCAGTCTCGAATATGCATGCCCAGACCCTGTCCAGGACTAACGTAGTAGGAAAATATCTCAAAAACCCCTCAAGGGTGCCCTGGCATAACCGGGTCTAAACAGTAAAAAAGTCATCTCAGGTGCTCGGTCCGACCGAGGCTAAAAATCATCTCAAGTAACAAGAAAACTCAACTAGCACCCCGGCCCCGCCGAGTCTAGCGATAATCGTAAAACTGATGATTTTAAACATAATTTTACTTTCCTTTATCCAGAAATATTCACAAGTTAAATCAAACCATTTACAAATTATTTCCATAAAAAACGAGCCCCCTGGGCCATGCAAGGTTTAGAAAATAGTGCCAGTAGGCCCGAAGCCAAAACCATAGTAAAACATGGATAAAACCTCTTTATATGCATGGAAATGGTATGATCACACACAATAGCTGCCCAGCAGCTCACAATCAACCTATCGACCCTGCACAGGCCCACAGCTACTCAGCAAGCATAACCAGCCTAGAAGGTTATTTCTGTGCCCGAGACTCGCGGACATTCCCAAAATCCCACCTTCTATGTTCCAAAGTCAACAAGGCCTCACAGGACCGCAAGGGTAAATAAAATATATCGGCAAACACTACAAGCAACGGAGGAACAAAAGTAGGCGGACATGAATAAAGCGGTCGAGGTCTGTGGTACCAACCTAATAAATCAACCCTAGGATGCCATTAATATAATTTTATTCTATATATGCGGAGTCTAGGGAAAATAAACCGTAACCTACCTGTCGTCCGACGGCAAGCTTGAACCTCTCCGAAAAAGCTCCGAAATGAAATCAAACTCGGACTCGAATAACTTGACTAGGAAAAGTATTCCTTACTAACGTGAATACGTATTTGCAAGCATATACATGGAAAGGCTCCAGAATTGCATTTGGCAATTGAAAGTGATGAGTAGGGATTTATTGGCCACCCATATGACAGTAACAAACAAATGAAAGGAAAAAGTGATCATTAATCCCATTAATGCCACTTATGAAGGGTTATGTTATATGCTGCCACCATTTACTGTTAGTGCTTGCTGGCCACTCCCTCCACCTACAGGTGGAGTGGAGGTGGCAATTGCAAGGCAACAAAACAATATTTTTATCCCGTTATTTATATACTCGGGTATTGCATAAATTCGTGGTATAATAAATATAACTTTTTAAATATACCATAATTCATATAAAACTATTTCGAATAAAACCTACTATATTATAATAATAAATTTTAACATAACTAAATTTACTATCTCCGTTAAAATATTACAATGTATAAAACCTTTATAAAATAAATACATATACAATTATATCGTAACAAAATATTTTTCATAAACCTTTAAAATATTTTGAAAAGGCAATAATAATATAATTTTTACTAAATTCAACTTTTAAATAAAATATTTTCAAATACACGCACGATGCTATTAAAATTCTTAACCCTAGGATCGTAATTCACCAATGCACGATTTTGATACTCAAGAATTCTCTCGGGATCCTCCCTTATGTTTTATCACTGTTTCGGAACTGAAATGGCATTTTAAAATGTGAAGTTGAGGCTTAAATCGAGTTTAACCCGACCCGGTTCGCGACCCGGTTCGTAACCCGTTTTCTGCCAGACAGTCCGCGGTAAAACAGCCATAACTTTTTACTCCGAGATCAGTTGGACGTGAGGTTTTGTGAGTAGGAAACTAGACTCGTAGACCTTCGATTTGGTATTTCGGGGGACTTCTAACTCTTTATATATTGAGAGAAAAGCCTGAGACATTTTACCCAAAGTTTAGGAAATTTGTTAAAGATCTTACGATTACTTTTGCCGACTTGCTTGACTTCAAAGCTTATAATGTGGCCAAACAAATGGACCCGACACCGAAATACCGGTCCTGACGAGACTTAAGTGACTTGGGTCCGCTACAACAAGCTCTAACGCTTCAAGGAAGACGTATACGTGGAAATAACCGAAAGGGTCATTACACTTATGGTCCTACAAGGTAGCATAATCAAGCGCAAATAGGCTGAGTGAAAAGTACAGGCATTGATGTTTGAGCGACGTGTGCCTGCAATAAACCACAATCAACACATAAAAGTAAAACAAGTAAGTACTCTCAAATTGATTTCAAATCAACAATCAAAAATATCTATCAACTCAAGTCTCTGGCAATGTCGCCATTTTTTATGAACTCTCAAATCATGCTCCCAAAAGTTGGAGGTCACGACGATCGTGCAGCAAAACCAAATTTATAATCCCAATGAGTGTCGGGGTCGTACCAAAGGGACTTGGAGTATCTAAATGGAGATTGTATTGAGTTGGGTTCAAAGCGAGAGTAAATGCTCAAAATAGAAAGTAAAAGAATTGGGGAATTAGGATTTTGTCACTACAATCACAATTCTATTAAAAAACAGTGAAACAAAAGCGGGTGTACCAAGTTGACTAGACAACTAGGGATGCATATTCGATGGGGCTTTAATTATAGGATACAGTGATTATAAATTCATACTTATTCTCACTTATTGACATAAGTAGCATTGGTCATGGGTAAGAATTGCTTATCTCTCGATCAACAATCTTATATCCGATGATCTCGGTTAGAGCATCATCAGTTTGATCGATAAACAACCAATCTAAACTTGGGAATGTCACACTATCTCTAACTTAGATCCTTAAATGGGTGATTTCATCGATAAGAGCTATCTCTAGCCTCAAATCTGAGTGGTGTCCCACGTTCCCACTAGTAATTTCACATCCGAAACCATGAAATCCTTTCTCAAGCAATCACATAGTCAAGTAAAGAAAATTAATGTTTGCAACCACCAATTTTAGGATTAAAACTTGGTAAAATTACTAGATCCATGTCAAATAAGAAATTATAAGCAAGAATAAATAACACCCACACCCATTTGATAAGCACACATCATCAAGTTCTAAATTCAATTTGAGCACACAAGTGTTAACCAAGAGAATTAGATTAAACCCTCTTCTCAATGGAGGTGAAAACCTAGTCTCAAAGCAAAAAACTCTTTAGAATATTTAGCACTGAAGTTTTTTTTTACAATTGTGCTTAAATATGCCATTTATAGTTTTCCAAAACATCACTAAAAGTTAGGACAAAAATACCCTTCAGAAAGTGTGCGGTGCGATGTGCGGTTCACACGTTATGATGAGCATGTCGCACACTGCCTTCAGTTGGACCAGTGACTCAGCTAACTTGGGAGCTTCATGCAAAGAGGGTGCGATTCACACCTTGGGATGTGGGCATTGCACAGTGACCGCACCCCTTAACAGATTTTTAGTCGCTTTTGTAGCTTCATGCAGAGGATGTGTGGTTCACACCTTGGATTGTGCATGTCGCACGGCCACCACATCTCCAGTCAGAATCTTTAGATTTTCCGAACGCTTCACACTTAACTCCTTTTTGAGCTCCTTTTGGGTCGATTTCCTTGTTTTTCATCTTTTATCAAAAGTACTTGCATAGACATCAATAAAGGCCATAAGAACCTCTAAATATATTCAAAACATAGCAATAATTCATGGATATAGGCTAATAAGTTGGTAGATTACCGACTTATCATTAAGCTTCTGGTATATATGTATGTTCATCATTATGTTTAAGTCATGCTAAGGCCAAGGTTATCTTGGGATCGCTTGTGGTCTCAGGTCCCACGTTACATCCAGGTTTTAGGCTTGGGGCATGACATCCATTAAAAATAGTAAACAATATCTAAACATAACAAAAAAATGCCAACAATATCTCGAAGGAACGATGAGTTCATGTGACAATATAACAAGGGGTACTTCATGCCATTTAATCTGACAATCATCATACGCGACTCTAATAAGTATCACACAAACCCCAAGTCCCTCTAATACCTTACCACTATCATTATACAATAGTAAAACCGAACTTTCTAAGACAGAGGGGTTTCCTAGAGCCACGATATCCATAATACTGCTTCATAGCTTAGAAATCTATAAAAATGATACTAGAACATGGAATTACGAAGGGGGGTTGCAGGGAGAAGATTACCTTGACAAAAAGTTTTGAAATCCCAGGATAAACAAGCTGTTAGAAGGACCAACCACCGCTACTACAATAACGAATTTAAATTCCAACGTTTATTGACAGAAAACTACTACAAGTTATTCGACAACTACAAACTTTTCATAACTAGAAGCTTGGAACCTTGATTCAACAAAGAGATAAGTGTATGAGATCTTTATCTTGCCAATATAACTCCATATCTATTGCCACATACAACTAATTTCCTAGAAACCCTTCTTTCCAAACAATGAAAGAGCAGCACCACATAAAATATAGAGAAAATTATGTCAAAATAACTGGCTCAATGTTTAGAATAATTTTTTAAAAGCAGTTAAGATGAACTTATCAAACTCTAAGGAGTATTTTGGTCAAAGGAGAACTTAAGATTTGTTTGCAGACCTGGGATAATGTTTATGTGAGAAAAAATGATTTTCTAAAGGTAAAATGGCAATGTATATCCCTTCCACTGACTTGGGCCCACCTTGACCTGCTTGCTTGTGTAGTCTCACAAAAATACAAATTTATCTCTATTCTGAAATTGTATAGACAAATGGTTTTGTGTGTTGGAAACTAGACTCGTAGACCTTCAATTTTATAGGTCAGGGGCCGATAATCTTTTATAAAGTAGGAGAATTTTTTTAAGATATTTGACCCAAATTTTGACAAAATTTATTAAGGAACTTACAATAACTTTTGCCGACTTTTATTTTGCAATTGCTTTACTTCAAAACATAACATATGTCATGCCTCGAGACTACCCCCTAGACATAACATGGGACCACAACTGACCCCAAGTTAACCCTTGGCTTTAGCATGACATAATATAATATGGATAGCAATAAAGGAAGCATAAAAAAGGGTAAGCACACTAACTTAACATAAACATAAGTTATAGGAATGTCACAATCTAAAACATGAAATCCCGAATATCCAACTATGTTCGAAAAGCCTCTACAGAAGACATAATGAGTTGTTGGGACAAGTACCCAGCTAACTCTAAGTACTAAATAAAGGAGCCTACTAACTAGGAATCACACTAGTCATTGAAAGATAAGGACTCACCAATCAATATTGGATAACCAATGGTCTCTATCTACGAGACTGAGAATGGGAGCCTGAATCTACATCGTAATAAGATGCAGCACAAGAATATGCATTAGTACTATGGAATGTACCGAGTATGTGAGTCTATGGAATAACATGATAAAAACATACTTAAAACATGCTTAAAACTATGTTCATGCATGCTAAGGGGAAACATGAGTAAATATCGTAGTTTAAGCATAAGACATGAAATAGAAGCCAAACTTCAAAATATAATATCATATAACTTCATATCTTGAAAACATTCATTCAAAAGTTTCCCTTAACTGAAATAAACCATGATGAGCTACATGGAGTCCAGTGTTATGCATCCACACTAAAAAATATTATCATAACTGGCCAAGGTTAGAACCATGTCATAAGGATCCTATCATAAGCCACAGAAGGCAACCTACAGTGGCAATGTAGTTTTGGACTTGGATTATCTAGAACCCTCATCACTCGGTGCTAAATACTACTCCCAAAATCTATAATGAGGCTCACATACATGTGACATATCTAGATGTCAAACTAGTTTATTATCATATTCATAGCCCATATATTCATAATACTCACGAACGTTGTTTTAGAAAATAATTCATGAGTATTGATGGCACATCAGGTGTCTTGTCTTTCATAATAATTCATATCTTAAAAACTTGCATGGCACTAGTTCAATTTCAAAATCACATGCACTCGCATGAAACATAGGAACTAGACATGCAATTGCTTGTAATTCATGAAATCATGCTATAAAATATGCCAATTTACTTAAATTAATCCATGTATGAAAAATTGGCTAGGCTAAGCCTTCAATTCATGAAGTAGGAACTCACTTGAAAAACCCATCCAAAATCATGTAATTTAGAATTGGATTTCATAGTAGAATCATGAGAAAACAATTTATTGAAAAGCCCATGAGAATTGGGTAAGAACCCTAATTTGAAATTCATGCAAATTCATATAAAAATTGCGGGTTTTGGGCATAAGAGTGAAAGAATCCCTTTTTAATACCCACATACCTGAATTGAAGCTTTCTTAATCTAGGATGAGAGGGATGGAGATTTGGAGATGAAATCCCTAGCTTGAACCTTGGAGTTTGAGAGAATGGAGACCCTTTCTTCTTTTAGGATTGAATGTGAGTTTGAGAGAAGACTTAGGATAATTAGAGATGAACCCCTACTATAAATATTTAAAATGACCTCACTTAGGAGTTAAAAAGGTGGATAATTACAAAAATACCCCTAGGTAAAAGGTAGGAAAAATAGATTAAAAACCTTGACTTCTGGTTCCACAGACCCTTTCCAAGGACCGTAGATAGAACCACGGTTTGTGGATTGCAGTCGTGGTTCCAGATCAAACATGCAAGCTGCAAGTCTGAGATTTATAGATGTGGCCTACGACTCGTGGAAAGTTCCACGGACCGTAGAAACCTCTCATGGTTTCTGTCCTAGATGAGAAGATGCAAGTCTAATTCCACGAGTTAACAGCATAGTCCATAGAACCATCTACGGTCCATAGAACCTAACTGTGGTTCCTAGGGAAAAGGCTGAGCTTCAGTTTGAGTTCCATGAGCTGGTTTTATGACCCATGGAACCATCCACAACTCGTGAACTTTACTCATGGTTCAAAAACCTGAGGAGGGGTCTGCAGAATAGATTCTACGAGTCTATTCCATGGCTCGTGGTTCAGTCTACAGATCATGGTTTGGGCTCGTGATCCTTGGAAGGTTCAAAATTTTTCAGAGTTTCTATGTTTAAAGGCTGGTTTGAATTCTGGGGTGTTACAATATCTCCCTCTTGGGATCATTCGTCCTCGAATGAAACATCAGTAAGGAAAACTAGAGTGAAAACAACCAAACCAACCACAGAACATAAAAACTGAAGAATAAGCATGATAACTGAGTTCCAACTTATAAACATGATTAAACTAACTCTGAAAACATGAATACATGCTAGGATCGTGAGAAAAATTGATTGAGTAGAATCAGAGGGACCTACTAAGGAGGAAACTATTACCTCAAGATGAAACTGGATCAAAAGGAAAGAGATGAAGGTACTTGGCTTTCATGGCTGCTTCTGCTTCCCAAGTAGCTCCCTAAACTAGTTAGTTCCTCCAAAGGACTTTCACTGAAGCGACTTCTTTGTTTCTCAACCTTCGAATCTGATGATCAAGAATCTCAATGGGAACTTCTTCATAAGTGAGGCTATCCTTCACATCCACATCTTTTAAAGGTTCAATCAAGGTCAGCTCACCAGCGCACCTCTTCAACAAGGAATTATGAAAAACTGAATGAACCGCTTCTAGATCGATTGGCAACTCCAACTCATAAGAAACACTTCTAACTCTCCTCAGAATCCTTTAGGGACCTACATAGCGTGGACTAAGTTTCCCTTTCTTACCGAATCTCATCACACCCTTCATGGGTGGCACTTTAAGAAATACCCAATCATCAACCTCAAACTCCAATTCTCTTCTTCTCACATCTGTATATGATTTATGTCGACTCTAAGCGGTCTTCAACCTCTCCCTGATAATCTGAACTTTCTCCATAGTATCATGAACCGAATCTAGACCAATCAAAGCTACTCCATCTACCTCAAACCAACCAATAGGAGATCTACACCTCTGCCTATAATGTGCTTTATAAGGAGCCATCTGGATGCTAGAATGAAAGCTATTGTTGTAGGAAAACTCAATAAGAGGTAAGTGATCATCTCAATTACCTTTGATATCCATCACAAAAGCTCTCAACATGTCCTCTAAGGTTCGAATAGTATGCTCGGCCGAGCCATCTGTCTGTGGGTGAAACGTTATGCTAAGTCTCACCTGAGTTCCAAGGCCCTTTTGGAAAGACCTTCAAAATTGGGATGTGAACTGAGTACCCCTATCTAAAAAGATAGACGCTGGAACCCTATGTAATTATACTATCTCATGGATGTAGAGTCTGGCATAATCCTCTGCTGAATTGGTAGTCTTAGAAGACAAGAAGTGGGATGACTTAGTCATCCTGTTGACAATCACCCAAATAGAATCATGTTGTCTGTGAGTACGAGGTAAGATTGTAATGAAGTCAATATTGATTTCTTCCAAATTCCAAGTAGGAAGATCAATATCCTGAGTCATGCAACCCGGTTGCTAATGTTCTACTTTTACTTGTTGACAATTAGGACACTTAGCCATAAAATATGCTATGTCCCTCTTCATTCCATTCGACCAATAGACTTCACATAGGTCATAATACATCTTGGTGGCACCAGCGTGAATAGAATACCTGGAACTGTGAGCCTCAGTCAAAATCCACTGTATCAAACCATCCACATCCAGAATACACAATCGCTCCTGATATCGAAGTACACCATCTCTCCCTTGGGAGAAAACCTCTACCCTCTGCTGATGGACTGCACTGTTCAACTGATGCAAAATAGGATCACTGTCTTGTTTTTCCTTCACCTCAACTACCAAAGATGATTCGGACCCATTCTGAACAATAACTCCACCATCCGCTGAATCTCTAAGGCAAACTCCTAATCAAGAAAGTCTATGAACATCCTTGGCCAACTCCTTCTTTCTGTCCTCAACCAAAGACACACTACATATAGATAACCTACTAAGTGCATCAGCTACTACATTGGCCTTACCCGGATGGTAAAGCACACTTATATCATAATCCTTAAGGAGATCAAGCCATCTCCTTTGACAAAGATTCAATTAATTCTGAGTGAACACATACTGAAGGCTCTTACGGCTGGTAAACACATCTACATGGATACCATACAAGTAGTGTCTCCAAATCTTTAAAGAAAAAACCACCACCACTAACTCAAGATCATGAGTCGGGTAATTCTTCTCATGAATCTTATGGTTTCTAGAGGGATAAGCAATCACATTACCACGCTACATCAAAACACAACCCAAACCAATCCTAGAAGCATCATAATACACAACAAATCCATCTAAGCCCAAGGGTAGGGCCAAAAATGTGGTTGTGGTCAACCTAGTCTTCAATTCCTGAAAGTTCCTCTCACACTCATCAGACCACTGAATCTTAACTTTCTTCTGAGTCAACTTGGTCAATGGGGAAGCTATGGAACAAAACCTTTCAACAAATCTCCTGTAGTAATCAGCCAAACCCAAAATGCTCATAATATTAGATGGGAAAGTGGGTCTAGGCCAGTTCTTTAGTGCCTCTATTTTTTGCGAATCAACTTGAATACCATCTCTAGTTACAATATGACCCTGAAAAGCAACCCACTACATCCAAAATTCACACTTGCTGAACTTAGAAAATAACTGCTGATCCTTGAGAGTTTGCAACACAACTTTCAATGTTCCACATGCTCAATCTCACTATGAGAGTAGATAAGAATATCATCCATGAAAATAATCACAAGCATATCCAAATATTATTTGAACACATGGTTCATCAAGTCCATAAAGGCTGCAGAAGCATTCGTTAGTCCAAAAGACATAACCATAAATTCAGAATGACCATACCAAGTTCTGAAAGCTATCTTTAGAATATCACAATCTCTGACTCGGAGTTGATAATAACTGGATCTAAGGTCGATCATGGAGAAAAGCTGGCACCCTGAAGCTGATTGAACAAGTCAGCAATTCTAGGAATGGGATACTTATTCTTGATCATGACCTTATTCAACTAACGGTAGTCAATGCACATTCTGAGAGAATTATCCTTCTTACGCACGAATAGGACTAGAGCATCCTATGGGGAGATGCTAGGTGGAATAAAACCCTTATCAAGAATATCTTTCAACTAATCTTTCAATTCCTTAAGCTCCACTGAAGCCATTATGTTAAGGAGGAATAGAGATAGGTTGCATATCTGGGAGAAGGCCTATCCCAAAGTCGATCTCTCGCTCGGGAGGGACTTCAGGCAGATCCTCGGGAAAAACTTCTAGAAATTCATTCATAATACTAACTGACTGGAGAGATGGGGTCTGGGATTCCGAATCCATAACCCAAACTACATGATAGACATAACCCTTAGAACTTATTTTCCTAGCCTAGAGGTAAGATATAAAACAACCCTTTGAGGATGGAGGACTACCCTGCCACTCTAACATAGGTTCATTTAGAAACTTGAAACTAACTATACGGGTACAATAATCAACTGAGGAATAACATGCATGCAACCAATCCATACCAAGAATAACATCAAAGTCGGTCATCTCCAACTCTATTAGATGAAGTGACTTTATGAAGGACTAAGATAGGACAATTTTTACAAATTCTCTTGGGTAAGATGAACTCACCAATAGGGGTGGAAACACAAAAGGGTTCTAAGAGTTGTTCATGACTAACTTCGAATTTGCAAGAAACATAAGGGGACACAAAAAATAAGGAAGCTCTGGGGTCCAGTAAAGCATAAACATCAAAAGAGAAGACTTGCAAGATCTGGGGAACCCTCTTGATCCTGGCAAGATGACATAGCATAGAGATGATTCTGGCGCTGACCACCACCCGAACTAGAAGTAGCAACCTGCTGGGCTGGATGACATGCTGGGGCTACTGAAATGGACTTAGCCCTGCCACCTCCATGTCTATTCTTGGCTAAAAGGCAATCCTTAATCATGTGTATCCATACCCAAAGCATCTACTTGTGCCATAACAACACTCTCCTAGGTGATTCTTCCCACACTTTTTGCAAAAAAGGTAGGAAGGCCCTTTTGCAACATTCTTTTGAGACAGCGAACCTGATCCTTTACCTGACTGATCATGACTAGGACAGGGAGCCTGAGTAGGATCACTAGCTAAATAATGCATAGGTCCTGATGACCTCTTCTAAAATGAAGAATGGTGTTTTCTTCCAGACCTTTGATGGCTAAAACCTGAACCCTTTTATCTAGACCTCTTGCTCTACCTTGCCATTTCCTTTAACTTATCTCTTTTAATCTGCTGAGCATGAGTCATAAGCCTAAATATATCAATGTCCCCCAAAAGCATAGTGGACCTGCACTCTTTGTTCACTAAGTTTGACACCCCACAAATGAACTTTCTCATTCGATCCCTTAGATCAGCAACCATAGAAGGAGAATATTGATAAAGCTGGGTGAACCTCAATGCATACTCCTAAACTGACATAGATCATTGCCTCAAATTCATGAACTCCTCGGTGTTAGCCTCCCTTAACTCCCCAGGGAAGAATTGATAAACTAACCTTCCCTTGAAGCACTCCCAAGTCATAAGGACCACATACCTAGACCTATCATCCTTCCTCTATGTATACCAAATATGAGCTACATCATTGAGCTGACAGGAAGCTAGCTCAATACCATCCATACTAACAACTTCCATTACCTCTAAAATCTTCTTCACTTCATCCATGAAATTTTGCGGATCCTCACTAACCTTAGAACCCAAGAACTCAGGCCGGTTTATACGAATGAAGTCTCAAACTCTAGCTGCAGCTACCCCATCTTGAGGGTTGGCAAGAACAAGTGCTGGCTGATTGGCCAAATTGGCTATGGCATCAGCTAACATCTGAATGGCATTCCTGAACTCTGCATTAATAACCTCGTGGTCTAGAATTGGAGGATTAGCATTTAAAGCATTGGCCCGGTGAGGCATGGCATGATGAGAAGTCATAATTTAAAATGCATAAAGATTGGATTAAAGGAGTAATATAGTTAGACTCCATCGCACGATATTGATCATGAAAGAAATGAAGTCTTTCCTAAAACATCTCGTAGCTTCCTTCTCATAAGTGTGGCATACTTCACACTCATGAATGAGACTCTACTTGATGTGACTTTTAGATACCCTAGGAATCTTGAACCAGATGCTCTGATACCAAGTTTGTCCTACCCCGAGACTACCCCCTAGACATAACATGGGACCCGGGACCACAAGTGACCCCAAGTTAACCCTTGGCTTTAGCATGATGTAATATAACATGGATGGCAATAGTGGAAGCATAACAAAAGGGTAGGCACACTAACTCAACATAAACATATATAAAACATGAAATCCCAAATATCCAACTATGTCAAAAAGCCTCTACATAAGACACAATGAGTTACTGGGATAAGATCCCATCTAACTCTAAGTAATGAAGTAAGGAGCCTACTAACTAGGAATCATAATATTCCTCGAAGGATGAGGACTCACCAATCAATACTGTATAGCAGGCGGTCTCTAGCTACGAGCCTGAGAATGGGAGCCTGAATCTGCATCATAATGGGATGCATCACAAGAATATGAATCAGTACTATCGAATGTATCGAGTATGTGAGTCTATGGAAAAACATGGTAAAAAATACCTAAAACATGCTTAAAACTGAGTTCATACATACTAAGGGGAAACATGAGTAAATATCATAGTGCAAGCATAAAACATGAAATAGAACCAAGCTTCAAAATAAAATATCATATAACTTCATAGCTTGAAAAAATTCATACAGGAGTTTCTCTTAACCGAAATAAACCATGATGAGCTACATAGAGTCCAGTGTCATGCACCCACACTAAAAAATATTTTCCTAACCGGTCAAGATTAGAACCATGTCATAAGGATCCTATCATAAGCAACAGATGGCAACCTACAGTGGCAACGTAGTTTTGGACATAGGTTATCCAGAATTCTCATCGCTCAATTCTAAATACTACTCCCAAAATATAGCATGAGGCTTACATACATGTGACATATCTAGATGTCAAACTTGTTCATAATCATATTCATAGCCTAGATCTTCATAATACTCACGAACCTTGTTTTAGAAAATAATTCATGAGTATTGATGGAAAATTAGGTATCTTGTCTTTCATAATAATTCATATCTTAAAAATATGCATTGAACTAGCTCAATTTCAAAATCACATGCACTCTCATGAAACATAGGAACTAGGCATGTAATTGCTTGTAATTCATGAAATCATGCTATAAAATATGCTAATTTACTTAAATCAATTCATGCATGCAAAATTGGCTAGGCTAAGCCTTTAATTCATGAAGTAGGAATTCACTTGCAAAACCCATTCAAAATCATGCAATTTATAATTGGATTTCATGGTAGAATCATGAGAATTTTTTTTTATAGAAAAGCCCATAAGAATTGGGTAAGAACCCTTATTTGAAATTCATGCAAATCCATATAAAAATTGGGGGGTTTGGGCATAAAGGTGAAAGAATCCCTTATTGAATACCCACATACCTGAATTTAAGCTTTCTTAATCTAGGATTAGAGGGATGGAGATTTGGAGATGAAATACCTAGCTTGAACCTTGGAGTTTGAGAGAATGGAGACCCTCTCTTCTTTTAAGATTGAATGAGAGTTTGAGAGAAGACTTAGGCTAATTATGGATTAAACCTTACTAAATATATCTAAAATGACCTCATTTAGGAGTTAAAAAGGTGGGTAGTTACAAAAATACCCATGGGTAAAAGCTGTGAAAATCAAATTAAAAATCTCAGCTTCAGGTTCCATGGAACCTTTCCACGGACTGAAGATAGAACCATGGTTCGTGGATTGCAGTTGTGGTTGCTGAGCCAATATGCATGTTATAGGTTTGAGATTTACGGACGAGTTCTATGACTTGTGAAAAGTTCCACGAACCATAGAAACCTTTTGTGGTTTCTTGCCTAGCTGACCAGCTGCAGGTCTGATTCCACGAGTTAACAACATGGTTTGTAGAACTATCTACGGGCCGTAGAACCTACTCTTGGTTCCTGGGGAAAAGGATGAGTCTTATTCTGAGTTCCACAAGTTGGTTCCACGGCCCGTGGAACCATCCATGACTTATAAACTTCACTCGTTGTTCTAAGACCTGAGGAAGGGTCTGCAAAAAATATTCCACAAGTACATTCCATGACTCATGGTTCAGTCCACGGCTCGTGGTTTGGGCTCGTGATCCCTAGAAGGTTCAATTTTTTTTGGAGTTTCTAAGTTTAAAGGCTGGTTCGAATTCCAGGGTGTTACAACATACGTCCATTGTACACAATTAAAGTACCTCATAAAACATCCATTCTAATATATTAAGCACTCTTTGTGTTATCCCAAAAGCACAGATTGATTTAAATGTATTAACAAGAAGGTGGTACAATGGAATTGATGAGTATGTGAAGTTAACGTTGTTTGATTATCCTTAGATTTTAAAAGTTTTTGTATTGTGTTTTCATGACATATGATGAGTATAAATTCCTTACACTCGCCCACACTAGTTTTTGATGTTGTGTTGGTGTAGCTGTTAGTGTTTTGAGATTAAGTCATGTAATAAGGGACTACTTTGATTATTGCACACTTTCAACTCACCTACATATACATTGCACAATCCTTATTCAATGAAATGCCCCAAATTATAGTCAAGGGCAGATTATTTCCAATGATAGATTGATGATGATCGTCTTGAGGGAATAATAGTTGTTTGGTTGTTATTATGTGGTTTTTGCCTCTCACATATGTTTTATTTATGTTTGGGGTGGTTGTTTTGATGAGAGGATTGATAGTGATAATGAGGTGGAATGCCACTAGCCATATGTGATGTTAGAGAAAGGGAAAGTCTGATTTATTCTTCTTGGCTAGTTATATCCGTGCTTGCGAACAGCAGGATCTCACCCTAGTCTTGGATATCCAAAAGATGCATGAGAATCCATGCAATCAACGGTGAAAGCTCATACTAGGATTTGCACCAGAAAGATGCAGAAGTGTAGTATGAGCACCAATTGCAAAGCAACGGGTACCTAGAAGGCATCATAGGCCGACTGAGCGCATATATGATATAAAAGAAGAAAATAGAAAAATAAATGAAGGTAGTTGTCACGACCCGATTTATCAAGTCATGATGGCACTTACAATCCCCAGTAGGCGAACCAATTCCCGTAACCCAGAACGGTTAGTAATGGGCTACTGCCTAACCAAAACGCACCAGCAAGTAGAAATAAGCGAAAGCAAAACTCGAATATAAATACATAAAGGAAACTACACCAACCCCAAGACTTGGTATCGACAGTATAGAAGCTTCTAATAGAATACAAGTGCTAGAATAACAAAATACAACATAAATTGCCTCCGAAAGTACAAGGAGAAATAGTACAACAGATGAGATGTAGACAAGCCCCGACCGTCAGGCGCTCACCCTAGTCTCAAAGATCCAAAAGCTTCACGAGTCTCTAACGTGATCAACGGCGAAAGCTCAACTAATATCTGCACAAAAAAGTGCAGAAGCGTAGTATGAGCACCAAAACCACGGGTACTCAATAGGTATCATAGGCCGACTGAGCACATATAAGAGATAAAAGCAGTAAGTAATAGATAGCAAGAAAGCAGTCACTGAGGCAATAAGCAAGGCACAAAGAGCTAGCACAGATCATCCATAACCAAGAGCTTCAAGTAACACATGCTAGCACAGAGATACAATCACACAGAAGGAAAGAAGAACGCACCTGGAGTCCTTGTACAACAATATAAGTAAGTAGAGTGAGAGTTGAGAAAATGACGGTATACCGGTAACCTCAAGTGGAAGGAAAGGACGGAGAGAAGTCTAACATACTCAAAATGGAATCAACCAGTATAAGGAAATCATAACACCAATCCAATCATATGATAGCATAACCAGGGAATCACCTCACAAGTACAACCCTAGGATGAAATAACTAGGCCACAATAACCGAGAGATACAACTCAGCTTCCCACAAGAATAGAACCAGAGTCTCACACTCTGCTCAGAAGGCCACACAAAAGTGCCTCAATAAGATAGTACTCTAAAGCCCTCTCAATAATCAAAAATCCCACAACCAAAGCCTCAACAAGCTAGCCATCACTAATCTTTCAAGAACCGGGTGCCAAGACAAGCTCTAAGTAAAAACAGGAGTAAATATAGTCTACCTACAGTCCCAACGGCCGCCCATACAACCGAGGAACACAATAAAGTGAAAACAAACCGTCCGGCATCCCATACTACCAGAGCGTACACTGAACACACAACAAACAAGGGTGGAATCCAATGCATGATATGATATGATGTGAAATAGAACCTCTGTATGTACCTCCTCCGGTGCCAAACAGGCCCAGCAAGCAGGTTCCATGGAAGGACTCAGCCTGTATACCTCTACTCCACCTTATACCCTTCCCACCGGCGCACGCAGCCCGAAGCCCCAGGCCCAGAGCGGCAAGGTCCATAGAGGTCCCCGACCCCATACTAAAACTCAGTATCAAGACATGTCATCCCGAAGCAAGTCCGGGATCAAGATAGGGACCCAGTCTCAAGTATGCATGCCTAGACCCCGTCCAGGACTAAAGTAGTAGAAAATGCCTCAAAAACCCCTCCAAGGGTGCCCAGGCGTAACCGAGTCTAAAACTGTAGTAAATCAAGTCTAGTGCTCTGCCCCGCAGAGACTAGTATCAGTAATAAAATCAAGTTTAATGCTCTGCCCCGTAGAGACTAGTACCAGTAATAAAACCAGTGCGAAAACATCCAAAAATCCCCTTTTCTATCAATAACAGTACCAAAAATGGGCCCCCAGGGCCATGCAAATTTAGGAAAACTGTCAGTAGTGGCTCACAGCCAAAACTATTGTAAAACATGCAGGGGAAAACCTTTTTCATGGATGATATGCTCGCACACAAATATAAAAGTAGCCCAACGGCTCACAACAATTCCTATCAGCCCTGCACAGGCCTAATAGCTACTCAGCAGACATAACCAGCCTAAAAGGATAATCTCTATGTCTGGGACTCTCGGACATTCCCAAATAGCCCACCATCTATGTTCCAGAGTAAATACAAGGCCACACAGGACCACAAAGGTAATATACATTACTACGCGAATACTACAAACAACATATGAAATAGACAGACGAAAGGCAGACAAGGTCTGGGGTACCAACCTCTAACAACCCATCCAAGGATGCTAATTAATACAGTTATAGCCTATATACGCAGAGTCTAGATAGGGGAAAACCATAACCTACCTGTCATCCGATGACTAGCTGCGGGAACGGCATCGTCCAGAATAGAACAGCTCCAGGAAGCTCTGAATCACACAAAACAAATACTTTCAACTGAAGTCCCAAAGGCGTCTCTATGAAGCCTGACCAACCAAGGTAATGGAACAATTGCTAGAATCGACAATGCTGCAAGAACGAGCCATAGCCAATTGATAAGGTGTTAATGTCACACTCGCAACCAGCCAACTCCAAAGCATAAAAATGAGGCCAATAACAATAACAAATGGCAACTAAATCCAACAAGAATACGTTAACCACATCTCCAAAGAGCGACGAGCTCCCGAGGCACTATTTCAAGGCGTACTTCATGTTATTGAATCCAATAACCATCGTTCGTGACTCCAATAAGAATTACACCAACTCCCAGTACCTCAAACACCTTAACAACATCAACATACAACAATAACAACCCAATTTAATATGACAAAGGGTCTGCCCAGAGCCACATATCCAAAATACCACTTCGTGGCTCAGAAATTCATAAAACAATACTAGAACATATAATAACGAAGGAGGGTCATAGGAGGAAGGTTACCCAGACAAAAAGCTTTGAAATACCAAGCTAAACATGCTGTTATAAGTACCCACCACGAGCTGTAACAATATACGGCAAGAAAACACGACAAACATGCCGATAACGATAAGTTCTCCTCGAAATTGATTCTAAAGCTCAAATTAAGAATGAGTCAAGGATTTAGAACCCTTAGCTTTCGATAATAAAATGATAATAGCATAAAAATATCAGTTCCACGAACTTCCTCCTTGCAGTAGCAACAAACGGAGCCAAAACGACGAGAAAACTGTACCACGATGATGAGCTCGCGACGTAGAGCAAGTTTCGTTAAACTTCCGAATTGAAAGGATCAAGGTCCATGGATTATTTATAAGGTTTGTATCTGTTTTTCTATGGTTTTGGTCTGTTTTTATGGGTTTAAAACGAAGGAGAAGCTGATTTATAAAGGCAAACCGACTTAGGATGTGGGCCCCGCTTTGACGTGTCTGCTTGCGCAGTCTTACGAAAACATGAATATCTCTCTATTCTGAAGTCGTATGGATGAACGGTTAAGTGCAGTGGAAACTAGGCTTGTAGACCTTCGATTTGTTATATTGGGGGACCACTAACTCTTTATATATAGGGAGAAACACCCTAAGACATTTAACCCAAATTTGAAGAGAATTCCTTAAAGGAATTTACAATAACTTTTTCCGACTTTTGTTTCGCAACTTGCTTGACGAGGTGTTACACGAGGCATTTCTTTAACTCGAACTTTTGAGTAAGGGATTCCTTTGACCAAGAACCTTGATTTAATTCTTTGATATTACCAAGAATGTTGACGGAAGTCAACAATTTCCAAAGTTGAAGCTCTAAAATGAGGAACGTCCATAAAGACCAAACAAACAGCCCGGGCACCGAACTACCGGTCCCGACAAGCCATAAATGACTTGGGCTGCTACAAGTAAGCTCTAATGGTACAAGAAAGACGAAAATGTGTAAATGACCGGAAGGGTCATTACAGTAGTCACAAAAGCAAACATAGAATAGTACATGATAGCTAGCACAGAAAGAATACAAGGATAAAACAACCAAATGAAGCTAGCCACAAGGGATATATATATCACAGAACACAAGTGAAGGAAAAGAAAATGCACCTGGCGTCCTTGCAACAACAATATATATAAAGTGTGTTTTTAAGAAGAAGGGCGGTATACCGGTAACCTCAAGTAAAAAAGGAACAGAGGAAGCAAGTAAACATACTAATGCTAGAATCAATATAACTAATGAAATCATGCTAAAACATGACTATCAGGATAAAAATATTCTGAAACCAACCTCACAAATACAACCCTAGGATAGAACAAGCTACACCACAGAAAATCAAAAAGCCACTAACTAGTACCACGATAAGATAGATTACACTAACCCATAAATACTCAAGAGGCCACATAACCAGTGCCTTAACAAGATAAACTTCACTAACCCACAAAAAATCAGAAGC
The DNA here is from genome assembly GCA_003996215.1 of Jaltomata sinuosa. NCBI lineage: Eukaryota > Viridiplantae > Streptophyta > Magnoliopsida > Solanales > Solanaceae > Jaltomata > Jaltomata sinuosa. The sequence goes on along the minus strand of QJPP01000720.1, from coordinate 181,282 downwards.
CCAAAGGATCAGTACTATACCAATATGAGATCCACTAAACCACTAATAACCGAAGGCCATAGCAAGCTCTACAATAAGCTAGAAGTAATATAATCTACCTATAGTCCCAACGAGCGCCCATACATCAGAGGAACACAATCAAGTGAAAACAAGTCATCTAGTATCCCATACTATCGGAGCGTACACTGAGCAAACAACAACCAAGGGTAGATCTGAATACAATATGCATGATATGATATAATATGATAGAACCAGTGTGATAGTAACCTTGTATTTACCTACCCCCGATGCGTAAAAGCGCAGTAGGTAGGACCTATAGAGGGATGCACTAGCTATACCTCAACTTCACCATATACCCCTCCTCCGGCACACTCAACACATAGCCCCTGGTCCAAATTGGCAGGGTCCATGGAGGTCCTCGACCACATACAGTAAAAAATGTGAAATCTCAAAGTATAACCTCCAGAGGTGTATCCAGGTCTAAATCAGCAATTGAAATCTCATAGTACGTGCTCAGAGTCTATCCAGGTCTAAATAAGTAATAATAATCTCAAAACCTCAATAAAGAGTGCCTAGAGTGTATCCGGGTCTAAATCTACAGTAAAATTTATCTAGCACTATGGCACAGCCAAGTCTAGTTCCAGTATGAAAATCGGTGATAAAATCATCATAATATCCCTTTTGTTCCAAGAAGATCTATCAAGTCAGTTCCAAATTCCTTTTATTATCATTTACACCAAAAATAGGCCCTCGGGCCATGCAGGGTTTAGAAAACCAGTTATAGTAGGACGGTAGCCAAAATAGTAGTAAAACATGCAGAAAATCCTTGGCATGAATGATATAATCACAAACAAATGATAGCCCAATGGCTCACAATCAACCCGTCGACCCTGCATAGGCACAATCAGCTCTACAACATAGATATCCAGCCTAACATCACAACTCAATGTCTGGGACTCGCGAACACTCCCAAATATTCCACCGTCTACCAAAGGCGTATACAAAGTCCACAAGAACCACAAGGGTAATATAACAATACTACAACAAATACTAAAAACAACATAAGAAATAATATGGACAAAAGAGACGGACAAGGTCTGGGGTTCCAATCTAGAAAATCCAACTCAAGGATACTAATTAATGAAATTATAGCCTATATTTGCAAAGTCTAAGGTAGGGAAGATCATAACCTACCTATTGTCTGACGACTAGCTGCTGGAACGGTGTCGTCCAAGCCTAAACTACTCCGAGAAGCCTCAAATCAGAACAAACTATCAACAACATATTTTATACACCAATACAAAGTTAATGGTACCCATATTGCTAAAGGTTTAGCCGGGTCAAAATCTGGGTCAAAAGTGGGCTCGTAGGCCCTGCACTTGAAATTGGAAATAAAATTTACAATAATAATCCCAACAATTCCAGGAGCGCATGCTCCAAAAGTGAGCGAAATCTAACACAGGAAGGGCCCCAAAACAGCCCACCAACTCAAGAGGCAAAGAGGGAATTCAAAGAAGAAAACCAGAAATGAAAATTTTCGCGACGTTCCCAACCTTGCTAGGAACACATGCTCAAAAGTTGAGCATAAATCGTGATGGAACAAGGGGTAAAACAGCCCCTAAAAGCTAAGAATAAACAATAATTAAGAAGGGAGAAATTATGGAAATTATTGATAAAATTTTACGAGTTTGAAGTAAAGAAATCGCTCGCGAACTGGGAAGTCAACACCCCAATGATCTGGAATCAGCGCACGAGAATTTTGAAGCTTGGAGCTTAAAAGAATAGAGTAAAATGATTTTTTGGTGTTTGAAACAAAAATGGAAGAAGATGGCCTAAATAGGTTTCCAGGCGCTGGCCCAGGAGTATGCGGCCAGGCACTGCAGGCAAGGCCCATGCGCACATGGCAAGGCATAGGCGCACACGTAGGCTAGGTGCTGCCCAACATGTATGTACGCCGGCCACTGCATGTGCGGCCTATGCGCACGCGACCCAGGCGATGAGTAGGTGAAGGCAAAGGGAGGGGGAAGCTGGATGGCACCTCAAAGTGAACGCATCCATGCCTATACGTGGGAGACGGCCAAGCTGGTGTTGCAACAACCACCAACAACCAGCAACAAGGCAACACATGAATTTTTTTTATAGATCCTCGAGAATGCATCCGGGGTCCCGCGAATGCAAATGAACTGAGCTATTCAACTAGAAATGGCTTTTTAAACTCAACAAAATTGATAAAAATCCAAACAGAGGTCTATTTAATAAAAAGTGGACCCCACACCCAAAACCAACCTTAGGCCCACTTTTCCAAAATGGAACTTCATGGCCCAAAATGAGTCCAAAAGTGGCACCCATACCAAAGGTGCCTCTAACCCAAAGTCGACATTATAGAGCTAACATCACTGACAAAATTTCCATCTGAGGCTGTCTTCTCCGAATGTTGACCAAAGTCAACCTTACCAGCCCAACTATCCTGAAAACACAAAAAGAGAGAGATTTTCAAATTGAAAGCTCCCGAATCCCTACCAAAGGTCCAACTAGATCAAAGTGAACATTCTAGAGCTAATAGAACTGTTGGAATTTTATTCCAACCATAATTTCTAAGAATGTTGACTAAAGTGAATGATTTCCTAAGTTAAGGCTCTAAAATTGGGAAACAACCATAAAGACCAAATGAATGGCTCAGGCACCCAACTATAAGTCCTGGCAAGCCATAAATGACTTAGGGCCATTACAAAAAAGCTCTAACAGTGCAAAGAAATAGAAAATGCATTAATGACCAAAAGGGTCATTATATGTGGGTCCCCGAATGATCCTCGAGGGTGTGATTTAGAGGAATTTTGAGTTGTTCTTCCAGCATGTTTTTGTATGGCACAACTGCACTACTTTGGTTGCACCTATGCAGCCATACTCATGCTTTGTATGCTGCACCTGTGGTGCAGGTGACTATGGCTAGGGGTGCACCTGTGCTCCTTTTCTCGCCCCTGCGGTGCCGCCCCTGCGGTATTTGAACTGCACCTGCGGGGCTTGAGGTCTTGTTGACTTATGCCCTTGATGACCTCCCCAAGCTAATGTTGTTGATTATTTATCACATCGATAATATTCTAACCAAAATCATCAGAAATGTGGATGTTGATCGAGAGATAGCATTCCACACCTATAACCAATGCTATTCATGTCAATAGGTGAAAGTAGAAGTGAATTAATGATTACCCCATTCTATAGCTAATGCCCCATCAGATAGGCATCCCTAGTCTTCTAAATCACTTGGTACACCCATCTTTAGGTTTATTGATTTTTATTGAATTGTGTTAGTAGTGACAACTTTCCCAATTCCCCCAATCTTTACTTGTTTTAGTTTGAGCAATTACTCTTGCTTTGAAATCAAGTCATACAATATCTAGTTGGATAAGTCAAGTCCCTTGGGTATGACCCCGACATCCGTTGGGTTTATAAATTTGGTTTTGACTATGCGATCTCCGTGGCCTCCTAATTTAAGAGCACGATTTGAGCGTTTATAAAAAATGGCACCGTTGCCAGGGACTTGAGTGTTAGATAATTTTTTATTGTTGTTTTGAAGTCAAATTGAGAGTATTTGTTTTCTTTTACTTTTTGTTGTTTGTGTTGATTAAGTAGGCTCACCATGGACGAAGCCGATGATAATGAGAGCATTTGTGGCTTCAACAATGCTTACGCTGCCGAGCCTATGATACAAGGAGGTGTAGGTATAATCTGCCTACCCCTCACAGTGGGAAATGTTGTGTTCCACGTGACAAGCACCATGCTCCACTTGATTCAAATGAAGGGCCTATTCAGTGGAGCGGCCCATGAAGATGCTACCCGGCATATTTGAAATTTTATGGAGATTTGCCAACTGTTTTTCTTCCAACATATCTCCCAAGAGTCTATCTGATTGCGCCTATTCCACTTCTCATTGATGGGGGAAGCCACAACGTGGTTGGAAGAATTGTCGTATGACTCTATCACGTCTTGGGCTGAGGTGGTTGAGGCATTTACCTTGAGATTCATTCCTCCATCTCGAATGATGAAGCTAAGAGATGAGATTACCAACTTTAGGCAGCTCCCGGATGAGCTCCTACATGAGGTTTGGCTACGATTCAAGAAGAAGCTTTTGTTTTGCCCAAACCATGAGTTCTCAAACAATGTGTTGCTCCAAAGCTTCCACCGGTTATTAAACTCCGTGAACAAATCAGTGGATGATAACCTTGAGGGTGGCACCTTCATGGATTTATAATTCCCCATTGCCTCGGTGCTATTAGAACATATGACCAAGACTAATCAAGCTTGGCACATAAGAGAGGCACAGGTACCAACTTCGGGATTGCCCTCAACAATCCTAACTAATGAAATGAGAAAGAAAGATGAGGAGCGAGATGAAGCTCTGGCAAAAATGATGACTCAAATTGACTTAATGGCCAAACATGTAATGAGAGCTGGTGTTAAGAAGGTGAATGTGGTGAGTACACCGATGATTCAAGTGAGTGATGTGGAGCTTATGACTGAGGTTGATGGTAAGCTATGCTTTATGTCGGTGGGTTCATGCCTCGGGTATTATCACCCACGAGAGGAGAATCAAGGTTGGATTAGAGACAAAGAGAGGGATGGCATTTGGCGTGACAGAGACAAAGATGGTGATCGATTCAATCACTGTAGTTCTAATCCTTACATCCCCCAAACAAATCGGATTCACTCTACCAACCGGGCCCAAGTAACCCCGGCCAATTCAAGTTAGAGGACATGTTGTCCTTGGTTCTCAAGAAGGTGGAAACGATAAATTCAGGAGTAAGTTAGCTAAAGAGTGAGGTTTCAACACTTCACCAAACTGTGAGTTCCCACAGCACCTCGATCAAGCATCTTGAGGCCCAAATGACCCACCTATCAAGCCAAATGAACCCAAGGATAAAAAGGACACTGCCTAAGGACACCATCTCTAACCCCAAAAATGAATAAGGATTGAGGTAGTATCGTCGTGCTGCAATATTAAATCAACCGCTGCTTGGGAGGCAACCCAAGTTTTATTATTTGTTTTTGGTTATCTTGTGTTATTTTTGGTATTTTTGTAGGAATGCATGGATGGAGAAATTGAACAAGGGAACATAAAGAAAATAGAGTCGTGCGGTGGACTATGCGGACCGCATAAGCAATGGTACGTGTCGCATAGCTTATCGCATAACTGACCAGAAGACCTGAAGGGAATCTGAAAAAGAGGAGGTGACGTGCTCTAATCTGTGTGGACCGCACTAGCCCAAGTGTTCGTTGCACCTCCATCACACGAGGAGACAAATACGTGGGAAAAATCAGGAGAGTAAAAGGGCCATGTGTGATAGGACATGCGGTCCACACCTTGCCTGGTGCGAATCGCATATCGTGACACACAGGAGGTAATTTTGAGTTTTAAATTGACCTAACCCTTGACCGACCTGACCCGAAGATGACCCGACCGACTCTTCTTCTTCTTTTTCTTTTAAAATTGCCTCTTCTTTTCTTTTTCCACCATCTTTCTCCACAAATTTCACACTTCTCTCCCAAAATCCTCTCTAAATCCCTCAAACTCCCACAAAAATCTTCTCTTCTTCTCACCCAATCTTCTCCACCACTTCTCCAAAGTCGCTGTCGTTATTCTCTGGGAAGTCTTGTGGGTCACTATAATTTTCACTTGTGGTAAGTTTCCCGACCTTAAATAGTTGTTTTTATGAATTATGGGAACTCATATTCTGAAGCATGCTTAGTAAAATTGCCATGTTAATTTTGGGTGAGATCCGAAAATTTTGGGTCCCTAAATTTTGAATTGTTTTGGTAATATCTCTTAGAATCCACTTAGTAGGGATTTGATTTTATGAATGCATATTGATTAGTAGCAACTTTTAGCATTAATGTTTGTGTTGGGGGAAGTCTGAGTAACCTACTTGTGAGTAACGAATGATTGGGCCCGGTGATAGATTGAGTGATATCGTTCTTATAGGCAAATCATCATTTGTCATGAGGTTTTGATTTATAGTTGACTATTAAGGTTGAATGTTGCTAATTGTATACCCATGATCCTTGTTGAAAATCTATTTGGGGTGTATGTTGGGTGAAGGAAAGGTTGATTGTTGCTATGCTTATTGGTGCCCATTGTTGTAAGGAGGGCTTGATGTTCCCGATGATAGATGGGGTAACGTCCATCTTAAGGGAAGTCATTAAGCCGTTTCTTGTTGGGTTTATGTTAATGAAAATCCGGGGAAGTCTGTGTACCCGGAAGTTATGGTCATAAATCCCCTTTCCCCTTTTTCTTCTTGTGAATTGGTTGTGTGTGGTGCTAAGTGCTGAAGCACATATTGCTCTATGAATCATAGGCGTAACTTATGAGAACACAAGGAACCAAAAATTCAAATTATGCCTTTGTGTGTTTCGCATATGATGCATAGATCTTGATGTGTGGGTCACACAAGGCATCGCACCAAGTTGAAAAGAATGTGCAAGTCACTGATCTGATGGGCGATGTGTGGCGAGACATGCACTATGGATGGTGCAATTCGCACCAGCATTGCACCTCAGTTGAAAAATCCCTAAAAGTTCTGTGGGCTTCTGCGACAGCACATGAGACGCGCACTCTTGGCGCATTTCGCATGTGCTCCACACAAGACAACAGTTACCTACTTTGTTTCTCTAATCCATTGCATTCCATCCTTTGTTGTTGATAACTTCTTTTTAGGCTGTATTTTTGTCTTTTGGCTCACAATCTCTAGTTGCAGAATATGTCTTCTAATAGGGGTAACGTGGAGAGGAGCTCACACAGGACAACCACTCCCTCCTCCTCCAAGCCAACTTCAAAGGGGAAGAAGAAATTCTTATCACCCTGTGACCATGTCTCAGAGGAGGAGAGGGTTCGATTTTGAATGGAGGGGATGAAAGTGATCTACGAATGTGATAGGGGAAGGTCCTTCAATGAGGAGCAGAGCTTCAATCTAAATGTAGTTGGGGATAATCTTCCTAACATCCCTACTCGGTTTGCTAACCGCCAGTGGAACCCATTACAAGGAGTGCTTGGGACCTATTAGAAGGAGTTGGTCCAGGAATTTTTCACCTCATATCAGGCCATGCAAGATGCTCAGGGCTACAAAGGGGGTTGTGAAAAATTTCCCGTATTGGACTCAGTGATAGTTCGGGGAAAAGTGGTCAAAATCACTCCAGTTGCAATTAATACCATCTTTTGGAGAAATCCAATTGAGTCAGCACCTAACCTCGTGGAGAAGTTATTTCTCAGGCGCAAACCTCTCGAATAGGCTGCCCCCATCATTGCTCATGATTCTCCTTCTTGGGATACTATGGGATGCGATATCCCCTACCTAAATTTGTACTTTGAGGCTCACTTGTGGTATGACTTTGTGCGTTCCTATCTTATACCTTATCAGAATGACCAAAAGATCACACACGATGGAGCCATGTTGATCGCTACAATCATGGCAGGAGATCATATCAATGTGGGGGAGGTTATAGCCTTAGTGATAAAGAGGAAATCTTGAAGTAGTAGTGACGCCTTTCCCTTCCCAGTGTTGATCAACAAGTTATGAGTACATGCCAATATTCCCTTCTTTTTATATGACACCCCTACTCCTATTGTTGGTGTGTTGGATCTTGACAAGAAAACTGACTAGGATGCTTCTCGATTTAAAAGGCCTAGAGTGGAATCATCGGTGGAAGCCGAAGATGATGATTCAGATGTGGAAATGCATACCTCTCCTCCTCTTTCTCATCCTACCTCAGAAGGACACACGCTCGCAGCCACTACACCTAGGGAGCCACTCAGCCTCAAAGACATGGTTAACAAGTCATACAATCACGAGAGGCAATTGCAGGGTCTAGAAAATGATCTACTGGGTTTAATTCAAAGGGCAGTCAAAGTGGACATGAAAGAGGTTATGGACAACACTCGAAATCTGAGGAAATGAGTGGATGCTTGCGAGAAATCTCTCAAGTCCCTTCAGAAAGACATGGAAAAGAAAAAAGGGAAAAATCTGGTAGAGCATGAATATTGTCTACCCCTCGGAAGATTCTCGGTCCCTTGGATAGCTTATTTTCCACCTATGCAGATGAGGAGCTGCCCGGTCATGATGATCAAGAGCCAGATGATGATGATAACCTTGATTTTCAGCGGGCTCTTCACGAGTCCACTCTTTCAGTGACCTCCCATCGGGGTGGTGCTGGCCCGAGTGGCAAGAATATTGAAAAAGAGGCTGCTTCTGATGATGGTGATGATGAGGATTAGGTCTTTTGTGGAGTTCCACCCTTTTTCTCATTGCACTATGATCAATAAGGGCAATGCTTCTTTTATGGGAGAGGGTGGCTTTATTACTTGCTTTTGGTGCCCGTGAGTGGGCTTGAGACAATTTATTACCCTTATCGGGTCTATTTGACATTTTTTCTTAGTTTTATTTAGACCTTGTCGGACACATTTAGGATGATGATTGTGATGCCATTGTTTTTCTTTTCTTTAGATTATGTTTTGCTTTACTTTTTACTTTGAGATCAATTGTGCCCTCGCCGGGCTTGAATTTTATTGAGTGTGTAGTCGGGTTTGTCTTACATGCCCTGTTGTTACACCACTCGTGCCTTGAAAATGCGCTAAATGCCTATGCCTAGGCTTGTTCTTGAATGAAAATTATGAGCGCAAATTTGGTTATCGCCTTGTTAATAGTAGTGTAGAAATAAACTCCGAGTATTTTCTTAATACTACAGTTCTTTTCCAAGTAGCAAAAGTTTTGATTATTCTCTTTTTCTTTTCTTTTGTTTTTGTGTGTCGAACTGGGTTGGTGTTTCCCTATGATAGATTGAGAGGTTACTTTCTTAAGGGAAAATGCCAAGTTTTAGTGTAGAATTGAGTCCGTAAGTGCTTGTCTTGAAATGGGCCCACCAAAAAAAAATCATGGAAATTTATTTTTGAAAATGAAAGAAAGAAGGGAAATGAATTTTTGAGGAAAAGCATTCTCTTGTCATGACTTGCACACTCTCGCTTTGGCTTGATTGACTCACAAACGAGTGTGTAATGAATTCATAATAGCTTGTCAAAAGTCATTTGCCCCAATTGATTGTGGGATAAATGAATGAAGTCTTGTGGTATGATGCCTAGTGTGGTGAGGTTGTACCTTGATTCTTGTGCATAAGTATTCATCTAGAACTTGGCCCGAATGTGATTCAAGGCAAAATTCTAGGTATAGCCGAGCTTGGAAGATGACCTTAGGCCCTTTTTGATAAGCCACTTCACCTAAATTATTTCCCAACGACATCAACTCCTAGTGAACCCCTTTGAGCTTGTGACCGTTCTTTGGCACCTTATCAAGACCTTGACCATTTGGAACCTCTATATTTGCACCCATCCTCCATAATTCATTGAAAATGAAATGTAGGCTAAAAGCCTAATTTTTTTATGGGGGGTGGGGGGGTGGGACAAAAGACAACATAGGCAAATGCCTAAGTTTGGGGGTGCATATGAGCAAATGAGGATGATAAAGGAAGTGCACTTCAAGTGCAAGGAAGAACCTTAATTTAAAATTGAAAATTTCTCCAAAATATCAATCTAATGAGCAAATTGAAAAGCAAAAATTGGTGCAACCAAGTGAAGGTGATATAAGGTGTGAATGATCATGAGTTAAAAAGGAGAAATCTTGGGTTGTGCGAGGGAGGAATAAGGTGAAGTTGAAATGGAAAAATGTGAGCGGTGTTCGAAATAAGAACAATGAGCATTAGGGAGGTGTAGTCACTTGAACCAAATGATATCCTCACCTTAACCCTAGCCAACATTGTAACTCGCAAATCCTTGGTGAATCCAAGCTTGGCTACCCTATATTAGTAGCGGTCTACATGAAGGGCAAGCCTATGGTTCGACGCATATGCACTTGAACTTCCATGCGAGAGTGGGAGTCTCTTAGGTTCTCTTATAATCCCATGTTTTGAGAATTGAATAATTGTGAGTGGGATTCTCTCTTGTGATGAGTGGCATCATGCACTCGAATTGAAGCATACATTCTCTATTTAAATTGAGGGAAATGAATGAGACAAGTTGTGTGGCGAATCTCGAGACAAACCTTGATGGTTCATAACAATGACTTGAGAAGCTTAAATTTCTTGTTTTGAATGGCAAATTCCCTTGATTTTAAATGAGAAATGATGTCCTTTTGAAAAAGGTTTTTGAAATGACCAATTTTTTTGAGTTTGTGGTGGTCCTAATTGAGATGATCATGGTAGTTGAGTCCTTTGTTTGAGTCTTTTTGTTTGTTTATTTTTCTTAAATTTTTAATATAGAGTAGTATTTTGTGCCTTGATTGAGCCTTAGCTTAATTCATTCTTTGCTTTATGAGTATCTTGCTTGAGGACAAGCAATAGTTCAAGTTTGGGGGTTTGATAAATCAGTTATCTACCAATTTATTAAGCCTATATCAATGAATTATTGCTATATTTTGAATTGATTTAGAGGTTCTTATGGCCTTTGTTGATGTCTATGCAGGTACTTGTGATAGAAGGTGAAGAAAAAGGATATGGACCCAAAAAGAGCCAAAAAGGAGCTAAGTGTGAAGAGTTGAGAAAAGATGAAGAATCTACCATGAGATGCGGTGGTTGTGTGACACGCACAAGCCGAGGTGGGATTCACACCTCCTCCGCATGAAGCTGCCAAAGTTGCTGAAGATTATGCAAATGAATGCAGTCATTGTGTGAAGCGCACATACCATGGTGTGAAACGCAACACCTTCGCATGAAGCCCACAATTTCAGCTGAAGTCAGTGGTCGAGTTGAAGTCGGTGTTCAATGAGCACATTGCGACGTATGAACCGCATGTTGCACCGCACACCTCCTAAAAGGGAAAACTTGTCCTAAATTTATGTGACAACATGGGAACATATAAAAGGCTATTTCAGGCCCAATTTGTACATACAATACTTCAGACTTGAGTTTTGGAGATACTTCTTGCTTTATAAACATTTTTCCACCTCCTTTGAGAAGAGGGTGTCAATCCAAATCTATTGGTTAACAATTTGTGTGCCTAATTTGATTTTAGAACTTGAGATTCAGCTATAATGGATGGGAATTTGACTTACCCAGATGGTATCTATTCTTCCTCTACTATGATTGGCTAAATTCTCTTATCTAGGGGTGTATTGATGATGGGTGCTTAGCTAATGGGTGTGGAAGTTGTTAATTCACATTTATAATTGCATATTTGACATGGGTCTATTAATTTCACCAAGTTTTAATCGTAAAATTTATGGTTGCAAACATTAATTTGCGTTAGTTAACTATGTGATTACTCGGGAGAGAATTTCATTGTTGTGGATGTGAAATTGCTAGTAAGTACTTGGGAATCCATCTAGATTGGAGGCTAGGAATAGCTCTAATCGAAGGAATATCCCATTTAAGGGTTCGAGCTAGGAATAGGATGACCTCCCCAAGCTAATGTTGGTTGATTGTTTATCACGCCGATGATGTTCTAATCAAAATCATCAAAAATATGGATGTTGATCGAGAGATAGCATTCCACACCTATGACCAACGCTATTCATGTCAATAGGTGAAAGTAGAAGTGAATTAATGATTAACCCATCCTATATCTAATGCCCCATTGAATATGCATCCCTAGTCTTCTAAATCACTTAGTACACCCATCTTTAGGTTTATTGTTGTTTGTTGAATTGTGTTAGTAGTGACAACTTTTCCAATTCCCCCAATTCTTTACTTGTTTTAGTTTGAACAGTTACTCTTGCTTTGAAATCAACTCATACAATCTCTAGTTGGCTAAGTCAAGTCCCTTGGGTACAACCCCGACATCCATTGAGTTTATAAATTTGGTTTTGATTGTGCAATCACTGTAGACTCCTAATTGGAGAGCATGATTTGAGCATTTATCACCAGTGCCTATAGTTTCTCAGCCTCTCACTCCTTGCCCAGTTATGTTAGAGTCAGAGCAGAAGGCCTAGGGCCACTTGCTGAGATTATTCCCATCGAAGTTCTCTAGTGCTTCAGACATGATGCGTATGAGTTCATTACTACCTGTGAGGAGATGTTTCATCACCTTTGTCAGTTGGATGCCCTCGGAGTGGATTATACGACCTATCAGCTAGAGGGGACAACTAAGCTTTGGTGGAGAGCCTAGGTAGCATGCTGGCCCTCTGAATCTCGTACATTGACTTGAAGAGAGTTCTATGAGGACTTTATGGCAAAGTTCTTGCCATAGTGTGACCGTGAGTGATATAGGGAACGATTTACCATATTGATGCAGGAGTCTATGACAGTTTTTGAGTATGAGACCCATTTTTATTAGTTGGCTCCATTTAAGGCTATAATTATTCCTACCGAGCCAGACTGGGTTCATCAATTTGTTTGGGAGTTGAAGACTGAGCTTCCTGAGACTGCAGAGATACTAGTTTCTAGCGGGCGATCATTTTAGGCTATAACAGACCATGCCCGCACTATAGAGGATTTGCATTACCAGGACCCCAGGGCTAGAGATAAGAGACCACACCATCAGGGCGGTTCAGTGGTTTCTAATTTGATGGTAAAGGGTCTGGTCAGTGAGGCCGAGGATATTAGCCAAAGCAGCATCAATGATAGTCTAGACGACCAGTCTAGGCATCACTTCAGGCTTCAGGTAGGCCTCAATTTGATCATGGTTATAGTGGCCATCATGGGTTCAGTCTTCGAGGGGTACATCATTTGGGGCATTAGACCATGGTAGCCATTCAGGTTCATCAAGTTTGTCAAGCCAGGGTGGGCTATCAGGGCGTTCTTATGAGTGTGGTGTTATCGGTCATTTTTCTAGAGATTTCCTCTAGCAGGGTACAGTTCAACAAGCTTAGCCTTTGAGTGCAGTGCATCCACCGGTAATAAGTGGCGCTGGCTAGGGTATGGGTAGTGCCCAGTGTGGCAAGTTAGGTGGTTAAGATTGTGGTTGGTTTGGTGAAGGTCAGCGTTAGTTCTATACGGTCCTTTGTAGACTGGAAGTGGAGATGCAATGATCATAGGTACAAATTTTATTTGTCGTCAGTCAGCTTTAGCATTGTTTGATCCTGGTTCTTCATGTTCGTATGTTTCTTTCAACTTTATTCCTTGTTTTAGGCTTGATAGTGAGCCATGATATGTTCCTGTATCTGTTGCTACCCTGGTAGGCAATTTATTAGTAGTGGATCTGATTGTTAGATCATGCTTGGTAGTTGTTAGTGGTCTTAAGACTTGGGCTGATTGGATGATTTTAGAAATGCTAAATTTTGATGTGATTCTGGGCATGGACGGGTTATCCCCTCACCAAGTAGTTTGTTATTGTTATTCCAAGACCATTATCTTAGCCATGCCTGGGGTATCTCCAGTTGTATGACAGGGTTCTATTGGTTGCACACTGTTTAGGATCATTTCTTGTCTTCAAGATAGGAAATTGATTTTGCGTGGGTGTTTGGCTTATCTAGCATATGTCTAGGATTTTAGCATCAACAATTTTTCTCCTGAGTTGGTCCCTATAGTTAGAGAGTTTTTAGACGTGTTCCCAACTGATGTGTCAGGCCTTTAACTTGAGCGTGATATAGACATTGCTATCGAGTTAGAGCTGAGCACCAGGCTCATTTCCATTACTTCGTATTGTATGGCTCTAGCTGAGTTGAGAGAGCTTAAGGTTCATCTTCAGGACTTGTTAGCTAAGGGTTTTATTAGGCCGAGTGTGTCACCTTGAGGTGCTCTAGGCTTTTTTGTGAAAAAAAAATGGCTCGATGCGGATGTGTATTGATTATCAAAAGCTAAATAGGGTGACTATAAAAAATAGGTATCTGATGTCACATATAGATGACTTGTTTGATCAGCTCCAGGGTGCAACAATGTTCTCTAAGATAGATTTAAGGTTAGGCTACCAACAGTTGAGAATTTGGGTGGAGGACATCCCTAATACAATATTCAGGACACATTATAGCCATTATGAGTTCTTCGTGATGGCTTTTGGGTTGACCAATGCCCCAATAACTTTTATGTACTTGATGCACAAGGTGCTCAAGCCATACATGGATTAATTTGTGATAGTCTTTATTAATGACATACTGATATACTCACAGGGTAGGGGAGAGCATGATCAACATTTGAGGATCTTACTCCAGACTTTGAGAGATCATCAGCTTTATGCCAAGTTCTCCTAGTGCGATTTTTGGCTTGAGTCAATAGTATTCCTAGGACACGTGGTTTCTAAAGATGGGATTAGGGTAGACCCAACAAAGATTTTAGTCATTCATGATTAGCCGAGGCCTACTACTCCTACCGAGGTTCATAGTTTCATTGGGTTGGCAGGATACTACAAATGGTTTGTCGAGGGATTTTCTTCCATAGAAGCACCTTTGACTAGGATGACTAGAAAGGACATCCCATTTTACTAGTCTTATCAGTGAATCTTCCATAGGCTTAAGGCCTTATTGACTTTAGCTCCGGTTTTGACATTGCCAGTAGAGGGTCAAAGCTTCTCAGTATATTGTGATGCTTCATCAGTTGGTCATGGTTGTGTGTTGATAAAACCTGCTTAGGTGATAGCATATGTGTGGAGGAAGCTGAAGGATCACGAGGGCAACTACCCCACTCATGACTTGGAGTTGGCGGTGGTAGTCTTCGCACTTAAGATCTAGAGGAACAATCTATATGGAGTTCACTGTGAGATTTACATCAACCACTATAGTATTTAGTACATTATGAGTCAGCGAGAGCTGAACTCTAGGCAGTGGAGATGGATTGAGTTACTGAAAGACTACGACATTACCATTCTATATCATCCGGGCAAGGCAAATTTTATAGCGGATGCCTTGAGCCAGAAGGCAGTGAATATGGGTAGCTTGGCTCCTCTTTTAGTTTTAGAGAGACCATTAGCTTTGGACATCAAGTCCTTGGCTAACCATCTGGTTAGGATTTATTTGTCAGATCCCATCAGAGTTCTTTCTAGTGTTGAGATATGTTCAACTCTAGTTGATCAGATTCAGTGACATCAGTTTGAGGATCAAGAGTTGTGTGATATTCATGATCAGGTCTTACGGGGTGAGGCTAGCAGGGCTACATTATATTTTGATGGTATTTTAAGATTCAATATCCACCTTTGTGTTCTTAGAGTTAGAAACTTGATACAGTTGATTCTCCATGAGGGTCATTGTTCCAAATATTCCATCCATCCAAGCACAACTAAGATGTATCGATATTTTAGGTATCTTTGCTAGTGGAGTGGTATAAAGAGATACATAGAAGAGTTTGTATCTCGGTGCTTGAACTGCCAACAAGTTAAGTTCGAGCACATGAGACCTGGTGGATTGATGTAGAGACTTCCCATTCCTGAGTAGAAGTGGGAAGAGGTCACTATGGACTTCATAGGACCATTGTCACACACTTCTCAAGGGTATGAATCTATTTGGGTTATTGTTGATAGGGTGACTAAGTCTGCATACTTCTTGCCAGCTCATTCTTTCTATAGTGTAGAGAGGTTAGCTCAGATCTATCTCTGTGAGGTTGTCCACTTGCATGGGGTTCCAACTTCTCTTATTTCAAACTGTGGTACTCAGTATACATCTCAGTTATGGAGGACTATTCAGCGAGAGGTGGGTACAGAGGTTCAGCTCAGCACTGCATTCCATTCTCAAATAAATGACCAGTCTGAGAAGACTATCCAGGTTCCGGAGGACATGCTACGGGCATGTGTTTTTGATTTTGGGGGTTCTTGGGATCAATACTTTCATTTGGTGGAGTTTTCTTAAAATAATAGTTATCACTCGAGTATTTGTATGGCGCCTTTTGTGGCATTGTATGGTAGGCATTGCAGATTGCCTGTGGGTTGGTTTGATGGTTTTGAGTCCCTATCACAGAGTACAGACCTATTTCATGATTCCTTAGATAGAGTTTGAGTGATTCAAGAAAGACTTTGGGCAACCCAGATTAGGCATAAGAGCTATGCAGACTGTAGACTTTATTCCTTAGAGTCCAGTGTTGGTGATCAGGTATTTCTTGAGGTGTCGCCCATGAAGGGCGTGATGAGATTTGGTAGGCGGGGTAAACCCAACCCCAAGTATATTGGTCTATTTGAGATTCTTCAGAGGGTTGGTGGTGTTGCTTATTAGCTAGCTTTGCCTCTTATGTTCTCAGCTATGCATCTTGTCTTTCATGTATCCATGTTACGGCGTTATGTTTCTGATATGTCACATATACTACAGAGGGATTCAATGCAGTTAAATGAGAGTTTTGCTATTGTTGAGGAGCTGGTAGCCATTCTAGCCAGAGATATCAGGAGATTGAGGTCCAGAGAGAATCCTGTGGTTAAAGTTTAGTTGAGGCACCGTCCAATCAAGGAGGCTACCTGGGAGACCAAGAGAGAGATATGGGCTTAGTATCCACAGTTGTTTGAGCCTTTAGGTACTTCTTTTCCTGACTTTTGAGGTTCAAAAGTCTGTTTTAGTAGTGGTTGATGTAATGACCCTTCTGGTAATTTTCATGTTTTCACCTTCTTTGTACTGTTACACCTACTTATAGCAGCCCTAAGTCATTTATGACATACTGGGACCGGTGGTTTGGTGCCCGGGCCATTCATTTGGTTTTTATGATCATTACTCTATTTTAGAGTTTTAACTTAGAAAATCATTGACTTTAGTCAACATTCTTAGCAAGCAAGCTAAGAATCAAATTCTGACAATTTTGTTAGCTTTGGAGTATAGATTTTTGTCGGGTTGGACCCTTGGTGGGGACCTAGGATCTTTTGGTATGGTTTTATCTCACTTCCTGAGATTTTTGGCTAGTTGGAGTTGGGAGTTGACTTTGGTCAACATTCAGAGAAGACAACTTTGGATTGGAATTCCATCAGCGTGGTTAGCTCTGGAATGTCGACTTTGGGCTAAAGGGACCTTTTGTTTGGATCCTAAGGCTTTCAGACTTATTTTGGGGTACTGAGTTCCATTTTGGTAAAGTTGGTCCTTTTGGGCGTGAGGCCCACTTTTATGACCTCGTTTGGGAATTTCATCAATTCTGTTGAGTCCAAAATACCATTTCTAGTAGGGTATCATAGTCCATTTGCATACAACGATCCCAGGATGATCCTCGAGGGTGTGATCAGAGAAATTTTGAGTTGTGTTTATAGCTGGTTACAACTGAATCTGGTATGGCGCAGCTGCGATGCTTTGGCCATTCTTGTGCAACTGCACTTGCGCTCTGGGTGCTGCACCTGAGGAGTTGGTGACTTCGACTAGGGACACACTTGCGCTCCTTCTCCCGCCCTTGCGCTACCGCCCTTGCGATATTTGGATTGCACCTACAGGGCCAGAGGTCTTGTTAACTTCTCCCCCTGTGGTTGTCTAGGCTCCACTGCAGCAATGCACCAACGTCATTATGACCAAAGAAGCCTCGATCACTTGCAGCTTTAAAAGGGTCTTCTTCTTCATTTCTTCTAAGTTTTAAAACAACTTTCCACCATCTCTCTAGAGCTTTAAGCTCAATTACCACCGTGGGTTCATCATAAAGTGTCGTGGTGGCATCTTTCATACCCGTGGTTATTGCTCATCTTCGAATTGTATGTTTCTAACCTTTAATTTCATTAATTTCTTTGTTTGATTCTTAAAGTGTTCGTGGGATTTAGGGGCTATTTTAGGCCATTTACTTACCCGAATTATTTTCAATCTTCGAGCATGTGTTCTTGGCTACGTTGGGAACCTCATGGTAATTTCCATTTTCAATTTTTGATTGCGAGGCCCATAGGTCTATTTTTGACTTGGATTTTAACCTAGCTAAATTATTAGCATAATGGTTATTGTTAGATTCATATTGATGAGTAGATTATGTTTGTCGTAGTTTGATTATTATTTATGGCTTCTTGGAGCAGCTCGAGCTCGAACGATGACTCTCCAATAGCTTTTTGTCAGATGCCAAGTAGGCCATGGATTTCCGATCTTAGATTGGCCTATATAGAATTTAATTGTACTATTAAGATCATATTTGGGTTGGGTTTACTAGGTTTGCACCCCAGACCTTGTACGCTTCCTTTTTGTCCATTCTTGTTCCTTCTATTTTAGTATTTGCGCTACTACGGTAGTATTACCCCTTACGACCCTAAGTGGACTTTGCATATTTCTCTTGACCATAGTCATGGGATATTTGGGAAGTTTCTATGAGTTTGGCACCTTGATTCGCTCTTATTAGCTGGTTATCTATGCTGTAGAGTGGATTGAGCCTTCGCAAGACTGGTAGGTTGGTATTGAGCTGATTGGTTGTACCTGAGCATATCATCATCATGAAAAGAGGTTTTTGCATTGGTTTATTACTACTAAAATGCTTCGAGCCTGACTATCACCGGTTTTCTAAACCTTGCATGGCCCCGAGGGCCTATTTTCAGTTATTAATGGGTAAATACATTTAAAACTAGTTTTATGGATCTTCTTAAAGTAAAATTGATTATTTCACACTGATATCCGAGATGATACTGATTTTATACCCGGATAGGCTCTGGGCATGCATTATGAGATCTTGAGAGTTTGTATGTGGTCACTGAGACCTCCATGGACCTTGCCAATCCAGACTAGGGGATGCACGCCGAGAGTGCCAGAGGAGGGGTATACGAAGGAGTAGAGGCATACGGGGGAAGCCCTTTCATGTATCCTACCTGCTAGGCCTACGGGCACCTAAGGAGGTACATATGGTACCACTGGCATGCCATATTATTTATTCATTTATGCACGATTCCACCATTTATTTGTTGTTTGTTGAGTGTACACTCTGGTAGTATGGGTTGTCAGAGTGTTTGTTTTCACTTGTATGTATTCCTCGGGTGTATGGGCGTTCAATGGGATTATAGGTAGATTAGTTTACTTACTCCTATTGGAGTTACTTATTGTTTTACTTTTCGATCATACTTACCTTGTGAGTTAGATTGTTAGCATGTTTGCATTTAGTGACCCTTCTTTCCCTCCCTTTATTTGAGGTTACGGGTACACCGCCCTGTTCATTAAGCTTTATTTATTTACTATTATTGCAAGGACCCAGGTGCGTTCTCTATTCTTACATTTGTGTTATGTGATACATCTTCTATGGATAGCTTAGTAAACGTTTGTTTGTTTATACCTTCTATTTGTTGCTAGCTTCCTTGTACTGCACTATATTTACTTCTATGACCCTTTTTCTTTTCTTATCTCCTATCTACTGCTTTTACATTTTATATGTGCCCAGTCGGCCTATGATGCCTACTAGGTGCTGGTTGCTTATGCAATTGGTGCTCACGCTACACTTATGCATCTTCCTGGTGCAAACCCTAGTGTAGGCCATCACCATTGATGCGGGACCTCATGCCGCTTTTGGATTATCCAAGAAATAGGGTGAGCTCTTACGACTGGAGCTTGGCTATATCTCTTCTTTTAGCATAGTTCACACTTTTATATATTCAGAGATAGTTGTATATTTTACTTTTGCTCTCTCTAGTACTCTGTATATTTAATTGTGGCTCATGTACTTGTGATACCAGGTCGTGGGATGGTGTAGTTTTTTATATATATTTAGGTTTTTTCCCTTTTTGTTATGCCTTCTTACCTTCTTCTGTGAGTTATTCTTATTGTGCATGCTTCACTTAGGTAGTGGCCCATCACTAACCATTCTGGGCTACGGGGATTGGTTCACCTATAGAGGGTTGTAGGTGACATTATGTCATGACCTGAGTAGTGGTTATTTGAAAAACCACCTCATCATGGATTTTTGTAATAATTAAATTATATTTTAATGTATGTGGGGATGATATGATGGAAACTCCAGATTTTGAAATTTGTCCAGGCTGACATCACCCTGCTATAAAAGGAATTTTACCATTATAGTGTTGCCGCCGTAGCAGTTAGCCAACCACTATAGCGGTATGTCAGAGGCAGTAGCTTGAAAATGTGAAAATTATTTTAGAGTCTCCTCCTCAGTTGGAAAATAGATGAGGGTTGCTCCAAAAAGCCTCCTAGGATGCTCCAAAGCTTAGGAGCCATGGGGAGGGGATATTTTCGCTGGTAAGGAGTGAAACCTAGGATTACATACTATTTTCTTTTAGGAATCACTTTCACGGAGCTAGAATGTACTGTTCAGGCCTCTATCACTGAAGCTTCACATCTAGGTAGGCTAGGCTTAACTGGGTAGCTATAGACTCGTATTTTCTTGCATATTATTATTGTAGAATGGTAGGAGAATTTATGCTTAGGCCTTCAGGCATGGAGTTTAGAGGGTTGACATGTTGATTACTTTTGTTGCCTATAGGGGGAGGGCATTGTTGGGGGTAATGTTATTAATTCGTGTGTTATCAAATGTGGGTGATGCTAGATTCTAGGGAAACTATGACTGTTGGGTAGGTTTAGAAGATCAATAATGTTTATGGGTGAAGAAAGGCTAGGTTATAGCGGGTTCCCGAGAATAATCCAATTAAGGGAAATGGGATGAACAGAAAGGGTTGAAGCCCTTAATATCAGGGGATGATTTCCTTGAAATGTGTTTACCTTTGAGGAAGGGGTCCAAAATAGATGTAAAATGATTATATGTGTCTAGATGGTAAACCAAAAGGTAGTGTTTGGATGGCCTCCAAAGTTAGGGTCATGGACCCGGGTTTTTGGGTAGGTGATGGTTATTGTTTCCCATTTGCAATATTTGTAAATTGTAACTATTGCTTAGTATTGTATGATCATTGCATGGTTTAGTGAATGGAATTATTAAATATTTGGTTGTCAATCATGTGATATGAACTTGTCTTTGTTACTTGTTGGTTTACAACTGTGGTTGTGTTCATTATTGTTGATTGTTGGATTGTGTGTGACATTTAGTTATCTCGGGTACTATGCTAGGTACGGGATACATATATCAGTTGGCTCGAGTACCATGCCTGGTAAAGGTTCTATAATGGTTGGCTCGAGTACCACACCTGGTATAGGTTCTGTAATGGTTGGCTCAAGTACACCGCCTGGTAAAGGTTCTATAATGGTTGGCTCAGGTACCATTCCTAGTATGGGTTTTGATTATACTTGTTTGATTGTGTTATGATGATGGTTCAATGAGTGAACCGGGTTTGTTCTTGTGATATAATAGTTGCATATTGGTCCATGAGTGCTCGAGTGGTTGTGTTTAATGGTTGGGTTGGTCCTTGTGTTGATCGAAATTGTATGTTAAACACTGTAGGTCTAGTCCTAGAGATCCTTGGGTGGTCGGGGTACTTGTAAATGGTAACTTAAATATATGTGGTCTAATTATTGTGTATTTGGGCATACTTCTGGTTGTAGAGTAAGAGTGGTTGACCTGAACAGGGGATGGTAGTCCGGGTCTGGACTTAAAATTCAGATTGGTGAGATAGTGTAACTTGGGAAGTATATGTGTTAAGTGTCACTTTGGAAGTCCTAGTGTTAAGTATGAATTGGGATGTCCTAGTGTTAAGTGTCACTTTGGAAGTCTTAGTGTTAAGTGTGAATTGGGAATTCCTAGTGTTAAGTGTGACTTGGTATGTCCTGGTGTTAAGTGTGACTTGGGAAGTCTTAGTGTTAAGTGTGACTTGGTATGTCCTGGTTTTAAGTGTGACTTGGGAAGTCTTAGTGTTAAGTGTGACTTAGGAAGTCCTAGTGTTATGTATTGAAATGGATGGAATGGTGAAGAGTCTCCAATTTGTGGAGTTGGCAGTGGAGAAGGGTTGGAAGGCTTGGGACGGAACATATAGGTTCTTAGTGGTGATACCATGGTAGTAAAGGAGGAAGATGAAGGACTAGATTTTTGTAACTTGTATTGCATATTTCTCTTGATTATTATATGATGGTATGCGCTGGATTTGGGTCGACCAATGATGCCTACCGGTATGTGTTGTTTGTACTAATACAACTCTTGCTCTAACTTTTTATGTATAGTCCTGTTGCAGGATCAATGATTTTTCTTAGGTACAAGATGATGTTGATCTCCAGCAACTTCTACTCTTCGTTTCCATATTGAAAGTTGTGTCTGTTTTCATATCTTGTATCTTTCCTTTAGAGCTCTTGTACTTGTTTAGACTAGTTCCTAGGGAGGGTTTGTATTCAGGTTTGTAAATGATTTCACTGTATTAAAGTTGTAATGTTTTTCCTATATTAAAAAGGCTATTTTCTTATATTTTACTATTGATTTCTGCTTTACCTGTTTGATCAAGTTGTAAGGGTTCTCGTATCTAGGTTCTTAGAGTAGGTACTTGCACGGCCCGATAGTTGGGTCATGACTCATAATGACTTGAGAAATTGGATCGTGACAAAATGGTTCAAGAATTTTTTTACTGAGAAGAATGATAATGAAATAGTAATGGATGAGAGGTCGTTGAAGGCAGCCTTAACCCACATTTGGAAAACAATTCAAATTTTGGGGATCCAATTTGTGCTTGATCAACCTAGAGATGCAAACATAAACCTTGTTTGGGAGTTCTGTTCTAATTGGAACTTGAATGATCCTAATGAAGTGTCAATGAGAGGACATATAGTTGATTTCTCTATTAGTTCATTGTGCAGTTTTTACATGTTCCTACCGTGTTATTAGATCCTCTTAAAACTATTGTGACTCACCCACCTTATCAAGAGATTATGCAGTTGCTCTATGGTGTCACTACTACGGCTAGATAGGTCAAAATAAGAGTGATGGATTTCATGGAACAATGTCGTTTGCTCACTTTCAGAAAGATGCAAGGGTGTGGATGAAGACTTTGAGCCTGAGACTAACGGCCGAATGCTACCTCACTAATCCATTATAATGGTATGGTATGTAGACATGTTTGGTGTGATTCAAGTAGTAAATAAGCAATTCAAATCATATATTATTTATCATTTAAGTCCCAACCTAGATTTCACAATAATATGTCATTGTTTCAATATATCAACTGAGTACCCTTCACAATACATTAATACTCATACAAGTACTCATCACAGTCATCAATAATGGGCCCCAAACATGCCAAAAATCCATCATATTTAATATAATAAATTATCTTTCAAGTAAAGTTTATAAAGTAAGTCATAACCTACCTCGAATGCCGAGTAAATGCACCATGAATCCTCACAAGAGCACCTTTAATTTTTGAATTTCCTTAGAATAGTCTCAATATATTAAAAACATTTTCTACATAAATATAAGAGTCTACTAATACTCATATTGCTATACTTCTATTTCAGGCCCAAAAAGTCAACCATAAGCCCTAAGGTCAAAACTATAATTTTGTTTCAAAATTAATTTGCCCATAACACAGGTGTCTCAAATATGACATTTTATTGGCAATCGAGTCTAAGTCAACCTCTTAATCATCAAAATACGATTTTTCAAACTTTTGGCACACAAACTGTAACCTCCCAGAACTCCCAAGTCTAGACTCGGCTCAGAAAACCAGAAAGAAATAAAACTTCCAATTGTTAGTCATTCCATGAGTAAGATCCACGAGCTGTGGAACAGTCCAGGAGTCATGGACTGGACTTGTGGAACTCAGAACAGAGGCCAGCCCCTCTAAGGTCAGGACCACGAATAGGAATCACGAATTGTAGAAGTTTCCACAGATCGTAAAAGTCGCTCGTGAAAACTTCCTACAGTTTAACTCCCAGGACCCACGAGTGGGATCTATGATCTATGGAAGTTTCCATGAGTCATGGACGACACTCGTGGAACCCATATCAAGCAACCAGATTTTCTGTACTGAGAACCACGAAAGGGTTCCATGAACCGTGGATGGTTCCATGGGTTGTGAACCCAAGTCGTGGAATTTAGACCCGCATCTTGACAAAAAGGGCCAAAACCACGATAGGGTTCCATGAGCCGTGGAAGTTTCCACGAGTTGTGGTTCCCATCTGTGGAACCTGAGTCGCAAATTTCAACAGTTCTCTTTTAATTAATTCAGGGGTATTCCAATCTTTTCCCTACCCTTTTAATTTTGAACCTTAGTCATTTTGGGGGGTGATTAAAGGGATTTTTCACTCTTATTTCCACATTCTCCCAAAACTTATTAGACTTAAAAAGAAAAGAAGAAAAGAGGAGATAGTTTTTCTCAAGAACAAGCAGAAGGTTTCTTCAAGCTCAGTCCCAAAATTTAAGGGATTTCTCCATAGATTCTTCTCCAGGTATGTGAGATTTCACTAGTGGGTTCCTTTCACCCATTAGGTCCTTAGATTTCAGTCAGTCCTTTAGTTCCCCAGGAAATATTTGGACCTAGGGTTCCTAAATCTTCGGGATTCCTTTCAATTCAGATGCTATTGTTTAAGTGTTATTAATTACATGTTTCTTGGAAAATTAGCACAGTCACATGTACAGAATTCAGTAACCCTAGCTTGTATTAAAATTCAGTATTCATAATTTGTCCTTTCTAGGCAGATAATTCAAAGAATCATGCTTTAGAATAGAATGCCATTATGTTTCAGTATATATATATATATATATATATATGTTGCATTCTCAGATGATTATCAGTATTTGAGCTATCCAGTATTTCAGCTTGCATTTCATTGCTTAAATTCAGTTGGGAGTAGACTTAGAACCAAGCGGACAAGGGGATGAAGTCTTAACAGTCAGATTAGGCTGAGACCTTTAGTAGAAGTCCTCAAATACCAAAACTATGGTGCCATCTTAGGTATGAAAGGGTTAGCTGTCAGATTAGGTTGGTCACCATTGTCCTTTATGGACATCAATTTACTCGATCCACGTTAGACTTGTCTGTACCTTTGGCAAGGTATTGACACCCTTTCATCCATGGTTATAGGTTGGCCTCACAATTAGCTCATCTTGGGGTATGTCAGTTAATAGTATCTCCCATCTTCAGACTTATGTTGTATTTACCTTGTATCCAGTTATTCAGTTCAGCATGCTATATACTCACGATAGTTACTTGGTTATTGCATTTAGCTTATCTATCATTTTACGTTTCAGTATGTATTTCCATGTTCAATCATATGTTGTTCATCTTAGCATACTTCCCTATGCTCAGTACATTCAATGTACGGACGCATACTTTTGTGCTACATCATTATATGACATAGGTTCAAGTGCTCAGCATCCAGACCGCATTTAGCTCAATTTCCAATACTTACTCAACAGCTTCAGTGGTGAGTCCTCAGAGTTCGAGGACAATATATATGCTTTCATTTCAGTTTTCAGACTTTTAGAGTTAGTTGGGAGCTTGTCCCAACAACTCACTATAGTTAGAGGCTTTCAGTCATAGACTAGATTCAGCTATTGAGCTTGAGTTGTTAGTGTTATTTCTTAGACTTTATTATACTCCTATATATATTTCTTATTAAGACTTGTTTTGGGTTCCTTCCCACTTCAGATATTAAATAATTTTCAGTTTCCGCATAGAGTATGTTTTATTAGAAATTGTCTAGTTATGTCAGGCCATGGGTTAGCTTGGGGTAACTTGTGACACCAAGCAACGTGTTGCATCTAGGGGATAAATTCGGGGTGTGACAAAACTTGGTATCAAAGCATTAGGTTCAAGTGTCCTAGGGTGTCTGAAAGTCGCATCGAGTGGAATCTTCTTCATGGGTGTGAAGCGCGCCACACTTATGGGGGAAAAGCTATGAGATGTCATTAGGAAAAACTTCCCTTCTTTTTTTCCAGCTCGTGCTATAGAGTATGAACTCTATTTAATCTCTTTCTAACTCATGCTCTTCACGTTATAGAAAATGTCTCCTAGAAGAGCCAACGCCAAGAATCAGTCAGCACCAGCAGCTCCAGCAGACCCTCTAAATGAGCAAGTCACTCATGCCAAATTCAGGGATACTTTTCAGGTGCTTGCTCAGGTCAATCAGTGGGCTGTGGCCCAAGCTACACCCCAAAGTAACACTGCTATAGCTAGAATCTAGGAATTCACTCGGATGATCAATCCAGAATTTGATGGGTCTAAATCAGGAGAGGATCCATAAAAGTTTCTTGATGACATTCAGAAGGTAACAGATATTATGGGTGTCTCTCTAGTCGAGAGTGCAGATTTAACTGCCTATCAGGTGAAGAGAGTGTCTTATACTTGGTATCAGCAGTGGACGAAGTCCCGTGTGCTAATATAGGTCTAGTGGATTGGAACCACTTCAAGACTGCATTTCTAGACATGTTCTTCCCACTTGAGCTCTGAGAAGCCAAGGTCCAAGAGTTCATCAACTTGAAGCAAGATGATATGAGTGTCAAGGAGTACGCACTCAAGTTTACTCAGTTGTCTAATTATTCTCTGGCAATGGTAGCTGACTTCAGGACTCAGATAAGTAAGTTCGTATCTGGTGTGTCCAATGATGTGGTCAAGGAGTGCAAGACTGCTATATGGATTAAGGAGATGGACATCTCCAGGTTGGTTACTTATTCTCAGATGATCGAGGAGGAGAAAATCAAAGAGAGGGGAGGAGATAGTAAGTGAGCTAGAACAGGTGACTTTAACTACTCTCAGCAAAGGTCAGAGGGTGGAAATTTCTCTCAATTCCATCAATTTTTTTTTAGCTCTAGCTCCATCTTATGCTAGTGCCCCAGTGCCTAAGTTCAGGCAAAATCAATTGGATAGAGCACCAGGCTCTAAGTCCCAAGGTACAGTTGCTAGCGGGCTCTCTTATCCAGTTTCCAAGAAGTATGCTAGAAACCACCAGAGTGAGTGTATGGCAGGAAGTGGAAATTGCTTTAGATGTGGCAAGCCAGACCACAGGATAAGAGATTATCCAGCAGCTTCTCAGAAGGGCAAGGATGTTCGCCCACAGAATCAGGCCAGTTTTATGGCAGCTCTAGCAGGTCACACTACTTAGCAAGGTGCCTCATCTAGTACCGGTGGTGGTCAGTGCCAAAATATTTTGTATGCCCTTCAGACTCGACAGGACCAGGAGGATTCTCCTGATATGGTCACAGGTACGTTACAAGTCTTCCATTAAGATGTTTATGCATTGTTAAATCCAAAGGCTACACTTTCCTTTGTAACTCTTTACATAATAGTAAATTTTGGTGTCAGTCCAAAAATCTTTCCAGAACCCTTATCAGTCTCTACTCCAGTTTGTGATTCAGTTATAGCTAGACGGTTATACAAAATTACCCTACCACAATTTCCTAAAAAGTCACCTCAGCCGATTTTGTAGTGTTAAAAATGACTAACTTCGATATTATTCTAGGTATGGATTGGTTACATTCCTATTATGCCTCAGTTGATTGAAGAACTAGGATCATACAGTTTCAATTTCAAAATGAGCTAGTCTTAGCGTGGAAGGGTAGTACCTTAGTGCCTGTAGGGCGATTCATCTATTACTTTAAGGCCATAAAGATGATTTCCAAAGGGTATATGTACCATCTTGTTTGGGTTGAGGAATCAAACTCTGAAACCCCAGCTCTTGAGTTAATACCAGTGGTGAATGAGTTCCCAGAAGTGTTTCTAGAAGATCTTCCCAGAGTTCCTCCAAAATGGAAATCAACTTTGGAATAGATCTCCTTCCTGATACCCAGCCTATTTTGATTCCTCCTTATAGAATGGCTCCATGTGAGCTTAAGGAATTGAAAGGACAGTTAAGGTAGATAAGGGCTTCATCATACTCAACATCTCTCCATGGGGTGCTCTAGTGCTTTTTGTGCGCAATAAAGATGGTTCTCTCATGATTTGCATCGACCACCGTTAGTTGAACAAAGTCACCATCAAGAACAAATATCCCATCCCCAGGATTGATAACTTGTTCAACAAGCTTTAGGGTGCTGGTTGCTTTTCCAAGATAGACCTCAGATCCAGCTATCATTAGCTCAGAGTGAGAGATAGTGACATTCCAAAGATAGACTTCAGGACTCGATATGGTCACTATGAATTTGTAGTTATATCTTTTGGACTAATGAATGTTCCTGCAGCTTTTATGGACCTAATTCAAGCAGTACTTGAACTTGTTCATCATTGTTTTCATAGATAACATCCTTGTTTATTCTCGGAGCAAAGAGGAACATGCTGATCATTTGAGAGTAGTGTTGTAAACTCTCAGGCATCACCAGTTATTCGCTAAGTTCAGCAAGTGTGAATTCTAGTTAAAGTCAGTTGCGTTCCTTTATCATATGGTATCTAGTGAGGGTATACGAGTCGATTCTCAAAAGATTTATGTAGTAAAGAGCTGGCCCAGCCCTACCTCTCCAACAGACATCAGGAGTTTCTTGGGTTGAGCTGGTTATTACAAGAGGTTTATGGAAGGATTTTCATCCATACATGCCCCATTGACCAAGTTGACTCAGAAAAAGGTCATGTTTCAGTGGTCACACGAGTGTGAGAAAAGCTTCCTAAAATTGAAGACCAGGTTAGCTACAGCCCTCATTTTGACTCTACCAGAGGGTTCAGATGGCTATGTGGTTTATTATGATGCATCAAGGGTTGGCCTGGGTTGAGTGTTGATGCAGTAGGGTAAGGTCATGACTTATGCTTCCAGACAACTTAAGGTCTATGAAAAGAACTACCCGACTCATGACCTCGATCTTGCAACTGTTGTGTTTGCCTTAGATATTTGGAGACACTACTTGTATGGTGTTCATGTTGATGTGTTCACAGATCATAAGAGCCTCCAGTATGTGTTCACCCATAAAGAGTTGAATCTTCATCAGAGAAGGTGGATTGAGTTCCTTAAAGATTATGATATGAATGTGCTCTACTATCTAGGTAAGGCCAATATGTTGGATGGGTAGTCTGATAGTACAAAATGGGTCAGAATCTTCATTGGTAGCCAAGGTTAAATAAAAATAGGACAGTTATCCCATATTACTTTAGTTGAAAGGTGCAGTTCATCAGTAGAGAGTTGAGCTTTTCTCCCAAGGGGGAGATGGTGTGCTTTGCTACCAAGGTCGTTTATGTGTACCTAATGTGGGTGAGTTAAGGTAGCAGATCCTTACTGAAGCCCATAATTCTAGATATTCTATTCATCTTGGTGCCACTAAGATGTACCATGATCTACGAGAAGTCTATTGGTGGAATGAAATGAAGAGGTACATTACAGATTTTATGGCTAAGTGTCCCAATTTTCAGCAGGTGAAAGTAGAACATCAAAAACCAGGAGGTGTGACACAGAATATTAGCGTTCCTACTTGGAAGTGGGAGGTGATCAACATGGATTTAATTACAGGTTTACCTCATACTCACGGACAACATGAATCCATTTGGGTGATAGTGGACAGGGTTACTAAGTCAGCTCACTTCTTAGCTGTCAAGGCTACAAATTCAGTGGAGGACTATTCCAGACTCTACATCAGTGAGATATTCAGGTTGCATGGGTTTCCCTTGTCTATCATCTCAGATAGGGTTCCTCAATTTACATCTCATTTTGGGAGATTATTTCAGAAAGGTGTTAGTACTCAGGTGAATCTCAGTACAATATTTCATCTGCAGATGGATGGTCAGGAAGAGCGTACCATTCAGACCTTAGAGGACATGTTGAGGGCTTTTGTGATTTATTTAAAAGGTAGTTGGGATGATCGACTACCTCTCATAGTATTTGCCTATAATAATAGTTTCCATTCCAGTATTAAAATGGCCTCATATGAGGCACTTTATGGGCATAAATACAGGTCACCGGTTGGTTGGTTCAAAGTAGGTGAAGTAGCCTTGGTTGGGCCAGATTCGGTTCATGAGGCTATGGAGAATGTTCAGGTCATCAAAGATAGACTAAAGACAGCTCAGAGTCATCATAAGTCCTATGAAGATGTGAGGAGAATGGACTTGGAGTTTTAAATCGATGATTGAGTCTTCCTAAAAGTGTCACCCATGAAGGGGGTGATGAGGTTTGGCAAGAAAGGAAAGCTCAGTCCTAGATATGTAGGTCTTTATAGAATCTTGAAAAGGATTAGTAATTTATCTTATGAGTTAGAGTTGCCAGCAAAACTAGCAGCGGTTCATCTAGTCTTTCACATTTCCTTGTTGAACAAGTGTGTGGGTGATCCGGCATTAATTGTGCCTTTAGAGAGTACAGCTGTGAAGGATAGCCTCACCTATGAGGAGGTTCTAGTTGAGATTATTGACTGTCAGGTTTGTAGATTGAGAAATAAGGATGTCTCTTCAATAAAGGTTTTGTGGAGGAATCAGTCCGTAGATGGAGCTACTGGGGAAGCAGAAGCAACCATGATGGCCAAGTACCCTCACCTCTTTCCCTCAAATTTAGTTTTAAGTTTGAGGTAATAGTTCCTCTACAGTTTCTTAGTTTAATCTTGTGTAATACAGTCCCAGTATCTTGTTCGCTCAGTTATCCTTGCATTTCAACATATTTTCATATTCATGGAACTCAGTTCAGCTAGATATTAGTTTCCAGTACTCCGTTGGTAAGAATTGTAGCTCTTTCCCTCAAGACATAGCTTATGTAGTTTTCATTAGAGGACGAATGATCCCAAGGGGGAGATATTATACGACCCCAGAACTCTCAAGCCTAGACTTGACTCAGAAAACTAGAAAGAAATAAAATTTCCAACTGCCAGTCATTTCACAAGTCAGATCCATGAGCCGTGGAACAGTACACGAGTCATGGACTTGACTCATAGAACTCAGAACAGAGGCCATCCCCTTTGAGGTCAGGACCACGAATAGGAATCACGGACCGTAGAAGTTTCCACGGGTCATAAAAGTTGCACATGAAAACTTCCTACAGTTGAACTCCCAGGACCCACGAGTGGGATCCACGATCCATGGATGTTTACACGAGTCATGGACCTCACTCGTGGAACCCATATCCAGTAACCCAGATTTCCTGTACTGAGAACCACAACAGGGTTCCATGAACCGTGGATGGTTCTATGGGTAGTGAACCCAAGTCTTGGAACTCAAACCCACAGCTTGACAAGAAGGCCCAGGAAAAACGACAGGGTTCCACGAGCCGTAGAAGTTTCCACGAGTCGTGGTTCCTATCCATGGAACTTGAGTCACAAATTTCAACAGTTTTCTTTCAATTAAATCAGGGGCATTCTTGTCTTTTCCCTAGCTTTTTATTTTTTAACCTTAGTTGTTTTGGGGGGTTATTAAAGGGATTTTTCACTATTCTTTCACCATTCTCCCAAAACTAATTAGAATTAGAAAGAAAATAAGAAAAGAGGAGATAGTTTTGCTCAAGAACAAGCAAAAGGTTCCTTCAAGCTCAGCCCCAAAATCCAAGGGATTTTTCCATATATTCTTCTCCAGGAATGTGGGATTTCACTAGTCGGTTCCCTTTACCCATTAGGTCCCTAGATTTCAGTTAGTCCTTCAGTTCCTGAAGAAATATTCATACCCAGGGTTCCTAAATCTTAGGGATTCATTTCAATTCAGATGGTATTGTTTAAGTGTTATTACTTTCATGTTTCTTGGAAAATTAGCACAGTCACATGTACAGAATTCACTAACCCTAGCTTGTATTAAAATTCAGTATTCATAATTTGTACTTGCTAGGCAGATAATTCAAACAATCATGCTTTAGAATAGAATGCCATTATGTTTCAGTATATATATATATAGGTTGCATTCTCAGATGATTATCAATATTTGACATATCCAGTATTTTAGCTTGCATTTTATTGCTTACATTCAGTTGGGAGTAGACTTAGTACCGAGACGGTGATAGGATGAAGGCTTAGCTGTCAGATTAGGGTGAGTCTTTTAGTAGCAGTCCCCAAATCCCAGAACTATAGCGGCACCGTAGTTATGAAAGAGGTTAGCTATTAGATTAGGTTGGTCACCCTTGTCCCTTGTGGACATCAGTTTAGTGGATCCATGTCAGATTTGTTTATACCCTTGGAAAGGCATGAACACCCTTCCATCAAGGGTTACAGGTTACCCCATATTTAGCTCATCTTTGGGTATGTCAGTTAATATTATCTCACACATTTAAATTCATATTGCATTGACCTTGTATCGAGTTATTCAGTTCAGCATGCTACATACTCATGATAGTTACTTGGTTATTGCTTTCATCTTATCTATCAGTTTACGTTTCAGTACGTATTTCCATTATCAGTCTTATTTTGTTCAGCTTAGAATACATCCCGCATGCTCAGTACATTCAAAGTACTGACACATACTTTTGTGCTACATCATTGTATGATATAGGTTCAGGTGCTCAACATTCAGACCTCATTTAGCTCGATTTCTAGTACTTACTCAACAGCTTCAGTGGTGAGTCCTCATAGTTCGAGGACAATAGATATGCTTCCATTTTAGTCTTACATTTAAGTTTTCAGACTTTTAGAGTTAGTTGGGGGCTTCTCCAAGTAACTCACTTCAGTTAGAGGCTTTCAGACATAGACTAGATTCAGCTACTGAGTTGTTAGTGTTATTTTTCAGACCTCATTATCCTCCTATATATTTTTCATATTTAGACATGTTTTGGATTCCTTCCCACTTCAGATATTAAATTTTTTTCAGATTCTGCACAGTGTTTGTTTTATTAGAAATTATCTAGTTATGCTAGGCCATGGGTTAGCTTGGGATCACTTGTGACACCAAGCACCGTATTGCGTATAGGAGGTAGACTCAGGGAGTGACAGAAAATCTAATTTTTAATGGCCAAATATGGATTACATCATAAAATAAACAATGGAATAGACGGGAAATACCAAATATAATGTTAGATTCTTACCCTCAAGCAAAAACAACAAACTCCCCCTTAAAATTGCCAAAAAATGAGCTTCCAAGATCCATAAATTAAAATATGAAGTCTAAGTTAAAAAGTTCAAAATGTGTAGAAAAGTGAAAAGCCTCTTATTTTTAGGTCAGGGACCAACCATTCTTCCTCAGAAAACTCTTTCATGTGTCATGCTCATGATCACCCAAATGTATAACTATATATTCATATATTACACACTCAATTAAGCACAAAATATAAGCCAAAGAGTAGGGCAATGGTGCTTTCCAAACAAGGTACTTACCTGGAGCTCCGTCCAATCCCAAGCTATGGCCTCGGGCCCATATTTATGCAATAATGGTAAAAATAAGCATAACAAGTGGAAAAATAACCACGAAAATAACTAAAAGCATCTACTCTATCTCCAAAATCTCCTAAAAGCATTCTAAGGATTCTAGGCTAGCCTTAACGAATCTATAAGCTCATAAACTAAGGATAAATATTATAATTCTAGTCTACAACACTGAATGGAAAATTTATACGAGCATAGGATTTAAGCCTATTTCTACCCTAAGATTTAACCTAACGTTCCAATAATTTATAAATCATAGAATCTAACTAAGCCAAGTCTAAGAAAAATAAACTGTAACCTACCTCAGGGCTGAACTGCTAGCATGAACCATTAACTGTGTGCCTTGCCCTTTCAAACAGCCTTGAAACGCTATCACACTATCAAAAACATAATCCAGATGTCAAGATGAGAAGAATGACACCCATATTTCTATACAGAAAAATTGGGTTGAAAAATGATTTTCGGGGCCTACGCAATGAAATAAAAAACAAATTTCACAATTGTTTGCAGTGGGTTTATAAAACCATGCCCAAAATTTGAGCGCAAACGGGACTCATTTCAGGGCCTAAAATAGATCCTAAGTCCACTTTGATCAAGAATTTAAACAAGTAGTTTTACAAAAAATTTAAAACATGAATTAAACAACGGAAAAGGAGTAGGGGAATAGGAGGGACTTACCATAACAATTACGGAAGAAAAAGAGGGTTTGAACCAGCCATGGATCTTAAAAAATAGAGGTTTCTTAGAAAAAATGGAGAAGAAAATGAAGTTGAAGTATTTTATAAGAACCCAGCTACCTCCACAAAAGCGGACGTTGCAAAAGTGACAAACACTCTGAAAAAGTGGAGGTCACTATTAACCCGTGCCTCCATAAAAGTGGAGGTTTTTTGCAAATGCGGTGTCTGCAAAAGTGGACTTTTGCCGCAAATGCGGTGTCCACAAAAGCGGGCCTTTTGCCATAAATGCGATATCTGCAAAAGTGGACCCACCAACAATAGCAAAAACCAGTAGAACTTTAAGTCTAAAAGCCACCGAATGAACCCTCAGGATTAATTTGGGGTCCCACAGACACAAACAAACTACGCTACTCAACGAAAAATGGCATTCCAAACTCAACGGAATCGACAAAAATCCTAACGGAGATTATTTTAAGCAAATGTAGGCTCCATGCCAAAAAACCAACTTTACCAAAATAGAACCCAATAAGCCATGTTGCTGCACTAGTTAAAGCTCCTGAGGTTGAGCATGAGCCTGAGCTTGTTCTGGACTAAAAGCCCGTGGACCAGGAAGCAGCCCAGGTGCCACTAGGGCTAGTAGCAGTGTGAGTATCAACACCAACCCATGCTTCTACACTAGATATTCGAAGTGTGCTTTTTCAGTTATTGGTTATGGTTGGGGATCAGCCTTCTTATATGGCCCAGACATCTGCTCAGTGGGTAGCCCTGGGTGTTCATAGTTCAGGAGCACAACCTGCTATTGTGGCTCCCCATGCGTAGGTTCTTTCAGTGCCTACAGTCGCTCAGCCTCTTACTCTCGCCTAGTTATGTTAGAGTTAGAGCAGAAGGCCTTGGGCTAGTTACTGAGATTATCCCCTGACCCAAATTTTGACCCGTCTAAACTTCTAGCAATATAGGTATTATTAGCTTTGTCTTGATGAGTTGTTCATTGTTTTGATAGTTTTTTCGTGATTGAGGGCTTCTCAGAGTAGTTTGAGCTTGGATGATGTTGTTCCAGCAGTTATTCATTAGACGATAGGTAGGTTACAGTGTTTCCTACATTAGACTTTGCGTATGTAGGCTATAACTGTATTAATTAGCATCCTTGGGTTAGGTATTCTAGGTTGGCACCCCAGACCTTGTCAGTCTTTTCTATGCATTTTATTTCTCACATTGGTTTAGTATTTGATCTAGTTTTTTAATATTACCCTTATGGCCCTGTGTGGCCTTCGTATATGACTCTGGACGATAAATGGTGGGATATTTTGGAATGTCCACAAGTCTCGGACATCGAGATGTTGTGTTAGACTGGATATCTATGTTGTAGAGCTGATTGTGCATGTGCAGAGCCGCTAGGTTGATTGTGAGCCATTTGGCTATTTTTTGTTTGCAATCATATCATTCATGCAAAGGATTTTTCTACATTATTTTACTACTGCTTTGGCTTCGGGCATACTACAACTGGTTTTCTAAACTTTGCATGGCCCGAAGGCCCATTTTATGTATAAATTATTATAAAAGGGTTTTTGAACTGATTTTTATGGATCTTCTTGGGGTAAAAGAGGTATTATGATTATTTTATCACTTGGTTTTCTTACTGATACTAGACTTGGCTGAGCCATTGTGCAAGACATATTTTTACTATGGATTTAGACTCGGATACACTCCGGGCACCCTTTATAGGGATTTTGAGACTACATTAACTGATTTAGACCCAAAAAGACTCCAAGCAATTATTTCGAGGTTCCGATCAATGGTTTAGACCCGTATATACTCCGGAAGTTAAACTTTGATATTTTGCATTTTAGTATATAGTCACGGACCTCCATGGAACTTGCTGATCTGGATCAGGGGTTATATGCTGAGTGTGCCAGATGAGAGGTATACGGTGCAGTTGAGGTATATGATAAGTTGGTAGATTACCAACTTATTAAGCCTTTATCCATGAATTATTGTTATGTGTTGAATAGATTTAGAGGTTATTATGGCCTTTATTGATGTCAATGCAGGTACTTGTGATCAAATATGGAAAACAAGGAAATTGACCTAAAAGGAGCTTAAAAGGAGCGAAGTGTGAAGTGATAAAAAAAGATTAAGATTCTGCCTTGAAATACGACATTGTGCAACATGCACAAGCATTGGTTCATTTCGCACCTCCCACCGCATGGAGCCTTGAATCGACCAAAAAATCTGTTAAGGGGTGCGGTCGTTGTGCGATGCGCACAATTCCTGGTGCAAACTACACCTCTTTTGCATGAGGCCTCCCAAGTTATTTGAGTCACTGGTTCAACTGAAAAGGGTGTACAATGCGCACATGCTGATGTGCGAACTACACATCATGCCGCACACCACCCGAAGGGAATTTTTGTCTAAAATTTAGTGATGTTTTAGGAAAGTATTTAAACCCATTTCAGGCACCATTGATAAAGATAATTCGTCAATTCTGAATACTCTTGAACAATTTTAGCTTTGAGACCAAGTTTCCTCTCTAGGAAGAACAAGAGGGTTTCAATCAATTCTCTCTTCCAATTCTTAGTTCACTATTTGTGTACAAAACTGAGCTTAGATATTGAAATTACACTTGAATGAAGAGAAATTTGACTTACCCACTTGGTATATCTCTTTCCTTAAGCATGAGTAGCTAATTTCATTGTCTAGGGATGTGTAGATTATGGGTGCTTGACATATGGGTGTGGGTGTTGCTAATTCTTGCTCATAATTGCTTAATTGACTTGGGTTAGTAGTTTCACCATTTTTTAACTCTAAAATTGGTGGTTGCAAGCATTGATTTTCCTTGTTTGGTTATGGTTTTGCTTGAAATAGAAATTCATAGCTTTGGTTGTGAGATTGGTAGTAGGAAATTGGGCTTCCATTTAGATTGAGGCTAGAAATAGTTCATATCAACGGAATCACCCATTTAAAGGTCTAAACTAGACATAGTATGACCTTCCTAAGCTTTAGCTTGGTTGTGTATTGTTAAACTAATGATGTTTTAACCGAGATTGTTGGATATATGGCTGTTGATCGAGAGATGGACAACCATACTTATAACCAAGGCTACCTATGTCAATGAGCGAGAATTTGTATGTATAGGTATTCACCTTATCCCACACTAGAGCCCCATTTGATGCACATCCCTAGTTGTCTACCTCTCATTTGTATAACCATTTTACTTTATAGACTTACCTGAATTTAGATTTTGTGGCAGATATCCCAATTCCCCCCAATCCTTTACTTTCTTATTTTTGAACATTTACCCTCTTAGTGACGTCTTTTTATTACAATCATTATTATGCTGTCTACAAGTCTCTATGGGTACGACCCAATATCTATTGGGAACTATAAATGTGTTTTGCTTGATAGTCATTGATACCTCCATCTTGGAGAGTACGTTTGAGCGTTTATAAAAAATGGCACCATTATCGGGGACTTGATTTGATAGCCTTTTTGATTGTAGACTTGGAATCAATTTAAGAGTGCTTATTCTTTTATTTGTTTGTTGTTTGTGTTGTGATTGAGTAGGCTAGTCCATGAGTGAGGCCGGTAACAAAAAGAGTGTAAACAAAGGCTTCATAGACGCAGAAGATGTTGAGCCAGTGATACAAGTGGGAGTAGGTGCAATCCGCCTACCCCCCACAATGGTAGAAAATGTGCTATTCCACATTACAAGTACCATGATCCACTTGATCCTGATGAAGGGAATGTTTGGTGGAGCATCACATGAAGATGCCAACCTGCATATTTGGAATTTTTTGGAGATTTTCCAACCATTCATATTTCATAATATCTCCCAAGATTCCATGTGATTATGCCTATTCCCTTTTTCCTTGGCGCGGGAAGCCACGACATGGTTGGAAGAATTGTCAGACACGTCTATAACATCTTGGAATGAGTTGGTTGAGGCATTTACATTAAGATTTTTCCCTCCGTCTCGCATGATGCAGCTAAGAGACAAGATTACCAACTTTAGGGAACTCCCGAATGAACCTCTACATGAGGCTTGGTTGAGGTTAAAAAAGAAGCTTGTCTTAAGTCTGAACCATGGGTTGTCGGACAACATATTTCTCCAAAGCTTCTATCAGTTGTTAAACTCTATGAATAAGTTGGTGGCTAACAACCTTGGAGGTGGAAGCTTCATGGACTTGCAATTCCCCATTGCCTTGGCTTTGTTAGAAAGAATGACCAAAACCAACCAAGCATGGCATACAAGAGAAGCGGATGTGCCAACTTCGAGAGCTCCCTCATCCATCTTGACTAATGAAATGATAAAAATGGATGAGCATCGAGATGAGACAATGCAAATATAATGACACAAATTGATTTGATGACCAAGCATGTAATGGGAGATTGTGGTGCTAAGGCGGTGAATGCTGTGAGTACACCTGAAATTAAAGCAAGTGATGATGAGCTGATGAGAATTATAGATGGTAAAATGTGCTCTGTGTCGGCAGGTTCTCATCCCGTGTATGATTTCCCGAGAGAAGAGAACCAAGGTTGGATCACAGATAAGGAAAGGGATGGCAATTGGAGAGATAGAGATAACGATGGTTATAGATTCAATCACTAAAGCTCAGATCCCTATGTACCTCCAAATAAAGAAGAATCTCTCTAGCAACCGGCCACAACAAACCCTGGTCATTCCAAGCTAGAGGACATGTTGTCCTTGGTTCTCAAGAAGGTGGATACAACTAATACCGGAGTGAGCGAACTAAAAAATTGACATTTCAACACTTCTTCAAACTGTGAGATACCACTCAACCTCGATCAAACATCTTGAGGCCCAAATGAACCACCTCTCGAACCAAATGAAACTGAGGATAAAGGGGACACTTCCTAGTGATACCATCACCAATCCAAAGAATGACCGAGTTTGAGGTACTATCATCAAGTTGTGATGTTAAATCAAGCGCTGCTTGGGAGGCAACCCGAGTTTATTTCCTTTTTTTTTGGTTATCTCTTGTTATCTTTGTTATTGGTTTAGGAATGCAAGGAGCAGAGAAATGAACAAGTGCAAAACAGGGCAAAAATAGGATGTGTGGAAGACCGCACAAACTGCACAAGCCATTGTGTGCTTCGCATGGCTCACCGCATGCCAAAATAGAAGGACTGGAAGAAAGTTAAAAAAATAGAGATGATGTGCACTGGGCTATGTGGTCCGCCCAAGCCTATGTATGCATCGCACCTCCATGGCATGGTAAACCAAAAGCCTGGGCACGGCCAGGGCATGAAAAGGTGGGGTGCAAAATGACATGCAGTCTGCACAAGGGATTGTACGAACCACATGTCGCACTGCACCAAAGGTAAATTCAAAATTTTAATTGACCTAACCCTTTGACCAACCTGACCCGAAGATGACCCGAATCAATTTTCTTCTTCTTTTCCTTTTATATTTTGTGACCTTTACCATCTTCACCATATTTTCTCGGCAACCTCTCTAATTCTCTTCCAAAACCTCCCACAAATCTGGCTACTTCTCCCAAAATCTTCCTCTTCTCCCTTACAATCTCCAACACCGCTCTTCCATGCTACTGCTGTTCATATCTCTGAGTGAGTTTATTGGGTCACCATTGTTGCTTCTCAAAAGCTCTTTTTTTTACTTCTCTCTGCCAAATCTTCTCTTGTGGTAAGTTCTCCAATGTTAAATACATGTTTTTATGCTTATTGGGAACTCATATTATGAAGCATTCTAAATAGAATTGCCATGTTGATTTTGGGTGATATCCTAAAATTTTGGGTCCCCAATTTTGAATTGTGTTTAGAATTTCACTTAATGACAACTTGGTAGAACTTAAATTTTGTTAATGCATGTTGATTGGTCGTGAATTCTGTATTGGGGGTGACGTCTGAGTAACCCTTTTGTGATTGATACATGATTTGGCCTGATGATAGATTGAGTGACGTCATTCTTAAAGGCAAATTATCATTTTTCATGAGGTTTGGTCGAAGTTTGTTGTTTGGGCTGAAATTTGTTGCTACCTTTGTACCTATGATCTTGGTTGAAAATTTTGTTGGGTGTATGATCTTTTGTGGGGAGATGGTAATGATTGTTGTTGATTGTGTGCCCAATTGAG
Source organism: Jaltomata sinuosa (assembly GCA_003996215.1). NCBI lineage: Eukaryota > Viridiplantae > Streptophyta > Magnoliopsida > Solanales > Solanaceae > Jaltomata > Jaltomata sinuosa. Next base: position 141,621 of record QJPP01000720.1, on the reverse strand, counting down.
TAATTGAAGGCTTGATATTCCCGATGATAGACAGGGTAACGTCCTTCATAAGGGAAGTCGTTGCATTTTCTTTTTCTTCTTGTTTGATGATAATGGAAATCCAGGGAAGTCTGAGTTCCTAAACAATTGTATGGTCATAATATCCCATGCCCCCATTGTTTTGTAGTCTTACTTCTTCATGCCAAGTTCTTCGTGAAAATCTTGCTCTACGAATCACATACATAATTCACAAGAACACAAGGAACCGGAAAAATTCCAATTGTGCCTTTGTGTGTTTTGTATGTGATTCGTAGATTTTGATGTGCAGAACACATAAGGCACAACACCATGAGAAAATAGGCTGCCAATTCACTATTTTGATGTGCAGCAGCTGATGAGATATGCATCCTGGTTGGTGCGGTGCACACCAGTCATCGCACGTCCAAGCTGAAACCACTGAAGGTTTCTGTTAGCTTATGCGACATAACATGCGACACACACCTTATCTGGTGCGTTTCGCACGTGGTCTGCATGAGCCAATAGTCACCTATTTTGTTTTTCTACTTCTTTGCATTCCGTCCTTTTTAGTTTATTAGCTTCTCCTTGATCTTTTTCTTTCCCATATGATAAAAATACAAAAAGATTTTATTTTATTTTTTTGGGACTCACAACCTCCATGTGCAGAACATGTCTTCTAATAGGGGAAGCACCGATCGGAGTTCATGATGGCCGATATCTCCCTCCTCCTCTAATCTAACCTTAAAGGGGAAAAAGAAATCCTCATCCTCTCGTAACAGTGTTTCAGAGGAAGAGAGAGTTCGGTTTTGAGTTGAAGGTACGAGTGCAATTTATGAGCGTGAGAGGGGTAGGTCCTTTAACACATAGCAGAGTGTTAATCTGGACGTAGTAGGGGATAACCTTCCTAACATCCCCGAACAATTTGCCCACCGACAGTGGCAACCATTTCAAGAGGTGCCCGGAGATTATTACAAGGAGATATTTCGAGTGTTCTTTGCTTCATATCAAGCCACAGAAGATGCTAAGGGCTAAAAAGGAGGTTGTGAAACTTTTCTTGCCTTAGATTCCATCATTGTTTGAGGCAAGGAAATCTGATTCACTCCAGATGCTATCAATGTTGTCTATTGGAGCACTCTAATTAATCCAGTTGCTGCACTCATGGACAAGCTGACTGTCAAGCAAAAACCTCTTAATTGGGAAGCTCCTATCATTGCTCTTGATACACCTCTTTGGGCCACTATGGAGGGGTGAAATTCCATGAATTTCCTTGCACTTTGAAGCCCGTCTGTGGTAGGATCTCATCCACATCTTATTCCTACCCTTGCAAAATGACCAGAAGATAACTTAAGAGGGATCCATTCTTGTTGCTGCCATCATGACAGGAGAGCATATGAATTTTGGGGAAATTGCAGCCATGGTGATACACATGAGGGGCAATGATACATTCCCTTTCCCAGTACTAATTAGCAAGTTGTGTGCCAAGGCTGACATCCCATACTTCAACTGCGACAATGTCACCTACGCAGTTGGAGTGATTAATTTGGATAAGAAGACTAACAGGGATGCCCCTGAATTTAAAAAGCACAGGGTAGAGAAACCGGTGGATGTTGAGAGTGCTGAGTTAGATGCCAAAGCAACTGCTTCATATCCATCTCGGGCTACCTCAGAGGCATATACTCATGCCTCCATACCCACTCTAACAAAAAGTGGCCTCCAGGATATGACTGATAAGACATATAACAATGAGAGACAGTTGAGCGACTTGGCGAGAGATCTACTGGGGTTGATTGACAGGGCTTTAAAGAAACCTATCCATGGGGTTGTTGACAAGGTGAATAGATTCTGCCAATGGGTAGATGTAATTGAAGGGTCTATCAATGAACTCAAGAAGGATGTGGCTAAAGCAAAAGGGAAAGCACTAGTTGAGCTGGATGATTTGAGCTCCTTGCCTAAGCCCTGTCTAATAAGAGGGTTGATGGACAACTTGTTTGCATCCTATGAGGATGATGAGGAGGAGCTACCTAGTGAGGTGGATGCATTGCTTGATGAGGATGAATGGAATCCAAATTTTCAGCAGGCCTTTAGAGATTCCATGACTAATGCACACTCCCGAAAGGGTAGTGCAGGTCCTAGTGGAAAGACCACAGTTGATGAGAAACTAGTGGATGATGGTGACGCATAGTCCTCCAGGGAGTTACACCTTCTTTCCTTTTATCTAATAGCATTGAGGGCAATGCTTCTTTTATGGGGAGAGAGTGGCATTATTTGATTTTTATTTGTTGCCCATGATTGGGCTTGAGATATTACTTTTATTGCCCTTGCTGGGCCTTGCTGACTTTCTTAGTTTAGCTAGACTTTATTTGGCCCTCTTTGGTAATATTTTTGATGATTGTGATGCTTACTGCCCTTGATGAGCCTTTAATTTATGTTTTATTTTGTTTTGAGCTTACTTGTGCCCTTGTTGGGCTTGATTTTTAATTTTAATTGGTGATTGTGTTGCCGGGTTGGTCTTACAGTCCCCATTATTTTACTACCCGTGCTTAGAAAATGTGCAAAAGGGCTTACACCAAGGCTTGTTTTTAAATGAATCAGGAGTGCACAATTTGGTCATCGCATTGTTCATAGTAGTTTAGTAATGAACTCTGAGAGTTTTCTTAATACCACAGTTCTTTCCCAAAGAGAAAATTTTTTCTTCTTTTATTTTTGGTGTTGAACTGGATTGGTGTTTCCCTATGATAAATTGAGAGGCAACTTTGTTAAGGGAAAATGCCAAGTTTTAGTTTAAAATTGAGTCTTTAGTTTCTTGTCTTAAAATGCGCCCACCAAAAAAATAATCTTGGAAAGAAGTTTTGAAAATAAAAGGAAGAAGGAAAATGAACTTTTGAGGAAAAGCATTCTCTTGTCATGATTTGCACGCTCTCTCTTTGGCTTGATTGACTCACAAACGAGTGTGTAATGAACTCAGAATAGCTTGTCGAAAGTCATCTGTCCCAACTGATTTTGAGACTAATGAAAAAAGTCTCGTGGCATGATGCCTTGTATGGTGAGGCTTTACCTTTATTCTCGTGCATGCATGTCATCTAGAACTTGCCTCGAATGTGGTTGAAGGTGAAATTCTAGGTGTGACCAATCTTGGAAGATGACCTTAGGCCCTTTTAGATAGCCACTTCACCCAAATGACTTCCCTCAACATCAATCCTAGTGAACCCCTTTGAGCTTGTGACCTTTCTTTGGCACCTTGTTTAACACCTTCACCTTTTAGGAACCCATATCTTGACACCCGTCCTCCCTAATTTCTTGAAAGTGAAACGTAGGCTAAAATCTTATGTTTGGGGGGAAATGAAAAATACAACATAGGAAAATGCCTAAGTTTGGGGGTGTACGTGATCAAATAAGGAGAAGGAAAGGAATGCCCTTCAATTGCAAGGTAGCACCTTAAATTTGAATTGAAAATTGCTCAAAAAGTTCAATCCAATGAGAAAAATGAAAAGCAAGAATAGGTGCTACCAAATGAAGGTGCTACAAGGAGTTTGAATGATCATGATTAAAAAGGAGAAGCTTGGGTTATGTGAGGGATAAATAGGGTGAAGTTGAAATCTGAAAATGTGAGCGTTGTTTGAAATGATACCAAAGAGCAGTAGGGAAGTGTAGTCACTCGAACCAAATGAAATCCTCCCCTTATCCCCAACCAACATCGTAACCCGCAAGAACTTGGTGATTCTGAGCCTGGCTAACCTACATTAGTGGCGATTTACATGAAGGGCAAGCCTATGGGTCGACGTGTGTGCACTTGAACTTCCTTGAGAGAGCGAGAGTCTTCTTGGTTCTCCTATAATCCATTTATATTGTGAATTGCATGATTGTGAGTGGGATTCTCTCTTGTGGTGAGTGGCATCATGCACTTGAATTGAAACATGAAGTCTCTACTTCAATTGAGAGGAGTGAATGAGACCACTTGTATGGCAAATCTCGCGGCAAACCTTGATGGTCCATGCCAATGACTTGAGAAGCTTAAATGTCTTGTTTTGAGTGACAAAATTCCCTTTATTTTGAATGAGAAATGAATTTGAGTACAATGTGCCTTGGCATTTTCCTTAGATGAATTCGAGGTCAGGCTTCTTTATGGTACATGTCGTAATGGTAGTCTTGTCCAGTACTACCTTTGGGGGCTTGTTGCATCAGCTGTGATTTCCTTGTTATATTCTTTGGATGACCCTGTTCTCAGTAGTATCTACATATTAGTCAAACTATACGTTCAAAGTCTAGTTGGCTCCAGTTTATATAGTGTACAACGACAGCATATGAGTCTACTTAAGGGTTCGATAGAGGCATTGATTGGCAATTAGAAGTTGGATTTTAGAATCATATGCTAGAATGTTACTTCAGATGGTTCATGGAAGGTTCTCTTCAATTGTAGCATCCTTGAGCCAAAAGGCAGTGGATGCGGACAACTTAGCTTCTCTATTTCAGTTTTAGAGTGGTAGTTAGACTTGGACATCCAGTACTTGGCTAACTATTTTATTATGCTAGACTTATTAGATCCCAGTAGAGTTCTTGCTAGAGTTGAGGTCCAATTTACCCTGGTTGGACAGATTTAGTAATGTCAGTTCAAGGATCAGTGGTTGTGTGAATTATGTGATCAGGATTGTGCGAATTGAGGCTAGCATGGCTAATTTTGATTCTGATAGTACTTTGAGATCAATGGTTGCCTTGGTAATCCGAGAATTGGAGGCTTGATTTGGTTGATTCTCCAAAAGGTTGTTTGTTGTCTATTATTCTAGTGTTGGTTAGGCTCTACCAGTGTGGGCCAGGAGTCATGGTATGTTGGATGCTTTTAGAGTGGTGGTTTATGTACTGGTTCAGCAGAGTGAGTGTTTTGAGCCAAAGGGAGAGTTGAAAGATTATGAATTTCTCAATAGCTATGTGGCGAGCTTCGACTTCACACATCCTTTCCTTTTCCTACAGGGTGGTTTGACTTCATATCCATGGCATGATGAACTTTTTTCTAAGGTGAGGCTAGTAAGGTGATTTTAAATCCGAATGATGTTTGAGTATTTGGAGCACCAACAATATTCTTACAGTTTGGAGCTTAGTTGATAGCTATGGACTTTGTGGTAGGCTTACCATACTCCTTTCAGAGATTAGGTCTTGTTCGGGCCTTCTTGAGCAGGTTACCCTGGTTCATTTACTTGCAATCGATTCATACTTGGCACAGTTCGGCAAGTCTAGTTCTTTTCGATAGTTGGGAGATTTATCCTTCGACACAGGGTGTTCATCCATGTCATTCCGACCCTAGTGTGCAAATTGCAGTTGGGATCTGATGGTTGGTTCAGTTGGGTTCAGATTTAGAGGTTGATCTTAGCGAAAGTATCCTTTTGTTGGTTGATCATCAGTTGGGACAGGTTACTCCATCTTTCGAGCATATGCTATGGGTTTGTATTTTGGATGTCATAGTCTAGTAGTCTAGAGTTGGGCTTAGGTAGATTTTGATTCTGAAGGTGACATCGTTCGAGGTTGAGTATAGCATGAACTATGGATTTTCGATGGGTTAGTTGATGTTTCGAGGGTGGCTCGAGTGTTTGGCTTATGTGATGCTTCATGGATATGGTGCAAAGGATTCAACTTAGATAGAAAGGTTTTACGGGGCAATGGATTCATGAGTTACAAGTTTGGTTGGTGGTTTTCTAGGTCGACCTAGTTTTGGTATCGAGGTTTTGAGTTCCATGCATTATTGCCTTGGTTCTTTTGGTTTTGGTGTTGTGTCAGTACTTTTCGGTTGAGTTTCTTAAGGGTTGGATCGATTTATAGACCGTTGGAGTTTTGGAATTAAAGGTTGGAGTCTAGCTTGGCTAGTTAGGAGTTAAGGTTTAGTGGTTTTCCCTTGGGTTATCTCTGTTTGGTGTCGTTCGGCCTAGAAGGCTACTAGAGAGACCGAGAGAGTGGTACGGGCTAAGTATCCATCTATATTTGAGTCTCAGATGTTTTCTTTTCTTTATTTTTGTGGACAAAAGTCTTCTTTAGTAGGGGATTATATATTACCGCATTTTTGCCTTTTTGTGCTGTTAGAGCTTGCCTGTAGTGGCCCCTAAGACATTTTTAGCTTTCTAGGACCAATAGTTCGGCGCACGGGCCATTCGTTTGGTCTCTATAGTTGTTTACCGATTTTAGAACTTTAACTTAGGAAATTGTTGACTTTAGTCAATATTCTTAGCAATTGTGCTTGGAATCAAATTCTTACAATTTCGTTAGCTCCAGAGCATTGACTTTTGTCTAGTTTGACCTTTGGTCAGGATCTGAGAGCTTTCGGTTTGAAATTCTCCCCCGTTCTATGTTTTGAGGCTAGTTGGGCTATAAAGGTTGACTTTGGTCCACATTCAGAGAAGAGGACCTCGGTTGGAATTTCCATCATTGATGTTAGATCTATAATGTCGACTTTAGGCTTAAGGGATCTTTTGTTCGGGTCCCGAGACATCATGACTTGTTTTGGGGTGTTGAGTTTTGTTTTGGCTTAAGATTGATTTTGGGTGTGGCTTACTTTTCATTAAATCGACCTCTATTAGGATTTCTGTCAATTTCGTCGTGTCCGAAATGTCATTTCTTGTGTGGTAGCATAGTTTATTTGCGCGAGCAGGGTCCCGGATGAGTCATGTGGGCCCATCCAGATACTTTTTCCCTTAATATTTTCTGCTGGGTTGCTGCTATAGGTGCCGGCCTGTGGCCTTAATCACGACCGCGAAGGAAGCCGATGCGATTGTGATGGTCTTCCTCGTTAGTCATCGCGACTATAAGGGTTCCTTCGTGCAATCGCAATGAAGGGCATGTGGACCTATCTTATTTTGTTTTATGCAATCGTAAGGTTCCTTCTCACGATCGTGATTCAACCCCTCCCTCCTTGTTCTTCGCGATTGCATGGCTAGCCCTTGCAATCGCGATGGTCTAGCCAGCGTGGCCCTTGTAACCACATAGGGTCCCTTCGCGACCGCGAAGAAGGACCTCTGGCAGTATATGAACCTTTCCCCTTAATATCTTTCACCCAAAAATAGAGTTTCTCCATTGTTATAAAGCTCAAAGCTTCCCAACTAGGGTATAGCTTCAATTCCAGGTGTTATGGTGATAATTTCGGGTCTGTGATCGTCTCCTTGAATTCTATTCGGTAAGTTTCTTTGTTAATTCTGGTTTCCTCTTTTTAGTTGTCCTACTTTGATTCTTTAGTTAGGGTGGCTATTTTGACCCCTCTCGTTGGTCTAATTCCGCTGATTTTCAGAGCCTGCACTCATGGGAGTGTTGGGTTCATTGTTCACTTTTTCATTTATGGCTTTGGGTTACAGGGCCCACGAGCCCGCTTTTGTCCCAGATTTTGACTCGGCTAAAGTTCTTTCAATATGGATATCATTAGATTCATCTTCACGAGTAGTTCATTTTTTTGATAGTTTATTCGCAATTCAGGGATTCTCGGAGCAGTTCAAGCTTGGACAACATTGTTCTAGTAGCTAATCGTCAAACGACAGGTAGGTCACGATTTTTCCTACCTTAGAATTTGCGTATATAGGCTATAACTATATTAATTAGCATCCTTTGGTTGGGTATTATAGATTGGCACCCCAGACCTTATCTGTATCTTCTGTATGTTTTATTTCTCACATTGGTTGTAGTATTTGATCTAGTTTTGTAATATTACCCTTGTGGCCCTGTATGGCCTTTGTATATGCCTCTAGACTATAAATGGTGGGATATTTGAGAATGTACGCGAGTCCCAAACATTGAGACATTGTGCTAGGCTGGATATCGATGTTGTAGAGTTGATTGTGCCTGTGCATGGACAATAGGTTGTTTGTGAGTGATTGGGCTATTGTCTGTTTGCGATGATGTCATTCATGCAAAGGATTTTTCTGCATTATTTTGCTACTTCTTTGTCTACGGGCCTAATATAACAGGTTTTCTAAATTCTGGTTGGCCCGAGGGCCCGTTTTCAGTATAAACGATTATACAAAGTTTTTGGAACTGGTTTGTATGGATCTTCTTAGGGTAAAAGAGGTATTATGATGGTTTTATCACTTGGTTTTCTTATTGATACTAGACCTGGCTGAGCCATAGTGCTAGACATATTTTTACTATGGATTTAGACCCGAATACACTCCGGGCACTCTTTATAGAGATTTTGAGACTACGTTCATTAATTTAGACAAGACAGACTCAGGGAAATTATTTCAAGGTTTCAATCACTGGTTTGGACCCGCATACAGTCCGGTATATTTGGTGCAAAACACACATTTTTCACAGGTATATTTGGTGCTTCTCAACACTAGGGTCCCCTTCTCATTCTTTTAGGCACCTAAAAATAAATCAAAAAGAAACAAAAAGTGAAGTAAAGCATAAAGAAATTCTTTTAAACCGATGGGTTGCCTCCCATCAAACGCACAATTTAAAATCGTGGCACGACGCAAGATATGTCACCATTTGGATCTCCATTTGGAGGATTTGAACCTTCGATCAAAACTTGAATCGAACTTTTGGTGATAATCAAGGGGTGAAGGTGTAAAAATGAGAAGTCCATATTCTAGGTTTTGCATTTTTCACTTTCTTGCCTTCAAGTGAGGAAGGTCAGTTTGCCTTCTTTCAAAAACAAACTTGAAACCGGATAAACCTCGATCCATCCTGCTTCCACAGTCTTTCAAAAGCTTGATTACTTCGAATTTCATCCATTCAATCAAACTTAATGTTGAAAAGTGGTTGGAGTAAGATTTGGGTGGCTCCACTCTCAATTTTTCCTCATTCATAACATCCTCACTTTCGAATGAACTTGAGTCTTTCAAGATGAACCGTTGGACTTTTTATTGCAACTCTATTATCATTCATTTGATTTTGGCATCATGATTTATGCCACAATTCCTTAAATTCATGAGCATCCCTTGTGTCCTCCTCTTCAATAGAGAACAACTCAAAACTACTACCCACAATCGTGCATGTTTCAACACAAGCATTCACATCGGTGTCCAATTTTCGGATAGTGATTTCAAGGGACCCTTCTTTTTTACTTCTCTTGGCATGCCTTTTCAACAATATCTCAAACTTTAGTGGCATTATTTCACGTTGTTCACCATAGGCCTTAAGTTGGTGAGCTCAATTTAACACCCATTCTAGGCTCACAACTTCACATAATACAAATTTTTCCTCTTCTTGGGGTTCAAGCACTAGCAATACGAACTCACTCTCGGGCTATTCCATATTTTGTAAATCTTCATCATCATCCCCAAAGTGAATTCGACTGAGCTCAATATTTGAGACATGTTCATGTAGTTTGAGTGGAGGGTCTTCTTCATCAATTTGACCAAGAGGGGACAATTCCTTCATGGATTGCATGGCACAATTTCTCTCCTTTTCTTCTTTAGCTCTCGTATCCATAAAACCTTGCTTTATAGAGGTCAAACCCTCATCTATGGTGTCTACCATAGCCAAGATAGTATGGAGCTGGCATGTATACCTTCTAGGTAGGTAACTTCTTTGCCAACTTGATCAAGAAAAGTAGACAAATACGCTATGGGATACGTGGCATGATTTCTCTCCTCTTCCTCCTTATCTCTTGTGTCCACAAAACATTGGTTTATGGACTTCACACTCTCCTCTAGGATGTAAACCGAGGCCTAGAGGGTTTGAAGCTTGGAATATATACCTCCGGGGTAGGTATCTTGCTTATCAACTTGAGCAAGAGGAGTGGACAAATCCGTCATGGATTGTGTGGCATTATTTCTCTTCTCTATTTCCTTAGCTCTAGCTTCCAACAAGTCTTTCTTCATGGAGACCAAGCCCTCATCTATGCTATCTTGCTTGGCCAAGAGAGATTTGAGCTTGGCACATATACCGTCTTTTCTTGCTAAGTTATGGTTCCTATTAAGATCACAAGCACCACTACAAACATTGTTATCATAAGAGGGGCAAGGAGGACGATCATCATTAGTTAAATCGCTCCAATGTCCGCCATGACCACCACAAAAATAGCAATTACGCCTATCATAGGAGCGAGAAGGTGATGACCTCCATCTCCTTAGAACAATCTTGCACTTTCACCAAAGCTGGGGTCCTCCACAATAACAACAAGGTTCATTATAATAAGGGTTGCAATCACCAACACTTCTAACAATTCAAGATGCCATAGAATCAAGTAACAAAATAAAACTAACTAAAACAAAAACATATATTCACAAAATTTCACTAGAGTAAGTAAACTGAAATTCTAAATTAACTCAATATGCCAAATTATTCTCCGGTAATGGCACTATTTTTGATACCCCTCAAATGTACTCTACAAGATAAAGGAATTAATATTTGTTAAGCAAAACACATTTATATTCCTGATGGGAGTCGGGGTCGATCCCTTAGAGAACAATGTAATCACGATTGAGATAGCAAAGAATTAAAGCAACTTATTCAAGTTCAAGGAGAAAAATAAGTAAAATGATTAGGGGGTTTGTAGTCGAAAACATGAGCGATGATGCAATTGTAAGGTTGACCAACTCTTCCCAATGCAAGGATCAAGGGAGATTTGGGAATGGGTATTACTTCAAATACATATAATATATTACAAGTTTACCAAATATAAACTACATTAATCATGGGTCAAATGAAACAAGCTAGGTAAGTATCAGTAATTTACCAATGTCTCTCGATTATCGACAAATATACCTCTACTAGTTCTATCGAACCTAGCCAAGTGTTAATAAAGATCTTCAATTTATGGCAACACTAGAATTACTATTTCTAGCAAATTCATTAAATGAGGGTTAGAACCTCAAGTTAGTCCTAATCAATCTTTCCCCACCTTAATTCACTCTTTCAAGTCAAATCAAAGTAAAGAGGGCAAGTCCAAGGGTTGATTACTCCCTTTAGATTCAATTCAAGTACAAGATTAATTAGAGATTCAAAGACCCAATTCATAAACTAGAAAATATTCAATAAATTGTAAAAGCACAAGATAAGAAATCACACCCCAACTATTGGTTATATCTATCCCACTATCCAAATCTCAAATCAACCAACACACCAATAGATTTAGCAATACAAAGAAAGAGTTAAAGAAAGGAATTAAGGATTTTTACAAGGAAAGCTTCCAATCTTCACTCTAATGGTGTTGGAGGATGAACTTTCTCACCAGGCTAGCCCTTAGTTGTTCACTCTAAGACTAAGGATGATTTGGTTGGGAAAATAATTGTGAATAATCAAATCTCTCCCCTAAAAATGGTTGAGAAGAGCTTTTATGTGGATTGGGGTTTCCAAAAAATGGAAATTTCCAATTCTACCCCGTAACTGATGTTTTCTTCTTCGCTTACGCGGATGGCTCATCGCCTACGCGAAGTGTCTTCATCAGATTGACCTTCACATACGCGGTCATTTTAGTGTGTCCGAGAAGCTTCCTTTGGTTGACCTTCACATACGCATGTGGATCACTGCGTGCGCGTAGGTATATCCAGTTGCTAGTGATTAGCTTCTCTGAATAGCCCCATTTTGACTTGTTTTCATCTGAATCTTTCCCGAACACTTCTAGAACACAATTACCTGTAAACTAGAAATAATTTGTGTCAGTTGCACTATTTTTCTCACTTTACCTTAGCAAAAGCATTAGATTAAAAGCTAAATAAGTAGGTAAAATACTAATTTATCAATACTCATGAAGCTTTTGGATATTTGAGACTAGGGTGAGCTCTTGATTATTTGATCTTGACCATATCTCATCTTTTGGCATTGTTACACTCTTTTTTTATTTCGAAGACAATTGTATATTCTATTTGTTATCTCTAACACTTGTATTCTATTAGAGGCTCCTATAATATCGATACCAGGTCATGGGTTGGTGTAGGTTTCTCTTTAATATATATATATTGGTTGTTCTCCTTATGTATTGCCTTACTTATCTGCTTTTGCTTATTTTTGTGTGTTATGCATGTTTGCTTAGGTAGTAATCCATTACTAGACATTCCAGGCTACAAAGATTGGTTCACCTATTGGGCGGTTGTAGGTTCCATCATGACCTGAGAAATCGGGTCATGATAGCTTGGTATTAGATGACTAGGTTCACATGTGTCATTGGTACAAGAGCAAGTGTCTAAGTAGAGTCTCGTAGATTGGTACAATGATGTTCATATCCTATTTGCGGGAGGCTATAGGGAATTATTAGGAAAAGTTCCTTATTCTTGGCTACTTATTGTGCGTTACTGACTCTATCAACTTTTAAATTTCATTTGTTCCATTCCTTCTCAGATTCCTAGCATGAGTACAATAGCGGTGACAATAAGGCTTCTATGCATGTTGCTTCATTGTTTTCTTGAGCACTAGGATTTCAGAGTGAGAGCTTACTACATCAGCTAGAGGGTTTGGGGTCAGCCCAACCTTTGATGGGATTTATGTCTACCTTTGTTCTTTAGGACACTATGGCTATGACTCTGAGTCATCTGAAGGGTGTATTAGTATAAGAGGTTGTGGCAGTACCCAGTTCTTCAAGTGGTGCTTTGGCTAGATATGCGATTTCAGGCCTTTAGTAGGATTATATGTTGGCACTGGAGTATGAGGGAAGGTTTCACGAGGTGATTCGGTGCACTGCTAGATATGTGCCTATAGAAGGTTTCACGAGTTCAGGGTTTTGTTGGAGGATTGATTTCACCGCTCTATTTGGCGATAGAGAACTTGGTTACAGTTAGGATTACCTTTCTTCAGGTGGTTGGTATTTCTTGGGCTATAGAGAGGTTATTCCTTAAGGTTTATGGAGGTAGTGGTAAGAGGCACTATTATCAGGGCAGTTTTTGAGGTTCTTAGTCTTGAGGTAGGGGATTCTCTAGTAGAGATCAATTTCATTGCTTTCTTTCTACAAGATAGTTTCAGTGGCTCCATAGGTTTTAGTGGGGGTTGTACAGGGCATGTTGAGCAGGGTAGACATAGTGCAGGTCTAGTTTTCCATGGTTTACATTCAGGGTGTGTAGGCCATAGTGCCAGGTCAGGATCAACAAGATCTTGCCGATAGACTTTATTTGGTAGAGGTTGTTTACAGTGTGGTGACTATGGAAACTTTGATAGGGATTGCCCCATGATGACGCCTTCCAGTCAGTAGGGTTAGCAGGTTTTATCTCCCAGGACTCCACTACCACCAGCTAGTGGTAGTGTAGAGAGTAGTAGAGGTGGTCTACAGGCAGTGAGGGTTTATGTACAGGGTTGTAGGGGTGGTCCCCATATGGTTAGAGGTAGCTTTCAGCCCGATGGTTTAGGTATCAATCTAGAGTCATCAGGCACAGGGCATCAGAGCAAGGCTTCATTGGGTTGCTATAGTTGTTGAGTGATTGGTCACTTTTCTAGAGATTATCCCTGACAAAGGATGATCGAGCCTTTAGCATTGACTACTCAGTCCATTGATAGACACATATTGGTCTATATCCCTCTTGGTAGGCCAGAGGTGGAGGTTCCAGATATTGTTACGATAGGTACAACTCTTGTTACCATCGTCTAGTACTGGCATTATTTACCTTGTAGATCTACCCTTTTTCTTTTGTGTATTTGTATATTTGCCTACATGTTTCTTGTTTGGTTGTATTACTACTTGAGTGGTATTTTTATGAATATGTTTCCTCAATAGGTTGATCTTCTTTTAGTAGTGGATGTGGTGTGTTGTCCTTGAGAGATGACTACCCAGGGTTATGGATCATGGGTAGGCCTTGTTAGCCTTATTTTCGGTCTTTATTCTGGTTCTAGAGTTGGTTTGGATATCTTAAATTCTAGCGGTCTTGGGTGGTTGTTGCCTAGGTTGTTATCTAGTATTTGCTAGAAATATTTCTATTTGTGTGGTGTGGTATCGATAGCTGTGTACTGGGGAAAGTTGCCTTGTATGAAGAGAATGTTGTTGGGCATGCAAGTGGGTATTAGTTAGTTTTACTTTTCTTTGAAGGTTAGAGTCGACCCTCTTTATTTTATTGGTTTGGGAGGTTAGCATGTATATGCATTGTTTTCATTATTTTCCTCAGTTCCAATTGGGTTGAGTTTCAATCGCAGTATTTTGGTTGAGTTGGGCATTCGACTTATTGTTTTGTTACCTTGTTGAGTGTTGCTAGTAAAGATGTGGGAGCTGAGTTAACAACTACAAGATCTTCTGAGAAGGAGTTTGTCAGGTTCAGGATATCTTTGGAAAGGGTTTCAATTGGTTTGAAAAAGGAGGGAGATGACTCCTTCTATGTATGAATAGGTTACTAGTAGATGACTGAGGTGACGACTAAGGGTATGCTTTGGTTTGTGTATGTTGACTTGACTCGACAAACTACAGAGTGCAGTGGCATTTTTCTTAGATGAATTCGAGGTCAGGCTTCCTTTTGGTACAGGTCGTAATGGTAGGCTTGTCCAGTACTAACTTTAGAGGCTTGTTGCATCAACTGTGATTTCCTTGTTATATTCTTTGGATGACCCTGGTCTCAGTAGCATCTATGGATTGGTAAAACTATATAGTCAGAGTCTAGTTGGCTCCAATTTATATAGTGTATAATAGTGGCATATGAGTCTACTCAAGGTTCGATAGAAGGATTGATTGGAAATTGGAAGTTAGGTTCTAAAATCATGGACTAGCAGGTTACTTCAGATGGTTCGTGGAAGGTTCTCTTAGGTTGCAACATCCTTGAGCTGGAAAGTAGTGGATGCGAATAACTTAGCTTCTCTATTTTAGTTTTGAAGCGGCAGATCATCTTAGACATCCATTACTTGGCTAACCATTTGATTAGGCTGGACTTGTCAGATCCCAGCATAGTTCTTACGAGAGTTAAGGTATATTTTATCCTACTTGGACAGATTTAGTGATGTCAATTTGAGGATTAGTAGTTTTATGAATTATATGATCATGATTGGGCGGATTGAGGCCAGCAGGGTTAATTTGGATTCTGATAGTACTTTGAGATCGATCATCGCCTTGGTGTTCCAAGAGTTGGAGGCTTGATTTGGCTGATTCTCCGAGAGGTTATCTGTTGTATGGGATTCCAATATGTGTTAGGCTCTGCTTATGTAGGCCAGGAGTTATGATATGTTGGATGCTTTTGGAGTGGTAGTTTGTGTACCGGTTCAGTAGAGCGAGTATTTTTATCCAGAGGGAGAGTTGAAAGATTATGAAGTTTTCAATATCTAGGTGGTGACCTTGGACATCATAGATCCTTTCCTTTCCCTACAGGGTTGTTTGACTTGATATCTATGGCATGATGAACTTCTTTTTGAGGTAAGGCTAGTAAGGTGATCTTAAATTTGAATGTTGTTCAAGTATATGGAGCAAAAATGGTTTTCTTAGTGTTTAGAGCTTAGTTGATAGCTACGGACTCCTTGGTAGGCTTACCACACTTCTTGCAGAGATTAGGTCTTGTTCGGGCTTTCTTGGGTAGGTTGCCCTAGTTCATTCACTTGTAGTAGATTCAAACTTGGCACGGTTCGGCGAGGTTGGTTCTATTTGACAGTTGGGAGATTTCTCCTTCAACACAGGGTGTCCATCCATGTCATTCCCCACCCTTGTGTGCAAATTATAGCTGGGCTCCGATTGTTGGTTCAGTTGGGTTAAGGTATAGAGGTTGATCTTAGCGAAGGTATCCATCCATTGGTTGATGGTCAGTGGGGACAGGTTACTCCATCTTTCGAAGATATGCTATGTGTTGATATTTTAGATATCAGAGGCTAGTAGACTAGGGCTGGGCTTGGGTAGAGTTTGAGTTTGAAGGTGACATCGTTCGAGGTTGAGTATAGCGGGAACTATGGATCTCTGGTGGGTTAGTTGATGTTTCGAGGGTGGCTCGAGTGTTTGACTTGTTTGAGGCTTCATAGATATGGTGCAAAGGATTCAGGTTATATAGAAAGGTTTTGTGGGTTAATATAATTCATGAGTTAGAGATTTGGTTAGTGGTTTTCTAGGTGAACCTGGTTGTGGTATCGAGGTTTCGAGTTTTGTGCGTGATCGCCTTGGTTCTCTTGGTTATGGTGTTGTGTTCATAGTTTCTGGCTGAGTTTCTTAAGGTTTGATTCTGTTGATAGACCTTTGGAGTTTTGGAGTTAAAGGTTGTAGTCTAGCTTGGCTAGTAAGGAGTTAAGGTTTAGTGTTTTTCCTTTGGGCTATCACTATAGGGTGCCGTCTGGTCTAGGAGGCTACCCGGGAGACTGAAAGAGTGGTGCGGGCTTAGTATCCATCTACGTTTGAGTCTTTGGTGTTTCCTTATCTTGTATTTTGCGGTTGAAAGTCCTTTTTAGTAGTGGATGATGTAATGATCCTTCTGGTCATTACCATATTTTTTCCTTTTTTTGTATTGTTAGAGCTTGCATGTAGTGGCCCCAAAGTCATTTATGGCTTGATGGGACCGATAGTTTGGTGCCTGGGTCGTTCATTTGGTCTCTATGGCCGTTTTGCTGTTTTAGAACTTTAACTTTGGAAATCATTGACTTCAGTCAATATTCTTAGCAATCGTGCTCAGAATTGAATTTCGACATTTTTGTTAGCTTCAGAGCATGGACTTTGGTCTAGTAAGGCCTTTGGTCGGGATCCGAGAGCTTTCAGTTTGAAATTCTCCCTCGATCTATATTTTAAGTTCAGTTGGGCTTGAAAGGTTGACTTTGGTCCATATTCGGAAAAGACGACATCAATTGGAATTTTTGTCAGCGCTATTAGCTCCAGAATGTCAACTTTGGGCTTGAAGGACCTTTGAATCAGGTCCCTAGGCTTCCAGACTCATTTTGGGGTGTTGAGTTTCATTTTGGCTTAAGGTTGATTTTGGGAGTAGGGCATATGACTATGGGTAAGTCTTCTGCATCTTCTTTATCGATGCATATGACTACGGGTAAGTCTTGTGCATCTTCTGTATCGATGCAAATTATAGATATCTCTTGAATTAACAAACCTCAAGTAATCTTACACATCATTCGACTTTGGATAGAGGCGGCTTACAGATGTCCCTCAAATCATCAACTTTTGAGTAATCTTGCAATGATCCGACTTTGGATAGAGTCAGCTTACAGATGTCTTTTGAATTGCCAGTTTTTATGTAATCCTGCACTTTTATCCTATTTTGGATGTAACCCGACTTACAGATTTCCCTTGAATTGTTAGACTTTGGGTAGTCCCGTACAATATCAATGTGGATATGTCGCGGCTTATAGATAACCCTTGGACTATCAATTTTTTGGTGGTCTTGCACTTTTATCCAATTTCGGATATTATTGTGACTTGCAAATTACCTTCGAACTGCAACTTTTGGTTGATCTTGCACACTATCTGATTTTAGATATCGCTGCCTCTTATAGATAACTCTTGGTCTTTCATATTTTGGGCAAACTTGCACACTATCCGATTTCAGACATCACTATGGCTTACAGACAACCTTTGTTCTATAACCTTTTGGGAAATCTAGTTCATCGTTCGATTTTGGATGGCGACTTATAAACCTTCTTCAGACTATATGCTTTCCTTATCCTAGATGGCAAGCGTCATTTGATCTTTGGGGTAGCAAAGGCCTTTACCACGTTATCAAATATGAATGCATCTTCTGGATGCATGAATATCTTCGATGTTAGACTCTGTCATCTACACATGAAAAAATAGATATAAATGCTCCCAATGCTAGACTCCGTCAGCTCTACATGCTAATAAGGATGTGAATGCCCAAATATCCTCAATGTCAGACTCCATCGTCTCTACGTGATATTGGATATAGGTGTTCTCAGTGCCAGATTCCGTCATCTCTGCATGGCATGAATATTCATGTGCAAATATCCTCAACGTCAGAATTCGGCGTCTCTATGCAATATTGGAGATAAATTTTCTTGGGTCGATCCTGGACATCAAGTGTGACTTAGGGATGGCTTTGGATGTCATCCTTTCTAAAACTGGCCGATAGAGGGAAATAATCTTCGTGGCGAGCATACACCTGCGGTAATTGATGATGATGGTCCTCTTGACATGGTCCTCTTGACATGTTCCTCTTGACATGGTCCTCTTGATATGCAAAAATGATAATGGTCCTCTTGACATGGTTCTCTCGACATGCAGTATGATAATGATCCTCTCGACATGGTCCCTTTTATATGATGCAATGCGATATGACTCAATATGATGCAACATGATGCGACTTAATGCAATGAGATGCGGCACAGTAAAGCAAAGTCAACATATGTTTTTTGGGGGTGGAATTTGTGGCGTCAACCCATCGAGTTTATTATTTTTCAAATTTCTTCTCTAATGCAATATAATATGATATAATGCAATAACATGCAATGCAGTATGATGCAATGTGATATGATGCAATATGGTATGATGCAATATGATGCGACTTAACGCAATGCAGTATGATACATTGCAATGCGATATGATGCAATATGATTTAACATAATGTAATGCAATGTGATGCAGTGCAATAAGGTGCAATATGATATGAATGCAATGTCCCATAGGAAAGTGATAGAAAACATCCCATCCACCATTTTGTTGATGCATCGACTCCTTTTATGTACCTTCTCTCACGGTAAATAATTAGCATCCACAATGTCGCTTTTACTAGCGACCACAATCAAAGTTGGTAAAAATTTAATAGAAAGCATTCATAACAATAATCAAAATAACTTTGTTCGCAATTATCATCCTCTTTTCGAGGTGGATAGACAAACAAGGGGTTATTCTAGATGTAAATAAATGGTTTAACCCATATCAGGGACAACTATAAATATTACTTTTGAACATTGCGTGTTTCTTGAGATCCCTAATCTGCTGGGGATTTGCATATATTGTCGGTCTCTCCTTATCTAGTAGTTCATTGACCGATGAGGTACTTTCGCCAATCCCTGACACTTCTTCGGATAACCTGCATCCATAGAAAAATTATTAGTTTTTGGTGAAACTAGTCTGTGGTTACCTCATTCTATCTTCTGCTCTTTACTTTATCATCTTTGGGCGCTTGCCATACTTAGTTGTTTTTCATCCTCGGCTTCCCATGTCATAGTAGACGTAATACAAAGTAAAATTTAAAAAGAAATAAATTGGTATGTAAAGAATTTTTCAAAAAATAGGTTTTCAAAAAAGGATAATTTTGAAAGAATAATTTAGAAAAATCTCTGTCAATCTTGTCATGTCATTTACTATCTCAACAAACGTCTTTAACTTGAGGCCTTGATATATCTGTCACCCTACTGGTGAGCTCTAGAGATGCTTTAGAATTCTAGCTGGGATGTTTGAAAATAGTCTTTTGAGAAATCTATCGTAGCTGGGGATTAGTCCACCTCAGACTTGTTGCGGATGGAAATTTCAAAAGTAGATTCTGATCTCTTGGTGATGGGAAATTCATCGGAGATGGCTTTCCTAAACTCTCAAATGAAGCTTGGTGGAAATTTTGAGGTCCTCCTCAAAAAAATTACCCCAGTTAAAGGCTTCATGATGAATCTCATCCCGTTGATAAGAGATTTGACACTCAGTGGGGATTATGGGATTCGAGATTAATCTCAATTTCTCTTTGGCACAATCTGCATTCCAATTTACTCTAGAATGATCTTCGTCTTATGAATATTCGAGATTTCTTTCTCAAAAATTCTACCCCAGTTTCCATTTTCTGGGCTGATATGATTAAGCCATTGTAGCGCCTATGTATCCGTTCAAGCAAGAATAAGGTAAAATGTAGTTCCCACGCTCATCGTGGGAGAATAAAAGTAATTAAAGGGGTGACTGAAGCTGACAAAGGCCGCCTACGTATCATATTCTTGAAAATTCAGGTCATCACGTAGTTCAAGATAATAAGGGTAAGATTGATTTTTCTAAGGGGTTGACCGAAGCCAACACAGGCCACCTATGTATCTTATTCTTGAGAATTCAGGTCAAACGTAGTTCATACAAAGAGAATAGGGAATTTTTTAAACTATTACAAGGCATAAAATAGGAATAAAACGATTACAATTAGAAAATGCGATTATAGGGAATGAAACAAAAGTAAAACCCATTTTCAAGCATAGTATCTTTTCACAGCATCAGAGTTGATCGGCCTGGGCCACACATGGCCATCCATCTCGGACAAAATCAAAGCTCCTCCAGATAGTACTTTGTGGATGGCATATGGTCCTTGCAAATTTGGTGCAAACTTTCCTTTGTATTCCTCCTGGTGAGGAAAGATACGCTTAAGGACCATCTGTCCTATGGAGAAAATACGAGCTCGTACTCTCTTGTTAAATGCATGAATCATTCATTGCTGGTATAATTGGTTGTGACATACAATGCTCATTCTTTTATCATCCATCAATATGAGTTGTTCATAGCGGGTGTGAACCCATTCCTCATTGCTTAGTTTGGCTTCTTGAATGATCCTAAGCGAGGGTATCTCAACTTCAGCGGGTATCACTGCTTCTGACCCATACACGAACACATAGGGAGCTGCTCCAATTGAAGTTTGGAAAGTTGTTCGGTATCCCAACAATGCATAGGGCAATATTTCATGCCATGATAAGTGACATCAACCATCTTTCTCATGATTTTCTTGATATTCTTGTTGGCAGCTTCTACAACCCCATTCATTTGAGGACGGTATGTGGTTGAGTTTCAGTGAGTAATCTTGAATTGCTCACATATCTCTTTCATCAAGTCACTATTAAAAGTTTCTCCATTATCTTAGACGATTGACTCGGGGATCCTGAATTGGCAAATCAAATTATTCTTCACAAAATCTGCTACAACCTTTTTGGTTATAGACTTGTAAGAATAAGCTTCCACCCACTTCGTAAAGTAGTTTATAGTAACAAAAATGAATCTATGTTCGTTAGAAGCAGGTGGCTTGATCGTACCAATGACATACATGCCCCAGGCTACAAATGACCAAGGTGAACTCATAGCATGAATCTCGCTAAGGGGCACTCGAATCAGATCTTCATGGACTTAGCATTTGTGGCACTTCTGCACAAATTTACTTTAATAATTTTCCATAGTCTTCCTGAAATATCCGGCTCGTAAGATCTTCCTTGTTAGGGTAAACCCATTCATATGAGGTCCACACACTCTAGCATACACTTCTTCCAATAACTTCTGGTTTTGACCGAATCTACACACCTTAAGAACCTGAGGTCTGGCATTCTCCTATAAAAGATTTCCCAATTAATAAAAGGTTATTAGCCATCTGGTGGATCGTCTTTTTCTGGTTTGTTGTCATATCTTCTGGATAGGCTCCAGATTCTTGATAACTCTTGACATCAAATTACCATGGCTTTCCATCTGGATCCACTTAGACTTGTGCACAATGCACAAGCCTCTCTTTTAGACTTATCACTAATGGATCGATGTCACTCTAATTTGGGTAATGAATCATGGAAGATATGGTAGCCAAAGCATCGACTAACTCATTTTGAATTCACGGAATATGCTTGAATTCGATATTCTTGAACCTCTTGCACAAGTCTTGTACCAACTCTACATATGACATGATCTTGGAATTCTTTACGGCCCATTCACCATGGATTTAATGAATTGGTAAATTAGAATCACTGAAGATTAACAAATCCTGAACATCTAAATCGATAGCAAACTGAATGCCGAAAATACAAGCTTTGTATTCATCCATGTTATTGGTGCACAAAAAATGGAGTTTGGTTGTAACCGAGTTGTGCTGACCAGTTTCTGATACCAAAACAGCTCCAATACCTGATCCTTTAAATTGACTACTCCATCGAAGAACAATCTCCAACCCAGGTATGATTCTGTGATATCCTCTCCTACGAACAAGATTTCTTCATTTGGGATATAAGTTTGAATTGGTTCATAATCTTCATCAACAGGATTTTTTGCTAAATGATCCGCTAGGACTTGTCCCTTGATTGCTTTTTAAGTCACATAAACGATGTCGAACTCACTTAGCAACATTTGCCACATGGCCAATTCTCCTGTAGGCATGGCCTTCTGGAATATGTACTTCAATGGGTCCATTTTGGAAATGAGATATATCGTATATGACCATAAATAATGTCTCAACTTCTAGGCAACCTAAGTCAAAGCACAACAAGTCCTTTCTAATACGGTGTAACGAGCCTCGTATGGATTGAACTTCTTGCTCAAGTTGTAAATTTCATGTTCCTTCTTTCCACTTTCATCATGTTGCCCCAGGAAACATCCAAATTCATTATATGATACTAACAAATATAGAAATAACGGGATTCTTTATGTTGGAGGAACCAATACCGGTGAACTGGACAAATAACTTTTGATATGGTCAAAAGCTTGTCGACACTCTTTGATCCAATTGGTTGGTGCATCTTTCTTCAATAACTTGAAAATGGGTTCAAAAATATCACGACCCAATTTCTGAGATCACGAGGGCACCTACAACCCCCTGTAGGCGTACTAAATCCCGTAAACAGGAATGGTTAGTAATGGGCTACTACCTAACTAGCATGCGGAAGAACAATTTAATAGTAGAAGCAAAGGAACAAGGTAATGAAAATAAGCAACGAGAATATATATAAATATAAGAAGACTAAGCCATTCCATGGACTGGTATCACAGTATAATAGCAAAAACTACATAACCAGTGTACAATAAGATCCAAAAGAATATATACATATGTCTCTGAATAACAAAAGAGTACATAATACAATAGATGAGATAACAGCTAAGCTACGATCACAAGGGGCTCGCCCTCAGTCTCAGATAGTCCAAAATCACCCCGCACGAGTCTCTATGAGTCAGCAGCAATGGCCCATACTATGATCTGCACCAGAAAGATGCAGAGTGTAGTATGAGCAACAATTGTAAAGCAACGGGTACACAAGAGGCATCATAGACCGACTGAGCACATATAAGATATAAAGGCAGTAAATAGAAGAAAGAGAAGAAAATAGTCACAGAAGAAACAAATAAGTACACAGAAACTAGCACAGAAAGAATATAAGGGAAAAATAATAATGCTCGGCTAGCTACTAGAAATATATACATCATAGAACATAGGTGAAGAAAAGAAGAATGCACATGGGGTCCTTACAATAACTATATATATATATATATATAAAGAAAGTTTTAGGAAAATAGGCAGTATACTGGTAACCTCAAGTAAAAGGGAAGGAAGGAAAGAAAATTAATGTACTCATACTTGAAACCCAATTCTACTAACTACAATATGCCAATAATAAAACTCTCAAATCAGGAATAATCAGTCGATAACCCAATTATGACCATAAGGTGAACCAGAAGTATATATAGCACAACTCCCAAGTGAAAATCATTGAATAGGAACCTCAATGTAACCATAATAAGAACTAGTAATATGATAGGATAGTAATAAGTCTACATACAGTCCCAACAGGCTTCCATACACTCGAGGAACACATAGAAGAGAAGATACACCCTCCGGCATCCCATACTACTAGAGCGCACACTCAGCAAATAGCAAACAAGGGTGGACTCATACACAAATGAATGATATGATGCAAAAGTGAAAACTTGGTGGAACAGTAGCTCTATATGTACCTCCTCTGGTCCCTATAGAGAGAGAAGGTAAGATCCATGGAAGGGCACTACCTGTATACCTCAACTACACTGTATACCACTCCTCCAGCACACTCAGCACATAGCCCCTTGTCCGAATCGGCAAGGTCTATGGAGGTCCTCGACCACATACTCAATCTCAGAATCTTAATATAGTAGTCTAGAGCGTATCCGGATCCAAATGAGTAACTGTAATCTCAATAAATGCATGTCTGGAGTCTATCAGAGTCTAAATCCATGAATCAAGTCTCAAAAACCCCATTAAGGTTGCCTAGGCATAACCAGGTCTAAAATAGTAGTAAAACAAGTCTAATGCTCGGCTCAACCGAGTCTAGTATTGTCTCAAATAAATGGTAAAACATATCTAGCACCACGACTTGGTAGAGTCTAGTATAAGTATGAAAATCGGCAATAAAATCATAATTTTAACTCTTTTACTCCAAGAAGATCCATAAATTCCGTTTCGAATCCCTTTTGTAATTATTTTACAGAAAATGGGCCCTCAAGGCCATGCATGGTTCAGAAAACCATTTATAATAGGCCGACAACCAAAACAGTAGTAAAATGTGTAAAACAATCACTTTATATGCATGATAATGGCATGCTCAAACACAATCAACAACCTAACGGCTCACAATCATTCTATCAGTCCTGCACAGGCTCCAATCGCTCTACAACATATATAATCAGCTTTACAATCATAATATCAATGTCTACGACTCACGGACATTCCCAAATAACCTACCATTTATGGTCAGAATCAAATACAAGGCCACATAGGACCACAAGGGTGATACTACCAACTACAACAAATACTACAAAGATACAAGCGAAAATAAAATGGATATGAAGAAGCGGACAAAGTCTGGTGGTGCCAAGCTAATAAACCCAACCCAAGGATGCTAAATAGTACAATTATAGCCTATATACGCAAAGTCTAGTATGAAGAAGAACGAAACCTACCTGTTGTTCGATGACAAGCTGCTAGAACGATGATGTCCTAGCCTAAACCTCTTTGAGAAGTCTCAAAAAGTTATCACACTATCAAGAAGGAAATCTACACATTAAATCAAGACTAACGATACCAATATTGCTACAAGTATAGCAGAGTCAAAATTTGAGTCACAAGCGGGCCCGTGGGCCCTCAACCCAAAGCCAAAAATGAAAAAACACCACAATGTTCCCCACATTTTTTAGGAGTTCATTCTCTAAAATTGAGCAGAAATGGACCACGAAAGAAGGTTCAACCAGCCAAAAATTAAGGGAACTAAAGAGGGAATTTAATGGAGAAGTACCAGAAATTAACACGAAAACTTACAAGTTTAAGAAGTTAAGAACGAGCACGGACCAGAATTATATAATCCTCCAAGTAGCAGGAAAGAACCAGCTGAAGAAATGGTGATTTTGGAGCTTATTTCAATGGAGAAACGCCTAAGGAAGGAGAGGGAATGTGGCTGGAAATTTAAGACTGGCCAGCTAAATAGGGTGCCATGCCCAGGATCTCCCAGAGGCCATACAGGCGCAGGCGCACTGGTGCCAAAGTGGCAAGGAGCCGTAAGCACGCAGGTGCCCCTGTGGGCTAGCATGCGCAAAGGTGCTTGTGGCCATGGCATGTCAGGCACGAAGGCGCCCTGGAGTATGTGTGGCCTAGGCGAAGCCCTAGTGCCATACCATCAACCAGCAACAGCTGATGCCACCTAGGCAGATTTTTATCGAACAGACCTCCAAGAATGAATCTAGGATTCCGCAAACACAAATGAGCTGAGTAATTCAACTAAAGATGGAATTTTGGACTCAACGAAATCGACAAAAATCCTAACAGAGGTTGATTTAACAAAAAGTGGGACCCATACCCAAAAACAAACTTTAGGCCAACCTTTCCAAAATGGAACTCCATGGCCTAAAATGAGTCCAGAACCTCAGGACTGGAACGAAAGGTCTCTCTAGCCCAAAGTTGACATTCTAGAGCTAACTGCGCTGATGGAATTTCCATCCAAGGCCGTCTTCTCCGAATGTTGACCAAAGTCAAACTTCCAAGTTCAACTGGCTAGAAACCCCAAAACGCAAGACAAAACAAAACTGAAAGCACCCATACCCCGACCAAGGGTCCATCTAGACCAAAATCTATGCTCCAAAGCTAACAGATTGTCAAAATTTGATCCTGAGCGCGTTTACCAAGAATTTTGACCGAAGTCAATCATATCTTAAGTTTAAACTCTAAATATAAGGAAACAACCATAACAACCAAAAGAACGGCCAGTGCACCAAACCACATGTCACATCAAGCCATAAATGACTTGGGGCCGCTATAGAAAAGCTTTATCTGTACAAAGAAAGATAAAACATTGGAATGACCAAAAGGGTCATTACATCATCCTCTACTAAAAAGTACTTTCGTCCTTGAAAGTCAAGAACAAGGGATTACCTGAAGGGTCAAACAAATATGGATATTGAGCCGACATCTCTCTCTCGGTCTCCCAGGTAGCTTCCTCGACTGGATGGTGCCTCCACTAATCCTTGACAACCAAAATCTCTCTAGACCTCAATCTCCTGACATCTCTGGATAGAATATCAATCGGCTCCTCAACAAAGGCCAAACTCTCATCCAACTGAACTGTATCCCACAACAGAACAAGAGACTCATCCAGAACATACCGTCTCAACAACGATACATGGAAAACTAGGTGCATAGATGAAAACATCAGAGGCAAAGCTAACATATAAGCAACAATACCAACTCTCTAAAGGATCTCAAACGACCCGATATACCTGGGGCAAAGCTTTCCTCGCCTACCAAATCTCACCACGCCCTTCATGGGGGATACACAGAGAAATACTAAGTCACTTATATTGAAATCTAAGGCATAAAGTCTATGATCTGCATAGCTCTTCTACCACTCTGAGCTGCTCGAAGTTTATCCTAAATCACTCGGACTCGATCCAAGGAATCATGAAGTAAGTCTGTACTCTGCGGCCTGGACTCTAAACCATCAAACCAATCGATTGTTGATTTGCAATGCCTACTATACAATGCCTCAAATGGTGCTATATGAATACTCAAATTATAATTGTTGTTATAAGCAAACTCTACCAAAGGTACGAACTAATTCCGAGAATCTCCAAAATCAAGCACACAGGCCCGTAACATGTCCACTAGGACTTGGATAGTCCTCTCGGACTGGCCATCTATCTGAAGGTGGAATGTGGTACTAAGATGAACCTCTATACCTAAGTCTCACTAAATAGCCCTCCAAAATAGATATGTGAACTGAGTGCCACAGTTTGAAATGATAGAAGCTGGGACCCTATGCAAAAAAACAATCTTACGAAGGTAAATCTAAGCCAACCTCTCTGCACTGTAAGTAGAATGAACTGGAAAGAAGTGCACTGGCTTAGTCAGCCAATAAATAATCACCCAAATGTAATCGAACCCGCGAGAAGTGCATGACAATTAAACTATAAAGTCCATAGTAATCCATTCCCACTTCTACTAAGGAATAGGAAGTCATTGCATCAATCCACCAGGTCCCATGTGCTCGAACTTAACCTTCTGACAGTTCAAGCATCGAGATACAAAATCCACTATGTCCCACTTTATACTAGTCCACCATTAAATATGTCTTAAATCTCTATACATCTTGGCTTCACTAAGATGGATGGAATATTTAAAACAATGTGCCTCATAGAGAATAAAATGAATCAAATCCCCAACTCTCAGAACACAAAGACGACTGTCAAATCTCAGAACACCATCAGAATCTAAAGTAGCCCGGTTGGCCTCACCTCAAACAACCTGATCACAAAGGTCAGACAACTTCTGATCCTCAAATGGACGGCTCTAAATCTGATCAACCAAGATAGAACGAACCTCAATACTGGTGAGAAATCTATTAGAATCTGACAAGTCAAGCCTAACCAAATGTTAGCCAAGGACTGGATGTCTAAGGCCAACGACTGCTCTAAAATTGAAAGTGAAGCTAGGCTACCCATACTCACCATCTTCTGACCCAAGGCATTTGCTACCACGTTTGCCTTGCCCGGATGATACAAACTAGTAAAGTCGTAGTCCTTTAGTAACTCAATCCATCTCCTCTGCCCAGAGTTTATCTCTCGCTGACTTGTAATTTACTAAAGACTATGATGATCGGTGAATATCTCACAATGAAACCCATATAGGTAATGCCTCTAAATCTTGAGTGCGAAAACTACCACCACCAACTCCAAGTCATGAGTGGGGTAGTTGCGCTCATGAACCTTCAACTGTCTTAACGCATAAGCTATCACATGACCTTGCTGCATCAATACACCCCCAAGACCAACCCCTGAAGCATTAGTATACACTGAGAAGCTCTGACCCATAACTGGCAAAGTCAGCACTGGAGAAGAAGTTAAAAAGGCCTTAAGCCTCTGAAAGCTATACTCGCACTGATCCGACAATGAAATAGGGCATCCTTTCTAGTTAGCCTAGTCAAAGGTGTGTCTATAGATGAAAACCCCTCATTGAACCTCCTGTAGTACCCTGCTAACCCAATAAAGCTGCGAACCTTGATAGGAGCATTAGGTCTCGACCAATCACAAACTATTTATATCTTCTTTAGGTCTACTCTAATCCCATCCATAGACACCACGTGTCCTAGGAATTCTACTGACTCAAGCCAAATCTTGCACTTGTAGAACTTGGCATAAAGTCGATGGTCTCTCAAAGTCTGGAGTACAATCCTCAAGTGTTGCTCATGATCCTCCTCACTCTGCGAGTATATAAGTATGTCGTCTATGAAAACTATCACGAATGAGTTCAAATACGAGCTCAGCACCTTATGCATCATAATAATAAATGAGAGAATGACTGAAAGAGTCATTATAATAAATAACTGTTGATTGGGCTATGAATCGGCTGATGTGATTCAGTCTCCCTAGAAGCTTATGACCTCTTTATTAGTCTTTGGCACAGGTAACTCCTGCATTTCTTTGATTTTCAAAGGTTCAAGATTGATGCCCCTTTACTGGATATGAAGCCCAACAACTTGTCAGTAGGTACCCCAAAAGCACTTGGCGGGATTTAACTTCAGATTGTACTTCCATGTCGATCGAAGAACTTCCTTAAATGAGTAAAGTAATTCAAACTTTTGCGAGACTTGATAATCTCATCATCCACATATACTTTAATATCTTTGTGAATTATGTCATGTAATATATCTGTAAACGGCATTACCCAATAATGATAAATACCCCAAGATGTAATGAAGGTTGTTTTCTCCGCATCATATTCATCTATTAGGATTAGGTAGTTTAAACAAAATAATCCACAAATGACTGTATCTTATGCTCTGTGCAGTTATTGATAAGGATGTGGATATTGGGCAAAGGAAAGTTGTCTTTGGGATTGGCTTTGTTCAGGTCTCGATAATCAACATAGATCCTAATTTTTCCATCATTCCTCGGCACTGGGACAGTGTTGGCTAACCATGTTGGATATTTTGTAACCTCTACCACTATAGATTGGATCTGTTTGGTAACTTTTTTATTAATCCTTAGACTCAGATCTGGTTTGAACTTCTGAGTCTCTTGCTTTATCAGTCAAATTTTGGACTAATGGGTAACTTATGGGAGCTGATATTTGTACTCAGCCCTAGTATGTCATTGTAGGATCAGGTTAATATGTCGATATACTCTCTGAATAGTCTGATTAACTCTTGCCTCAATGTTTTTGACATGTGCTTGCTGATTCTGGTTTCTTTGGCCTTTTCGATTGAGTATCTCATTTTCCTCTAGGTTGGGCTTGTCCAAGTTCTCAAAACCTTTCAATGCTTCTATCAACTTTTCAAGGACCACAATATATTTATCATACTCCTAGAATTCATCATCATCTACCTTGATTTGTTCATTAAGCTCCTTACATGATATAACATTGGCAGGTTTTAAATTACTATTACTTTGATGTTGTGTAATGAGAGTGTTTTGCTATCTTTTCTTAACACAGATGAGTTTCTTTACCTATTACAAGAAAAATAACTCAAAAATTTATCATTTTAGATTTCATTCATGATAAATAATACAAGATATTTGGCAAGAAGTAAACACATAAAAAATTCTTTAAACATATAGAAGTTGCTTTTTATCAAGGAAAATTTATCCATAGGTAATTTTGACTTGAGGATTTTAATGAACAAATTTTTGCCCATTGATTTTGGATAAGTATATTTTATCAGGAAGGTTGACTCGTTGAATTTTTGTCTTCTAATATCTCAGCTTGTTGCACGTCTGAAATCTTTGGCATCATTGTCAAAGTGGGGAAAATAAAAACTTTTTTAAAGATAGGAGTTGGGCCCTGAAAGGTTGCCTACGTATCTTACATAGCAGAAATCAAGTCCTACGCAGTTCAAATTAGGTAAAGGATAAGTTTTTTTGTTTTGTTTCATTCATCCACTATCTTTGATTACAACGGGAAAGTAAAGACATAATAACTTAAAGGAAATCTCTGCTACTTTTAAAGATTGATTCTGGATGGTGGCGGATCTTTTCTCTACATGATCTCCTTCCTTTCAATATTCATTTCAAGGGTAGTAGGGTGTTAAATCCAGCTGAATCCTTCTTGTGTCAATGAGGTGATCCAAGTCAACCCTAAAGTCATGGAAAGTATCAATTTCATGACCCCTCTACCTGCATGGTAGAGGCAAACTTCTTTTCCTCAGTGCCAGGCCCTGGGAATTCTTCCTGGTTTTCTCTCAACATAGTAAGTCTCTTGGAAGACTATGAAGTCATGCCTACAAATTTCTACATCTTTAGTGATCGGCATGCCAGGGCTAATTTTATTGCACGTATGGATAGTTAGGGGACCTCACAAGTGGCTTATATGGACACTGCTAATCATATGATGAACTCAGACTCTTAATGCATTGCATTCGTCAGTTGTATTCCCCTTCTTAGTGGGTGATAAGTTCATTCCTTTTGTTCATTCTAAAAGCGACATCGAAATCCCTCAGATTGGTCAGCATGAAGAACTCCCATAGCCTTCAAAGTTTTGTATAGGTCAGACAAACGGATGAATTTGGAGCCTTGAAGACACTCCCGGGAATGGGCTTTGAGAGTGATGCTCCCTTTTCCTGGCCTAATCCTGGTTGTCCATACATCATCATCCTTGATTTTGATCCAGTGGTTTATGGCTTGACTTAGAGGTAGGGCTTGTTTAACAATCCCTTGCTCGGGTTCTTCATATTATTTTCCATCAAATCAAGTCATTGTATAAACTTTTGATCCTACTTATCATTCATAGCTTTAACTTGTGCCATCATTGCATTAACCATAGCTATTTTTTCTTTCGTGTCAGCTATTTATTTATCCAACCTTATGAATTTGGCCAATGCCACTTTGGTGAGTTGCGCCACCTCCTCGGTTTGCTTTTGAACCTCAGCTATTTTACAGTAAATTTCTCCCATCCTCCTAAGTATTTATTTCTCATAGTTCATGACGAGTCAACTTCCTTAGAGATAGGGAAGAAGTTCTTAGGCATGTTTGAGGGGATTTTGGATTTTTTGGGAAACCTGAGAAACTTGAGGAGTGATTTGGTAGGGCTTTGTGCTTGTGGGGTTTATTTTCTGCCTACGAAGTCCTAAAAATCTTTCAAATTTGAGTGGATCAAATCATCCTTGATTTGAGAAGCACACATAGCACATAAGGCAGATTAAACATATAAGCATATAATAACGCATAAGAACATAATAACGCGCATCCTAGACAAATATATGACCTTTTTATGTCGAAGGTAGATCTAAAGAAATTGAAGAATATGCATGACGTTTGTAAAATATTCCATTGCCCCAAAACATATTATATACAAACTGATTGAAACGAATGGAGATACAAAATAAGGGAAAGGGATGTACAATAAATATCAGTACAACGTAGGGGTGCATTCCTAAACTAGGCCACCATGGAAGGTCCTTCAATCTTGAACTTCTTGAAATTTCCTAACGCCTTTCGCATGAAGATCTTCTTTTGATTACAATGAGACAAACTACCTAAATATTCTCAACCCCGAGGAATAATAGTTCGCACAACTAGGCACCATATCATTCAATTAAACACATAAGGGATGATCCTCTCTTATTGAATTGTGGTTAATAGACGCAAGGTGGTCTTTCTAATGAGACCAATACCCCTAAGGTATTGGGTTGTCCTGCCTAAAAATTGGGTTTTGATTTTGCTCTATCCTAGGTGTCTAGAGTGTATTTTCTTTAAAATAGACCGGGTCCTAAGCGGACAACTTGGGTTGAAAATACGGTAGTCATTGGACGCATGACGTACCCATAAACTATTGTATCTCTGACAAAGTGTTATATATGGAAAGAGTCCAAGGGATCGTGAGCCTCTCTTGAATATAAATAAAGCCATGTGTCATGTGGCTGAAGATGCAATGAGATGTAATGATAATATATTTACGATAAATAACCACATAAGCAAATAATAATCAAAATTTACTAACTATTACAACATTTCGAATAGTTAATCACACAAAGTTAGTCAAAAAGTTTAAATTTTGTTAGGACCTAAATAAATCCTGAGCAGAGTCGTCATTGTTGTTTTAACCCTTTTTGGAAAGAAAATTATTTTCAATACTTTAGAAATTATTTCAAAACTTTAAAGAAAATTTCAAAACAAACAGACTTAAAAATTCTATAAAGAAATTAAGAAAACTTAAAGTATTTCAAAGACTTAAAAATAGAAATAAATTTTTAAAATTAGAGAAAATGACTAACGGTTCAAGTAATCAATTAAGAAGGGTTTTAAGTCATTAAGAACGTTTTTAAAAAAAATGATTGACCAAGATAATTTTGATTAACTTAAATAAAAATGACTACTTTTAAAAGAGTTGGTTTTGCATGAAAATATTCGAGATTTATTATAAAAGAAATTGATGACATCACTTAATTCAAGGCAAAAATAGTTTATTATAGCTAAAGGAAAATTTATTTGGAAAGAAGAGATTTGAACAATTTTTATAAAGATTTTGAAAAATTTATTTAAAATAACTATTATTCAAAGCAAAAGACTACTAAAAAATTTAAGTTTAAAAATCTCTTTTTGAACCAAATATTTATTAAATGACTTATTTTATTAATAAGTATTAAAGAAAAAAAACCATATTTTGAAAGAAGAGATGAAATTAAATTATTTTAAGAAAAATTCACTTATAGGTAAAATGACGAAAATTGAAGACTTTTTATTTGAAACGTGATTTAATGGGATGATGATCAAAATATTGTTTTAACTAAGTAAAGGAAATTTTATTTGAAAGATAGTTTTTTTAGAGATTTGAATAAATCATAGCAAGGGTAAAATTGTAAAAAAATAAATTACTTTGTAATAAAAGAATTTGAAAGAATGTGATTTTATTTGACCAAGATTGAAAGTGATTTTTTAAAAATATAAGCTTTAGGGAAAAACGTCAATTCAAATAAGTAAAGGGAATTAAGGAATCGTTCAATTAAATTTTAAAGGAAGTTCTTGGTTTTCTTTCCTAAAATAGAAGCGTTTACCACATATTGACAAAAATACGTCAAGCAAACAAAAAAGGGTTTTGATACATGAAGACTAAAGCAAGCAAATTAAGCAAGGGAAACTTATATTATGTTATGCTTTTTAGAAAATCGATCACGAAGGTCCTTTATATCCTATTTTTTTGATAAATTAGGTAAGAAATCCCCAAATTAATAATGGAAAATGGTGATAAAATTCAAAATGGCAACGCTTGAAAGATTTATTTAGATTAAACTAAAGTTAGAACACATAGAAGAAACAAATAAACTACAAATAAAGATAAGGGAGAAGAGAGAAGTGGGATTCTTGGCCCATTTTTGAGGTCTGCCTAATTTGGGCTTGACAATCTTCATGGACCTTAGTCCATTTATCCGGCCTGTATACCAGCTGGTATATCAACTGTATATTTAATATTTTTTGCTTCCAAGACCTGTACATCAGCTTCCCTTCTCCATATGCTCTTCGTATACGACTTTATACCCTTGTATTCTTGCTGATTTCTTTGTATAATGTTGTATATCAGTCCCAATGAGACTTGACTCAAAAGAGTATGGTGGGTTGAAACCCATCCAATGTAGAGAACGGAAAAACCTCGAGTCCAAATGGACTCGAGGTTCCAGTTCATGTAAAGAAAAAGAAGATAAATATTAGTATCCAGAAATGACATATCGACACATATAGAACTGCTTCTACTTATTAAATGAGGAATCAATTTGTTCAGATAAAGAAAGCAATTAACTAATCCTTATAGATGTCGAATACACAAGGAGGCAGTTTCAGGCTAAAAGAGGAACGGACTACTCTTAAACACTCATGCCTCATACCATACAAAATACAAACTCAACTTCTTGTTAACAACTCTGAGCTAACCAACTGCCAATTTGTTGTATTATCCCAAACAAATAACACATTTAAAAATGTACTAGCTACAACTTAAAATAATAGATTCATTGAAGTGATTTTAACCAAGACCAGTTTTTACTAAGTGGAATACATCAATCTGACAAAGAACTTGATTTTAAGCCCATGTGAATAAGATGTACTAGTGAAAATGCTTGGCTACTGTAAAAATCACTCGAGTGTCAATTTACACACTTAAGACTCAATCAAGAAGAAACATGAAAGAAGAACACAATTCATATTTTTTTGTTGTAAAGACGTTACCTTCTCATACTAAGGATGGGAATAGCTACTAGATTACTAACTTTTTTATTTTCGTCATGTAGGATACAAACTTCACATATTATCTTTGTTATAACAAAATAAAATGAAATGTATAGCAGCTAAGGATGACTACATTCATTATGAACAAAATAGGTATGGTTTTAACTTCATTTTAACAAGTTATTGCACAGGTCTGATCCACAGAGCCTTATATGATCTTCATAACCTCTAGAATGTAGCTCGAAATAGTGTCATCTATTATTTATATGACTATTTCAGCCACTGATTCTCACAGAGAAAGGACAAATACACTTACACAAAACCAGAAGAATACAATGAGCTAGCAAGAAGGCATGAAGGGCATGAATTAATCTCAGAATTAACACTTCGCCTTCACGAAAATCATGCTTAAAAAATTCATTAGGGACTCCTATTAGTCCATAAAAGCAGTGAATTATAATGACCTTTCTGGTTATTCTCACATTTTTCCTTCTTTGTACTATTAGATAATTCCTATAGTGGCCCCAAGTTATTTATGGCTTGCTAGGACTGATGATTCGGTGCCCCAGCCGTTCATTAGGTCTGTATGGGTTTTAGAGCTTAAACTTAGGAACTCATTGACTTTAGTCAATATCCTTAGCTAATGTGCTTCAAAATCAAATTCAAACAGTTTTGTTAGCTTTGAAACATAGATTTTAGTCTAGTTGGACCTTTAATCGTGGCCTGAGAACTTCCAGTATGATTTTGTCTCACTTATTGAGATTTGGGGCCAATGGAGTTAGAAGTTTGAATTTGGTCAACTTCCGATGATCGAAGCATCAAATTTGAAATTTGACAATTCCATTAGCTTAGAATATCGAGTTTGGGTTAGGTAGGTGGTTGGTTCGGGTCTCCAGTGAGTCGAGCTTATTTTGGGTGTTTGGTTGGTTTTAGTAAGTATTGACTTTGGTCAACATTCCTCCAAAATGACCTTGTATGTAAGTTTTGTCAATTCCATTCAATCTGAAATCTTGTTTCCACTCTAGTTGAATATTTAGTTTGTCTGTATTGGGTTTCAATTATGCTTGGAACATCTCGTGGAAATAATTTATTTTGCTGGTTTTTCTGCACTAGAGAAGTGTTCAGCACCAACGGCGTCGGGGCAGTTCCAATGGCGCTAGTCTATGCCTTACTTCAGCGCCAATGGCACCAGATGAACGCAAGCAACCTGTAACATATAAAGCCTTCTCCTCAAAATTTCAAACCATTTATCACTTCTCTCTTTGTCTAAAACTGATTCATTCTTCTAAAACATTTTCCAAATTATTATTCCAGCTGTGGGAATTTATCTATTGGAGGATTTCTCAATTTTCTATTCTTTGGTAAGCCTTCTTCCTTGAATTTATTCTCTTCCATCGCTAAAAATCTCCCTTAATATCCTTATCTTAGCTTGGGGGTTCTTGTTTGGTTATAGCTGCTGGTTGGGGCTGCTTGTTCGTGGTTTTGCCTTGTTCATCTCGTAGAATTGCTCCCTCTCCTTGTGGTTAGTATGATTCCCTCTTCTTTTCCGGGCTATTTTAGGTCCTTTCTTTATTCAATTTCTGCTCAATTTTCAGGCATGTGTTCTTGGCGAGGTTGGGAACCTCGTAGTAATTTTCGTTTCTGCTTTTGAGTTATGAGGCCCATGTGCCTGCTTTTGACCCAGATTTTGACTCGGCTAAACTTTTAGCTATATGGGTATTGTTAGTCTTATTTTAATGCATAGATTATATTTGTGATAGTGTGATTGCTTTTTGGACTTCTCGGAGCAGTTTTGGCTTGGACAATGTTGTTTTCGCAGCTTGTCATCGGACGACAGGTAGGTTACAATTTTCTCTACTTAGACTTTGCATATATAGGCTATAATTGCACTATTTAGCATCCTTGGATTGGATTTATTAGGTTGGTACCCCAGACCTTGTCCGCTTTCTTCCTATCCAGCTTTTTTATATCATCTCATTGCAGTATTTGGTTTTGTTGGTAGCATTACCCATGTGGCCTCGTGTGGCCTTTAATTTGACTCAAGATCATAGAAAGTGGGTTATTTGGGAATGTATGTAAGTCCCGGACATCAAATTATGATATTGGAACTGGTTATCTGTGCAGTAGAAAGGATTGAGCGTGTGCAGGACTGATAGATTGGTTGTGAGCCATTGGGCTACTGATTGTGTTTGAGCATACCATTATCATTCATATTAAGAGTTTTTCTGTATTATTTATCACTACTGTGGTAGCGGGCCTAGTATATTTGATTTTCTAGACCTTGCCTGACCCCGAGGACCCATTTTTGGTAAAAATCGTTATTAAAGGGTTTAGAACTGATTTTATGGATTTTCTTGGGTAAAAGAGAATAGATGATGATTTCATCACAATGTTTCCACACTTACACTAGACTCGGCTGAGTCGTAGTGCTAGACATGTTTTATTACTGATTTGAAATGATACTAGACTCGGTTGACCCGAGCGCTAAACTTGTTTTACTACGGATTTAGACTCGGTTACGCCCTGGGCACCCTTATTACGATTTTAGAGATATGATTTACTGATTTAGACCCGAATAGACTCCGAGCACTCATTTTGATCTCACGGTTACTGGTTTTAATTCGGATATACTCCATGCAGTTATATTGGATATTCTAAATTTTAGTATGTGGTCGAGGACCTCCATGAACGTTACCGATCCGGACTAGGGGCTACATGCTGTGAGTGCCGGAGGAGGGATATATAGTTTAGTTGAGGTATACGGGTGCGTCCTTCCATGGATCCTACCTACTCGGCCTATCAATATCAGAGGACGTACATACGGTACTACTTTCACACCTAGTTTCACTACATCATCATATCATACATTTGTGTCGATTACACCATTGCTTGTAGTTTCTTGAGTGTACTCTCTAGTAGTATGGGATATCAGAGGGTTTGTTTTTACTTGTATGTGTTCCTCGGGTGTATTGGCGCCCGTTGGTATTATAGGTGGATTTATTGTTAAAATATCCTATCATATTACTAGTTCATTTTATAGTTATATTTGGGTTATTATTTGGTTATTCAAATTTGAGGATTGTGTTACTAGCATTTTATAGTCAGTAGTATTGTTTCAAGCTTGAGTACATTTTACTTTCCTTTCCTTCCTTCCTTTTTACTTGAGGTTACCAGTATTCTGCCACTCTCCTTAAACACTCACTTTATATATATATTTTGTTATTGCAAGGACCCTAGGTGTGTTCTTCTTTCCTTCACCTGTGTTTTGTAATATATATATCTCTTATAACTAGCATAGTTTGATTGCTTTCTCCTTGTATTCTATTTATGCTAGCTTTTGTGTACTTCTCAGTTTGTTTCAGTGACTTCTTGTTTCATTTTCTGCTATTTACTGCTTTTATATCTTATATATGCTCAGTCAGCCTATGAAGCCTACTGGGTACCCGTTGTTTTGCAATTGGTGCTCATACTATACTTTTTCATCTTTATAGTGCAGATCCTAGTGTGAGCTCTCGCCATTGATAGTGCGTAGACTCGTGCAACCTTCCAAACATCCAAGACTGAGAGGGAGATCCTGGTGGCCGTGGCATAGATTTTATCTCCTCTTTTGTACCATGTACTCTTTTGTTATTCAAAGACAGTTGTGTATATTCTTTTGGACCCTTTTATACTCTATTTATGTAGTAGCGGCTCTTATACTAGATACCGGGTAATGGGATGAGTGTGTATATATATATTTCCTATTATCTCCTCCTTTGTGCTTTCTTTACCTTGCTTCTGCCTTATTTTGCTTTTTCCTCTTACTTAGTTAGATAGTAGCCCATTACTAACTATTATGGGCTATGGGGATTGGTACGCCTATAGGGGATTGTAGGTTCCATCATAACCTGATAAATCGGGTCGTGACAACTTGTTATCAGAGCCTAGGTTCATTGGCATCATTGGTATAGGGGTCAACGTCTAGTAGAGTCCTGCGTATTGGGGTGGAGATGTCTGTACTCAATCCTCGAGAGGCTACAGTGGCATTTTAGGAAACATGGATCTTTTCTTGGTTCTATATCATGCATCTTATCATAGATAGTTCCTAGAAATCTCATTTGTTCTAGTTCACTCTTCCGCCGATGGCCCATACGAGATCTTCGATAGCAGGCAAGGGCGAGCCTTCGACCCTACACATCCAACTTCAGCTAGGGCTGGGGTGGTCATAGAGGTAAAGGCTGAGGACGAGGATGTGCCCAAGTAGCGGCACTAGTTAGAGCTACTAGGGTTGAGGTTGAGCCTGAGTTAGTCCCAGAGCAGCAGCCCGTGGACCAGGGGAAAGCCTAGGTACCACCAGGGCCGGCACCAACATTTGTATCTGCACAATCCCCCACTCTTTCGTTAGATATATAGGGTTTTCTTCTTCAGTTATTGGGTATGATTTAGGGTCAGCCTTCAGATGTGACACAAACATCAGCACAGGGGGCAGCCCTGGGTATTCAAAGTTCAGGACCATAACTTACTACTGCGGATCCCCATGCTAAGGTTCTTTCGGTACCTTCTATTGCATAGCCTCTTTCTCCTCAGCCAGTTATGATAAAGACAGAGCAGAAGTCTTTGGGTAGGTTTCTGTAGCGCCACCAAGGTTTTTTAGTACTCCTGGTCAGGATCCACATGACTTTATTTCTACTTGTGAGAAGATACTACATCATTTGTGGTTATTAAAGAGTCACGGTGTTGGTTATATGACTTATCCGCTAGAGAGACCATCTAAGCTATAGTAGAGGGCCTAGGTAGCCTGCAGACCGTCTACATCTCCTTAGTTGACTTGAAGAGAGATTTATGAGGCCTTTATAGCCAAGTTCTTACCTTAGAGTGATCGTGAGCGCCGTAGAGAGCAATTCACCAGGCTGATGCAGTGATCTATGTTTGTATCTGTGTATGAAACCCATTTTCATTAGTTGGCTCCATTTGGGTCTATGATCATTCCTACCAAGATAGACAGAGTTCGTTGGTTTGTTTGGGGGTTACAGATAGAGCTTCGGCAGACTGTTAAGGTACTAGTTGCCAATGGGAGATCCTTTCACGCTATCACAGACCATGTTCATACTATAGAGGATTTACACTGTCATTATCTGGGGGCAAGAGATAAGAGGCCACGACATTATGGTAGCTACAGTGGTTCCCACTACAGCGATAGAGGTTCCGGCTAGTAAGGCCGAGGGTATCAGCCACAATAGCATTAGGGTAAGTTTAGCTGGCCAGTTTAAGCATCACTCTAGGTTTCAAGTAGGCCTCAATTAGAGCAGGGTCAAAGCAGTCACCAGGGTTACCCTGGTCAATCTCCGAGGGGTACAGCTCCTGGGTCATCAGCCCATGGTGGCCACACCAGTGTAGCTAGTTCATCTTTGCAAGGTAGGCCATCAGGGCCTTGTTATGAGTGTAGCATAATTGGTAATTATGCTAGAGAGTGCCCCCAATAGGGTACAGTTTAGCCAGCTGCTCAGCCAACTTAGCCATTGAGAGCAGTGCAACCACTGATTAGAGGAGGTGGCGTTCAGGGTCGAGGTTGTGCCTAGCATGGTAGGACAGGTGGTAGGGATTGTGGTTAGTCAAGTAGAGGTCAGTGATAGTTAT
This sequence comes from Jaltomata sinuosa, assembly GCA_003996215.1. Taxonomy (NCBI): domain Eukaryota; kingdom Viridiplantae; phylum Streptophyta; class Magnoliopsida; order Solanales; family Solanaceae; genus Jaltomata; species Jaltomata sinuosa. Next base: position 101,819 of record QJPP01000720.1, on the reverse strand, counting down.
ATGTGGTCTCTGGTAGACCAGAGGTAGAGGCCTCGGATGCAGTGATCACAAGTATGATTTCTATATATCGACAGTCATCTTTAGCTTTATTTTATCCTGGTTCTACTTGCTAGTATGTATCTACCTACATTGTGCCTTGTTTGGGGTTGGCTAGTAAGCCATTATATGTTCTTGTATATATATCTACTCCAATAGGTAATTCTTTAGTAGTGGATCTGGTTTTAACATCCTGTTTGATTGTTGTTTATGATTTGGAAACTTGGGTGACTTGATGATTCTAGACATGTTAGATTTTGATGTGATTCTGGGCATGGACTGGTTATCCCCTCATTGAGAAATTTCTGATTGCTATGCCAAGACCATTACCATAGCCATTCCTGATGTATCCATGATTTTGTGGCAAGGTTCTGTTAGCCGCACACCATCCAGGATCATTTATTTCCTTCGAGCTAGGAAGTTGATTTCTCGTGGGTATTTGGCTTATCTAGCATATATCCGAGATGCTAGAACTGATACTTCTTCTCCTAAGTATGTTCTTGTGGTTAGATATTTCCTAGATGTGTTTCTGACGTACCTGCCAGGCCTTCAACCTGAGAGAGATATTGACTTTGCTATTGAGTTAGAGCCGGGCACTAGGCCCATTTCTATTATTCCATATCGTATGGATCCAACTGAGTTGAGGGAGCTTAAGGATCAGCTCCAGGACTTGTTAGCTAAGGGTTTCATTAGGCTGAGTATGTCACCTTGGGGTGCTCAAGTTTAATTTGTGTAGAAGAAAGCTGGGTCGATGTGGATGTGTATTGATTATCGGCAGCTGAATAAGGTGACTGTGAAGAAATAGGTATTCGATGCCATGTATAGATAACGTTTTTGATTAGCTTCACGGTTCTGCCATGTTTTCTAAGATAGATCATAGATCAGGCTACCACTAGTTAAGATTTAGGGCAGAGGACATCCCTAAGACAACACTCAAGACACATTATGGCCACTATGAGTTCCTGGTGATGTCTTTTGGGTTGACTTATGGCCCTGTAGCATTCATGTACTTGATATACAGGGTGCTCAGACCGTACTTAGATTCATTTATGATAGTCTTCATTAATGACATATTTATATACTCGCATAGTAGAGATGAGCATGAGCAGCACCTGAGGATTATACTCCAGACTTTAAGAGATCATTGGCTTTATGCCAAGTTCTCAAAGTGCAAGTGTTAGCTTGAGTCAGTAGCATTCCTAGGACACACGGTGTCTAAGGATACGATCAGAGTGGACCCAAGGAAGATTTCAACCATTCCTGATTGGTCGAGGCCTACTACTCCTACCTAGGTTCACAACTTTATTGTGTTGGCATGATATTACAGACGATTCATTGAGGGGTTTTCTTGCATAGCAGCACCTTTAACTAGGCTGACTAGGAAGGATGTTCCATTTTAGTAGTCGGACCAGTGCGAGGATAGTTTTTAGAGGCTTAAGGCCTTATTGACTTCCGCTCCTGTTTGACATTGCCAGTAGAGGGTCAGGACTTCTCAGTATATTGTGATGCTTCAGCGGTTGGTCTTGGTTTTGTATTGATGTAGTAGGGTCGTGTGATAGCATATGTATTAAGGCAACTGCAGGTTTACGAGTGCAGCTTCCCTGCTCATGACTAGGAGTTGGTAGCAGTAGTTTTTGCTCTCAAGATTTGGAGGCATTACTTATATGGGGTTCATTGTCAGATCTTCACCGATCACCGTAGTCTTTAGTACATCACGAGTAAGTGAGAGTTGAACTCTAGGTAGTAGATATGGATTGAGTTATTGAAGGACTATGACTTCACTATTCTGTATCATTTAGGCAAGGCAAATATGGTAGCAGATGTTTTGAGCCAGAAGACGGTGAGTATGGGTAGCCTAGATTCACTTTCAGTTTTAGAGAAACCGTTAGCCTTTGACGTCCAATCCTTAGCTAATCGTTCATTTAGGCTTGACTTGTCAGATCCTAGCAGAGTTCTTGCCAATATTGAGGTTCGTTCTACTTTGATTGATCAGATTCAGAGTCATCAGTTTGAGGATCAACAATTATGTGACATTCAAGATTAGGTGGTTTGAGGTGAGGCCAGCAGGGCTACTTTAAATTCTGATGGTGTTCTGAGGCTTGATAGTCATCTTTGTGTTCTGAGAGTTGTGAAGTTGATTCTCTGCAAGACATATTGTTCTAGATATTCAATTCATCCTTGCACAGCTAAGATGTATAGAGATTTGAGACAACTTTACTAATGGAGTGGTATAAAGTGGGACATAGCAAAGTTTATATCTCGGTGCTTGAACTGTCAGCATGTTAAGGTTGAGCGCATGAGGTTTGGTGGATTGATGCAACAACTTGCCATTCGTAAGTGAAAGTAGGAAGGGATTACTATGGACTTTATAGTTTGGTTTCCATGTACTTCTCGAGGGTTTTACTCTATTTGGGTGATTGTGGATACACCGACTAAGTCTGCACACTTCTTGCCGATCTATTCTTCCTATAGTGTAGAGAGGTTGGCTCAGATTTATGTTCGTGAGATTGTTCATTTGCATGGAGTCCCAACTTCTATCATATCAAACCGTGAGACCTAGTTCACATCTCAGTTTTGGAGGACTATTTAGAGGTTTGGTGGATTGATGCAGGAACTTTCCATTCCTGAGTGAAAGTAGGAAGGGATGACTATGGACTTTATAGTTTGGTTTCCACATGCTTCTAGTGGGTTTTACTCTATTTGGGTGATTGTGGATATACTGACTAAGTCTACACACTTCTTGCCGATCTATTCTTCCTATAGTGCAGAGAGGTTGGATCAGATTTACATTCGTGAGATTGTTCGTTTGCATGGGGTCCAAACTTCTATCATATCAAATCGCGACACTCAGTTCACATCTCAGTTTTGAAGGACTATTTAGAGGTTTGGTGGATTGATGCAGCAACTTGCCTTTCCTGAGTGAAAGTAGGAAGGGATTAATATGGACTTCATAGTTTGGTTTCCACGTACTTCTCGAGGGTTTTACTCTATTTGGGTGATTGTGGATACACTGACTAAGTCTGCACACTTCTTGCCGATCTATTCTTCCTAAAGTGCGGAGAGGTTGGCTCAGATTTACGTTAGTGAGATTGTTTATTTGCATGGGGTCCCAACTTCTATCCTATCAAACCGCGACACTCAATTCACATCTCAGTTTTGGAGGACTATTTCGCGAGAGTTGGGTACAGAGGTTCAACTTAGTACTGCATTCCACCCTCAGATAAATGGCTAATCTGAGAGGTCTATCAGGTCATGAAAGACATGTTATGGGAATTTGTTCTTGACTTTGGAGGTTTATGGGATCAATATATGCCATTGGCAGAGTTTGCTTATAATAATAGTTATCATTGGGGCATTGGCATGGTAGCATTCGACGCATTGTATGGTAATCATTGCAGATTGCTAGTGGGTTGGTTCGATAGGTTGGAGTCTAGACTGTAGAGTATAGACTTGCTTCATGATTTCTTAAATCGAGTTCGTGTGATTCAGGACAGACATTAGGCAGCCCAGAGTTCGTGAAGATCATAGACTTCGTGCCTTAGTGTTCAGTGTGGATGAGTTGGTATTTCTCCATGTATCGCCTATAAAGGGCGAGATGAGATTTGGTAGAGGAGGAATCTTAGCCCCAGGTACATTGGGCCATTTGAGATTCTTCAGAAGGTTGGTAGTGTTTCTTACTAGTTAGCCTTGCCTCCGATGTTTTTAGCTATGCACCCAGTTTTGGATGTATCGATATTGAGGCGGTATGTTCTGAATGAGTCGCATGTGTTGCAGTGGGATACAGTACAATTGGATGAGAGTTTAGCCTTTGTTAAGGAGTCGGTTTCTATTCTATCCAGAGATGTCAGGAGGTTGAGATCTAGAGAGATTCTGGTAGTTAAGGTTCAGTAGAGGCACCATCTGGTCGAGGAGGCTACCTGGGAGACCGAGAGAAAGATGCTGGCTCAATTTTCACAGTTGTTTGAGCCTTCAGGTACTCCCTTGTTCTTGACTTTCACGGACAAAAGTCCTTTTTAGTAGTGGATGATGTAATGACCATTCCAGCATTTTCGCAGTTTCGCCTTCTTTGTACTGTTAAAGCATTCCTGTAATGGACCCAAGTTATTTATGTCTTGCTGGGACTGGTGGTTTGGTGCCACGGCCGTTCATTTGGTATGTATGGTCGTTTCCCTATTTTATAGCTTAAACTTAGGAAATCATTGACTTTAGTCAAAATTCTTTGCTAACATGCTCGGAATAAAATTTCGACAATTTGGTTAGCTTTAGAATATGGATTTTGGTCTATTTGGACCTTTTGTTGGGGCCTGGCAACTTCTGTATGATTTTGTCTCACTTTTTGAGATTTTAGGCTGGTTGGAATTAAAAGTTTGACTTTGGTCAACTTTCGATAATCAAAATGTCAAATTTGAAATATGATGATTCCAATGCTCCAGAATGTCGAGTTTGGGTTAGGTAGGTGGTTGGTTTGGGCCCCAGGTGAGCCAAGATCATTTTGGGTGTTTGGTTGGTTTTAGTAAGTGTTGAATTGGGTCAACATTCCTCTGAAACGACCTCGTATGGAAGTTTCATCAATTTTGTTGAGACCAGAATGTCATTTCGTTCTTAGTTGCATATTTGTTTGTGTGTATTGGGTTTCGGTTGTGCCCGGAACCTCTCATGGAAATATTTTATTTTACTGCTTTTTCTGCCATAGAGAAGTGTTCAGCGGCAATGGCATCGGGGCAGCACCAATTGCGCTAGTCTATGCCTTCATTCAGCGCCAACGGCGCCAGACAAGCGCCAATGGCGCTAGTCTGCTATGTCTCCCTTAAACGCGATCGCGCTATGCCAGCGCCAATGGCGCTGATATGCGACATGCAACATATAAAGCCTTCTCCTTGAAATTTTAGACCATTTTCTCACTTCTCTCTCTCTCTAAAACAGATTCCCTCTCCTAAAACTTGTTCCAAATCATTATTCCAGTCGTAGGAGTTCATCTATTTGAGGATTTCTCATTTCCCTCTTCGTTTGGTAAGCTTTGTTCCTTGAATTTCTTCTCTTCCATGACTAAAAACCTCCCTTGATGTCCTTATCTTAGCTTGGGGGTTCTTGTTTTGTTGTAGCTGCTGGTTGGAGCATCTTGTTCATGGTTTTGCGTGGTTCATCTCGTAGACTTGCTCCCTCTCCTCGTGTTAAGTAATTCTCCATTTTTATTTCAAATTTTTTTGCAAGCTTCGCATGATTCCCTAATATTCTCTGGGCTGTTTTAGGCCTTTACTTTATTCAATTTCCGCTCAATTTTTGGGCATGTGTTCCTGGAAAGGTTGGGAACCTCGTAGTAATTTTCATTTCTATTTTCGAGTAGTGGGGCCTATGGGCCCGATTTTGACCCAGATTTTGACCCGGCTAAACTTGTAGCTATATAGTTATCATTAGTGTTTTAATGCAGAGATTATGTTTGTGATAGTGTGGTTTCCTTTTGGGACTTCTCAGAGTAGTTCGATCTCGGACAACGTCGTTCTAGCAGCTTGTCATCGGATCACAGGTAGGTTACAGTTTTCTCTACTTAGACTTTGCATATATAGACTATAATTGCAGTATTTAGGATCCTTTGATTGAGTTTATTAGCTTTGAACCCCAGACCTTCTCTGCTATCTTCCTTGTCCAGTTTTTTCATATTGTCTTATTATAGTGTTCATTTTAGTTGGTAGCATTACCCTTGTGGCCTCGTGTGGCCTTGTATTTGACTTTGGACCATACAAGGTGGATTATTTGGAAATTTTCATGAGTTCTTGATAATTCGGTAATATTCCAACTTAATGGGCCTATATCCAAGAATTATTTTTATGTTTTGAATAAATTTAGAGGTTCTTATGGCCTTTATTGATGTCTATGCAGGTAGCTTTGATAAATGATGAGAAACAAGGTAATGGACCCAAAAAGAGCTAAAAAGGAGTGAAGTGTGAAGTGTTTGGAAAAGATGAAAATTTTGACCTGAGATGCGGTGGACGTGCAACACGAACAAGCCGAGGTGCGGGTGCACTGCATGAAGCTGCAAAAGCCATTGAAGAATATGCTAAGGGGTGCGGTCGTTGTGTGATGCGCAAATCCCAAGGTGCGAACCACACCCCCTTCGCATGAAGCTCCCAAAGTTAGCTGAAGTCACTAGTCCGACTAAAGAGGGTGTGCGATGCGCACATCACGACGTGCAAATTGCACGTCGCACCGCACACCACCTGAAGGGCAATTTTGTCCTAAATTTTAGTGATGTTTTGAGAAACTATAAAAGGCCCATTTAGGCACAATTGTAAATAACATTCTTCAGTCCTAAATATTTTAGAAAGCTTTTTGCCTTGAGAAGAAGTTTTTCCTCTCCAACCACAAGATTGTTTGAATCCATTCTCTTGGTTAACCATTTGTATATTCAGATTGAGCTTAGAACTTGAGATTCAGCTCCAATGAAGAGGATTTTGACTTACCCATTTGGTATATCTCTCTCCTTTGCTATGAGTGGATAATTTCTCTTGTCTAGGGGTGTGTTGATGATGGGTGCTTGACAAATGGGTGTGGGTGTTGTTAATTCATCTTTATAATTGCTTATTCGACATGGGTCTAGTAGTTTCACAAAGTTCTAATCCAAAAATTGGTGGTTGCAAACATTAATTTTCATTACTTGACTATGTGATTGCTTGAAAGAGTATTTCATGGTTTCGGATGTGAAATCACTAGTGGGAACTTGGGACTCCATCCAAATTTTAGGTTAAAAATAGCTTTTATCAAAGGAATCACCCACTTAAGGGTCTAAGCTAGATATATTGTGACCTCCACATGTTTAGATTGGTCGTTGTTGATCAAACCGATGATGCTCAAACCGAGATTATCGTATATATGGTTATTGATCGAGAGATAACAATCCATACCCTTGACCATTGCTACACATGTAAATAAGCGAGAATAAGTGTGAATTGATAATCACCCTATCCCATGATTAAAGCCCCATTAGATATACATCCTTAGTCACCTACTCAATTTGGTACACCCGCTTTCGTTTATAGCTTTGATTTGAATTGTGATTGTAGTAACAACATCCGAATTCCCCCAACCTTTTAATTTTCTCATTTTAAGCATTTACTCTTATTGTGAAGTTGTTTCGCACAATCTTCATTTAGCTAGCTCCAAGTCCCTTGGGTATGACCCCGACACTCGTTGGGAATTAGAGATTTTGTTTTGCTACACGATTGCCGTGACCTCCAAGTTTGGGGAGCATGATTTGAGCGTTCATAAAAAATGGCGTCGTTGTCGGGGAGTTGAGTTGATAGCTATTTTTGATTGTTGATTTGAAGTCACTTTGAGAGTGCTTGTTTCTTTTACTTTTGTTTATTGTTTGTGCTGTGATTAAGCAGGCTAGCCTATGAACGAGGCCGATGACGACGAGAGCATTAACGGCTTCATGGAGGCCGATGAGGCTAAGCCTATGATGCAAGAGGGTATGGGTGCAATCTTCCTACCCCCAAAGTGGGAAATCTTGTCTTTAACGTAACTAGCACCATGGTCCACTTAAGACAAATGAAGGGCCTATTTGGTGAAGAAGCACATGAAGATACCAACCGGCATATTCAAATTTTTTTGGAGATTTTCCAATCGTTCATTTATCAACATATCTTCCAAGAGTCTATCCGATTATACCTATTCCCTTTTTTTCTTGATGGGGGAAGCCACGACGTAGTTGGAAGAATTGCCGGATGACTCTATCATATCTTGGGCGAGTTGGTTGAGGTATTTACATCAAGATTCTTTCCTCCATCTCGAATGATAAAGCTAAGAGATGAGATTACCAACTTTAGGAAACTCTCGGATGAGCCTCTACATAAAGTTTTGTTAAGGTTCAAAAAGAAGCTTCTCTTGTGTTCGAACCATGAGTTGTCGAACAACGTATTTCTACAAAAATTTTATCGGTCGTTGAACTTTATAAATAAGTTGGTGGCTGAAAACGTTGGAGGTGGCACCTTCATAGACTTAGAACTTCCTATCACCTCAACTTTTTTAGAGTGAATGACAAAAACAAATCAATCTTGGCATACAAGAGAAGCTGATGTGCCAACTTCGGGAGGACCCTCATCCATCTTGGTTAATGAAATGAGGAAGAAGTATAAGGAGCATGATGAGACAATGGACAAATTGATTTGATGGCCAAGCATGTAATTGGAGCTGGTTGTGCTAAGACAGTGAATATGGTGAGTACAACGAAAATCAAAGCAAGTGATGATGAGTTGATGACAGTGGTTATTAGCAAACTATTCTTTGTGTCAGTGGGTTCACATCCCGGGTATTATCGCCCGAGGGAGGAGAACTAGGGTGGGATTCAAGATAATGAAAGAGACGAAATTGGGGGGATAGAGACAAGGATGGTGATAGTTTCAATCACCGGAGTTCGAATCACTATATCCCTCCGAACAAGGTGCACTCTCTCTACCAACCGGGCACAAGAAACCCCGACCTTTCCAAGTTGGAAGACATATTGTCCTTTGTTCTTAAAATGGTGGACACCACAAATACGGGAGTAAGCGAGCTAAATAGTGAAGTCTCAACAGTTCACCAAACTGTGAGCTCTAACTCAGCCTCGATCAAGTATCTTGAGGCCAAAATGAACCACCTCTCAAGCCAAATGAACCCGAGGATGAAAGGGACATTGCCTAGTGACACCATCACAAACCCAAAGAATGATTGATTGAGGTAGTATCGTCGTGCCACGACATTAAATCAAGCGCTGCTTGAAGGAAACCCAAGTTTTTTTATTTGTTTTTTGTTATCTTTTATTGTTTTTTGTGTGTTTGTAAGCAATGCATGGATGGAAAAATGAACAAGGGAAAGCAGGGCAAAAGTGGGCTATGTGTAAGACTGTGCGGATCACTCAAGCAATTGTGCGCGTCGCATAGCACACCACATGCCAAATTAGAATGCTTGAAGGAAATTTGAAAAATTGGAGGTGACGTATGTTGGGCCGTGCAGACCGCACGAGCCCAAGTGCGTATCGCACCTCTATCGCATGGTAAAACAAACACCTGTGCAAACCAGGGTAGAAAAAGGGGTGATGTGCGAAATGCCATGGGGTCCACACCAAGACTAGTGCAAATCACATGTCGTGGCGCGCGAAAGGTAAATTTGAATTTTAATTGACCTAACTCTTTGACCGACCTGACTCAGAGATGACTCGACTAAACTTTTCTTCTTCTTTTCTTTTTAAAACCGCCTCTCTTATCCTTCTTCCACAATCTTTTCTCTCAAACTCTCAAAATTCTCTCACAAAACCTTCCACAAACCTCTCTACTCTTCCCAAAATCTTCTTCTCCTATCTCCCAACCATCTCAACCGCTACACTACCGCTGCCGCCATCGTTCTCCGGTGAGGTTTGCTTGGGTTACCATTGTTGAAGTCCAAAAAGCTTCAACCTTCACTCCTCCCTTTGTAATCTTCACTAGTGGTAAGTTCGCTGACGTTAAATACTGATTTTTATGAAGGTTGGGAACACATATTGTGATGCATGCTTAGTAGAATTTCCATGTTAATTTTGGGTGAGATCCGAAAATTTTGGGTCCCCAATTTTGAGTTGCAATGATAATTTTGCATTTTGTCAACTTGGTAGAACCTGAATTTTGCTAATGCATGTTGATTGGTACTGAATTTTGGCCTTGAAATATGTGTTTGGGGTGAAGTCTGAATAACCCACTTGCGATTGACGAATGGTTTGGCCTGATGATAGATTGGGTGATGTCGTTCTTAAGGGAAAATCGTAATTTGTCATGAGGTTTTGATTGAAAATTGACTCTTGAGGCTGAATTTTGCTGATTGTATACCCATGATTCTTGTTGAGCACTATATTTAGGGAGTATGATCTTGTGCGAGTAGGGGGTTAATTATTGCTAAAATTATTGGTACCCATTGTTGCAAGTGAGGGCTTGATGATCCCAATGATAGACGGGGTAACGTCCATCTTAAGGGAAATCACTGAGCTCCTTTCTTTGTTGTTGTTGTGTTAATGGAAATTCGGGGAAGCCTAAGTACCCGGAAGTTGTGGTAACAATATCCCTTGCCCCCTTTGTTAATATTAATGGGTTTGTTGAGTGGTGCCAAGTGCCTAAGCACATCTTGCTCAATGGATTACATGCAAAATTAACAAGAACATAAGAAACCAAAATTCTAATTATGCCTTTGTGCATTTCGCATGGGATGCATAGATCTTAAAGTGCGGGTCGCATAAAGCATCACACCATGTTGAAAAGAGAAAACCAATCACTGCTTCGAGGGGTGACGCATGGTGCGATGCTCACTTTGGATGGTGAAAATCGCACCATCTTCACACCTCAATGGAAAAACCCCTGTAGGATTCTAGTAGTTGTGCGCTAGCATATGTGACACACACTCCTTCTGGTGCATTTCGCATGTCATCCGCAGAAACCATCAGTCACCTACTTTGATTTGCTAGTCCGTTGCATTCCATCCTTTGTAGTTTGCTAACTTCTTCTTAGGCTTTGTTTTTGTTTTTGGCTCACAATTTTTGTATGCAGAACATGTCTTCTAGCAGGAGAAACACGGGAGGCCAACCTAGGCAAATGACTGCAGCGGAAGAATCAAAGATTCTCTTCAGGGTGGAAGGCATGAAGGCCTAATATAAGCTGGACAATAATAGAACTTTCATTGTGGAGCAGGGTTTTAACCTAGGGGAAGTTGGGAGTGAGCTGCCCAACATGCACCAACATTATGCTGATCAAGAGTGGTAGCTATTTCAGGATGTACCCGAGGGATACTATGAGGAGATAGTCCATGAATTCTTTATGGCCTATCAAGCCACACAAGATTTTAAGGGCTACAAAGGAAACAGGGAGAAGTTCCCCAATTTAAAAGCAGTTGTCGTCCGGGGCAAGAAAGTTTCTCTTACCCCAGCTGCCATCAATGCTATCTATTGGGGTCATCCAATCGAGCCTGCTCCTTCACTTCTAGCTAGGTTGATGGATGTCTCAAAGACATATCAGGAGACAGCCCCCGTCATTTCTCAAGATTTCCCTCTTTGGTCAACTATAGGGGGATATATTTCAAGGAGGTCCCTGATCTTTGAGGCTCGCCATTGGTATGATCTTTTTTGTAACTGTTTCTTGCCTTCCCAAAATAATAAGAAGATAACCCAAGATGGGGCTATTCTAAATGCGGCCATTATAACGGGGGAGCATGTGAACTTTGGGGAAATATCAGCTATGGTGATAATGAGAAAAGATCATCGAGGAAATGACTCCTTCCCCTTCCCGGTGCTAATTACTAAGCTTTGTGCTAAGGACGATGTCCCCATCCTCAGTTGCGAGATGTTCACTCATGCTATTGGGATTATCGACCTTGATAAGAAAACAAACAGGGATGCCCCCAGGCTTAAGAGGCAAAGGGTTGAGCAGTTGAGTGGGGTTGATAGTGATGAGCTTGGTGCTAGAGCAGACGCTTACTCTCCCTCCCGGACTACTTCAGAGGCATACCTACATGCCCCTGCACCCTCTATGACCGTAGCCTTCAAGACATGGTGGACAAAACTCATAGCCATGAGCGGCAGCTGGCCTATCTAGCCACGAAACTACCCGGTATGATAAAAAGGTCTGTTAAAGATGTAGTGCGAGGGGTAATGGATAGCTTGACCTCACTATGCAAGAGGGTCAACCTCATAGAGGGATCAATCACGACACTACGGGAAGATGTTCACAAGGGAAAAGTTAAAGCTCCGGTGGTAGAAGCAGATTTGACCACCTTGCCTCCACCCTGATCAATTCCCGGACCCTTGGATAACCTGTTTGTAGCCTATGCAAATAGGGATGATGTGTTGCCTGGTGATAAGGATCAAGAGTTAGATGATGATCAAAATCTGGATTTTTCAAAGGATTCTCCATGACTTCACACTTTCTGTGCACTCCCGAAAGGGTGGTGCTGGCCCGAGTGGGAGAGCCTCAGATGAGAAGATAGCTGCAGATGATGATGATGATGAGGCTTAGTTCTCCATGGAGTTCCACTCTCTTACCATTTGACTATTAGCATTGAGGGCAATGCTATTTTTATGGGAAGGGGGTGGCTTTACTTGCTTTTATTGGTGCCCGTGATGGGGCTTGAGATATTAGTGACATTCTGCTAGATTTTATTTTGGCCCTTGTCGGGTGAATTTTGGATTATTGTGATGCTATTGCCCTTTCCGGGCCCTTTGATTATGTTTTGTATTTATTTTGAGCTTATTTATGCCCTCGTCGAGCCTGTTTTTTGTTGATTGAGATTATGTTGCCGGGTTGGTCTTACATGCCCCATTGTTTCACTACCCGTGCTTTACAAATGCGCTAAGGGACTATGCCGAGGCTTGTTTTAAATCGAATCATGAGAACACAATTGGATGTGGCCTTGTTAATAGTAATTTAGAAATAAACTCCAAGGGTTTTCTTAATACCACAGTTCTTTCCCAAGGAGCAAAAGTTTTGATTATTTTATTTTTATTTCCTTTTGTTTTTGTGTCGAACCAGGTTGGTGTTTCCTTATGATAGATTGAGAGGAGAATTTCTTAAGAGAAAATGCCAAGTTTTAGTTTTAGAATTGAGTTCGCAGTTGCTTGTCTCGAAATGGTCCCACCAAAAAGTTTCTCTTGGCAAATTATTGTGAAAATAAAAGAAAAAAGGAAAATAAATTTTTGAGGAAATTTTTTCTCTTGTCATAACTTGCACACTCTCGCTTTGGTTTGATTGACTCACAAACGAGTGTGTAATGAACTCGGAATAGCTTGTCAAAAATCATTTGTCTCAATTGATATTGAGACTAATGATAGAAGTTTTATGGCATGATGCCTTGTGTGGTGAGGCTTTACCTTGATTATTGTGCATAAGTGTCGTCTATAACTTGCCCCAAATATGATTCAAGGAAAAATTCTAGGTGTGACCAAGCTTGGAAGATGACCTTAGGACCTTTTTGATAGCCACTTCGCCCAAATGACATCTCATGACTTCAAACCTAGTGAAACCCTTTGAGCTTGTGAGCATTCTTTGGCACCTTGTTAACACTTTGACCTTTTTGGAACCTCTATCTTGGCATCCATCCTCCCTAATTGCTTGAAAATGAAATGTAGGCTAAAAGCCTAAGTTTGGGGGAGGGGGGGAATGAAGGATAACATAGGCAAATGCCTAAGTTTGGGGGTGTATGTGATCAAATGAGGAGAAGAAAAGAGGTGCACTCAAAGTGCAAGGTAGCACCTTAGGTTTGAATTGAAAATTTGTTCCAAAAAGTTCAATCCAATGATGAAAATGAAAAGCAAAAATAGGTGCTACAAAACAAAGGCGATACAAGGAGTTCGAATGATCATGAGTAAAAAGGAGAAATCTTGGGTTGTGTGAGGGTGAAATAAGGTGAAGCTGAAATTGAAAAAAGCTGAGCGGTGTTCGAAATGAGAATAAAGAGCATTAAGGCGGTGTAGTCACTTGAACCAAATGAAAATCCTCACCTTAGCCCTAGCCAACATCGTAACCCGCAAGTCCTCGATGATTCAAACTTGGATACCATACATTAGTGGCGATATACATGAAGGGTAAGCCTATGGTTTGACGGGTATGCACTTGAACTTCCTTGAGAGAGTGAGAGTCTTTTTGGTTCTCCTATAATCCCGATTGTTTGTGAATTGAATGATTGTGAGTGGGATTCTCTCTTGTGGTGAGTGGCATCATGCACTTGAATTGAAACATGAGGTCTCTATTTCAATTGAGGTGAATGACTGAGACAAGTTGTGTGGCGAATCGCGAGGTAAACCTTGATGGTCCATGCCAATGACTTGAGAAGCTTAAATATCTTATTTTGAATGACAAAATTCCCTTGATTTTAAATGAGAATGAAGTCCTTTTGGAAATGTTTTTAAATGGACAAATCCCTTGAGTTTGTGGTGGTTCAAATTAAAATGAGCACCGTAGTCGAATCTTTTTGTTTATTCTTTTTTTATTATTATTTTTACTTTTAGTATAGATTAGTCTTTTGTGCCTTAATTGAGTCTAGAGCATAATTCATTCCTTTCCTTGTGAGTATCTTAAGCAATAGTTCAAGTTTGGGGGTTTGATAAGTCAGTAATCTGCCAACTTATTGAGCCTATATCTATGAATTATTGCTATGTTTTGAATAGATTTAGAGGTTCATATGGCCTTTACTGATGTCTATGTGGTACTTTTGATAAATGAAGAGAAACAAGGAAATAGACCCAAAAAGAGCTAAAAAGAAGTGAAGTGTTTGGAAAAGATGGAGATTCTGACCTGAGATGTGGTGGCCGTGCGACACGCACAAGCCAGGTGCTAACCACACCTCCTCTGCATAGAGCTGCAAAAGCTACTGTAGAATCTGCTAAGGGGTGTGGTTGTTGTGCGACGCGCATATCCCAAGGTGCGAACCGCACTCCCTTCGCATGAAGCTCCCAAAGTTAGCTGAAGCCATTGGTCTGACTAAAGAGGGTGTGCAATGTGCACATCATGACGTGCGAACTGCACATCGTGCTGCACAGCACTTGAAGGGCAATTTTGTCCTAAATTTTTGTGACCTTTTGGGAAACTATAAAAGGCCAATTTAGGCATAATTGTAAATAACATTATTCAGTCCTGAATATCTTAGAAATCTTTTTGCCATGAGAACAAGTTTTTCCCCTCCAAAGAGAAGAGGGTTTGAATCCATTCTCTTGGTTAACCATTTGTGTACTCAAATTGAGTGTAGAACTTGAGATTCATCTCCAATGAAGAGGATTTTGACTTACCCATTTGGTATATCTCTATTCTTTGCTATGAGTGGCTAATTTCTCTTATCTAGGGGTGTGTTGATGATGGGTGCTTGACAAATGGGTGTGGGTGTTGTTAATTCATCTTTATAATTGCTTGTTTGACATGGGTCTAGTAGTTTCACCAAGTTTTAATCCTAAAATTTGTGGTGGCAAACATTAATTTTTTTTACTTGACTATGTGATTGCTTGAAAGAGGATTTCATGGTTTCGGATGTGAAATTACTAGTGGGAACTTGGGACTCCATCCATATTTGAGGATAGAAATAGCTCTTATCGAAGGAATCACCCACTTAAGGGTTTAAGGTAGAGATGGCGTGACCTCCCCAAGCTTAGATTGGTCGTTGTTGATCAAACCGAGATTATCGAATATATGGTTGTTGATCGATAGATAACAATCCATACCCTTGACCAATGCTACTCATGTCAATAAGCGAGAATAAGTTTGAATTGATAATCACCCTATCCCATGATTAAAGACCCATCGGATATACATCCCTAGTCACCTACTAAATTTGGTACACCCATTTTCGTTTATAGCTCTGATTTGAATTGTGATTGTAGTGACAACATCCCAATTCCCCCAACCTTTTACTTTTCTCATTTTAAGCATTTACTCTCCTTATGAACTCGTTTTGCACAATCTTAATTTAGCTAGCTCCAAGTCCCTTGGGTACGACCCCGACACTCATTGAGAATTATAAATTTTATTTTGATGCACGATCGACGTGACCTCCAACTTTGGAGAGCACGATTTGAGCGTTCATTAGTCCTAAACATCGAATTATGTTATTGGAACTGGTTATCTGTGTTGTAGAATGAATTGATCCTGTGCAGGGTGGCTAGGTTGGTTGTGAGCCATTGGTCTACTGAATATGTTTGAGCATACCATTATCATTCATATAAAGAGTTTTTCCGCATTATTTACTATAACTTTGGTTGTGGGCCTACTAAGACATATTTCCTAAACCTTGCATGTCCCCGAGAGCCCATTTTCAATAAAAATGGTTATACAAGGGGTTGGAACTGATTCTATGTATCCTCTTGGGGTAAAAGAGACTAGTATGATGATTCTATCACTGTTTTTCCGCACTTACACTAGACTCGGCTAAGCCATAGTGCTAGACATGTTTTACTACTGATTTGAGACAATACTAGACTCGGTCAAGCCAAGTGCTAGACTTGTTTTACCATAGATTTAGACTCGGTTATGACCCGGGCACCCTTATTGGGTTTTTGAGATATGATTTATTGATTTATACCCAGATAGACTTTGGGCACTCATTTTGAAATCACGGTTAGTGGTTTAGACTCGAATACACTCCGAGCAGTTATATTGGATATTCTGAGATTTAGTATGGGTCGAGGACCTCCACGGAACTTGTCGATCCAGACTAGGAGCTATGTGTTGTGAGTTTCAGAGAATGGGTATACATTGTAGTTGAGTTATACGTGTGTGTCCTTCGATAGATCCTACCTACTAGGCCTATCAGCGTCGGAGGAGATACATACGGTACTACTATCACACCTAGTTTCACTAAATTATCATATCATGCATTTGTGTCGAATCCACCCTTGTATGCTATTTGATGAGTGTACGCTCTAGTAGTATGGGATGCCGGAGGGTTTGTTTTCACTTGTATGTGTTCCTCGGGTGTATGGGTGCCCATTGGGACTATAGGTAGATTTGTTATTATTATATCCTATCGTAGTACTGGTTCATTTCATAGTTCCATTTGGGTTATTGTTTGGTTATTCGTATTTGTGGATTGTGTTACTAGCATGTTATAGTCAGTAGTATTGTTTCAATCTTGAGTATGTTTTACTTGCCTTTCCTTCCTTCCCTTTTACTTGAGGTTACCGGTATGTCATCACTCTTCTTAAACCCTCTCTTTATATATATTTTGGTGTTGCAAGGACCCCAGGTGCATTCTCCTTTCCTTCACCTGTCTTCTATGATATATATATCTCTTATGGCTAGTATAGTTTGATTACTTTCTCCTTTTATTCTATCTGTGCTAGCTTCTGTGTACTTCTCAATTTGTTTCTGTGACTTCTTATTTCATTTTCTGCTTTTATATCTTATAAGTGCTCAGTAGGCCTATGATGCCTACTGGGTACCCATTGCTTTGCAATTGATACTCATACTACACTTCAGCAAATTCTTAGTGCAGATCTTAGTGTGAGCTCTCGCCGTTGATAGTGCACAGACTCATGCAGCCTTTCAAACATTCGAGACTAAGGGTGAGCTCCCGACGGCTGGGGCTTACCTTTTATCTCCTCTTTTGTACCATGTACTCTTTTGTTATTCAGAGGCAGCTGTATATATTCTTTTTGACGCTTTTGTACTCTGTTTATGTAGTAGCGGCTCTTATACTATGATACCAGGTCATGGGATAGTTTGGCTTATATATATATATATATCTCATGTTATCTCCTGCTTTATGGTTTCTTTACCTTGCTTCCACCTTATATTGCTTCTTCTGCTTGATTAGTTAGATAGTAGCCCATTACTAACCATTTTGGTCTATAAGGATTGGCACTCCTACAACGGGGTTGTAGGTGTCATCATGACTTGATAAATTGGGTCATGACATGAATCTATTATCTACTCAGTCTTAAACAAGCAAACACAGAGAAAGATGGGGAACTTCGGGTCTCTATGAACTGTTGGGAGAAGCCAAACTTATGGGTTCAAAGCTTCTCCCAAAGCTGAACCATTCCCCAAATCTCAACCCATCACTCTCTTAATCAAGCAACCACAATAACAATATTCAACCAAAAAAAATGAAATGAAATTCAACACAAGCAAACAAACCACAAGCAAACAAACCACAACAAATCAATATATGAATGCAAAAAAGGAACGCAACTGAGTAGAGGAGTGATCTTTTACCTTCTTCTGCGCAGGAACTAGGAACAAAATGAGTTGAGTTCTTGAGGGACTTCTGACTTTCCGATGTACTACTGTTAGACGCCTCTTGGTTTTCAAGAATATAACACAAAAAAGACCCAGAAATCTTCAACAAAATAGTATGATATTGCTTTCAATTTGATTTTTTGGATTTCCCCAAAAGCCAGAGAAAAAGCATATCTGATTCCTTGCTACCCAAAAAATCATCCCTTAACAGTGAAGAGGGATGGGTTTATATAAGGAAAAATTGGGTTCCAAATTAGTGGGAAAACAGTGGGTTTTTAGATAAGGGTTGTGAGAATTTTTGAAACTCAAATAAAAAATCCTTTGATTCACGCCACGTACGTACCTTTTGTTTCGAATCGATCAACAACAGATGATTTCAAATGTTTCCCACTGCAATTTCAGTAGTCGAAACAATGGATCGATGAGGTGGATTGGTTTGAGAATCTTCTAGAAGTTTTTGGGTTTTCTAGCTCGCTAAATAGACAGAGATCAAGGATTTGATGGAGTTTTGGAGACTAAGGTGTCATTTGAAGCTGTTATCGGTGGTTGAGAGTTGACAGAGGCTCAAGCTTTCTGGGTTCAAAGAGATGAAGAAAAGAAGAAGAGATGGCAGAGGGGTGTGTAGAAGTGCTTTGTCAAATCTTTAGGAGCGTGTGAGGGAGCATGAGAGTAATTGAAGGAATAATATTATTTGTATGTGTGTGAGCGTGTATATTGAGCTGATGAAGGAGTTTGGGCTGGGTTTTGGGGTGATTTTTGGGCAGGTGGAAGTGATTATTTGGGCTAAATAGGGGCTGAAAATGGGGGAATAAAATTGATCAAGGATTTGGCCATATTTGTTTGCTAATGTGACCGGATTTGGTTGAAATGATAGCCAAATGTTTTAAATTATGTCCAAATCGATTAAATTAGGACATTAGGCTGAAACTGAAATAAGACGAATTAAGTCCCTAATTAATTAAATGAGCTTCTATATTTAACAATTATTTTTAAGAAATACATAATTACCTATTTAAAACCAAAGAATTAATCATACAACTATTTCTTGATATTAAATTAATTTTCAGGAAAAAATAGAGCATTCTTTCAACTTTAAACATGATTTTCATTTAAAATAAATTTCAAAATATTTCTTTAAGTAAATTTTTTATACTTCTATATATGTCACGACCCCATTTCTTAGATCATAATGGCACCAACAACTCACCGTAGGAAAACCAATCCTTGTAGCCCAAAATGGTTAGTAATGTGCTACTAGCTAAGTAAGCACGCATAAGAAGCATAATAAGCAGAAGCAAGATAAGGAAAGCAAAGTCGAAGGAAGCAATCTAGATTTATATACAGAAGCTACACCATCCCACGAGCTGATATCGAAACTACAAGAGGCACTACTAAAAATATACAGAGTACAAGAGAGTGCAAACGTAAAATATACAATTGTCTATGAATGTACAAAAGAGTAAACAGTGCCTAAAGAAGAGATATGTCTAAGCCTCAGTCACTAGGAGCTCACCCAATGTCTAGAATGTCCAAAAGCACTGCATGAGTCTCCGTGCATCAACAACGATGGCCCACACTAGGATGATCGAACAATAACCCATAAGTAACTACAATATAAATGAGTAAAATAATCTAGCTACAATCCCAACGGGTGCCCATACACCCGAGGAATACAAACAAGTGAAAACAAACACTCCGGCATCCCATACTACCGAAGCGTACACTCAACAAATAGAAAAAAGAGTGGAACCATGCAAACAATGTATTATATGAAGTGCCAATGGTACCGTATGTACCTCCTCCGACACCCGTAGGCCCAACAGATAGGACCCATGGAAGTCTTCTCCCGCATACCTCTACTCCTCGTATACCTCTCATCTGACACTCTCAGCCCGTAGCCCCTAGTCCATATCAACAAGGTCCATTGAGGTCTACGATACCAAATACAAATTCTAAATATCTCAAAATGTATGCCCAAAATCCATCTGGGTCTAAAATCAGTAAAAAAAATCATATCTAGCGCTCTGGACTAGCCGAACCTATTATCGTCTCAAAATCAGTGGTAAAATCATGTCTAGCACTCTGGCCCAGTCTAGTCTAGTATCAACTCAAAATCAATAAAAAATCATGTGTAGCCTTCCAGCCCAACTGAGTCTAGTATCAGTGTGAAAACCATCACGAGATCTCTTTTATCTTAAGAAAATCCATAAACCAGTTTAAATCCATTTATAGCCATTTATAACTGAAAACAGGCCCTCAGGGCCATGCAAGGTTTAGAAAATTGGTGATAGTTGGGATTACAGCCTCATAGTAGTAATAAATCAATGGAGAAAACTCTTTGCATGATAATGATGATATGTTCAAATAAAATCAATAGCTTAGTAGCTCACAATAAACCTACCGGCCTTGCACAGGCTCAATCTGTTCTGCAACATAGATAACCAACTTATAATCATAAATCTATCTCTGGGACTCACAAACATTTCTCAAATATCCTACCATTTATGGTCCAAAGGCATAAGATAAGGCCACACGAGGCCGCAAAGGGGTAATACTACCAACTAGTCCAATTACTAAAGCAAACGTAGGATGTAAGAACAGACAGAAAGAAAGAAAACAAGGTATGGGGTGCCAACCTAGAAAACCAAACTCAAAGATGCTAAATAGTATGATTATATTCTATACACACAAAGTCTAAGGTGGGTAAGACATAACATACCTAGCGTCCGATGAACATCAGCTACGAAGACATTATCCAAGCCCGAAGTGCTCCGAGAAGCCCCGAATAGCAATCAAACTATCAAAAAAATATTCTACTTGTCAAAATGAAGCTAATGATGCCCATAATGCTAATAATTTAGCTGGGTCAAAATCCAGGTCAAAAGCTAGGCTGTGGGCCCCATAACCCAAAACTAGAAACAAAAGTTACCACGAGGTTCCCAATGTTGCCAGTAACACATGCTCAAAAATTAAGCAAAAAATGGACAAGGGAAGGGCCCAAAACAACCTTAAATCCTTAAGAACAAAGAAGGAATTAAAATGGAGAAATAATAGAATTAATTTCATGAAAAACATACAATGGAAGGCAGAATATCAACCACAAATAAGAATTGATCACCCCAACACATTAGGATACGATCACACAGAAATTAGAGCTTTGAGCTCAAGAGAAATGGTGGAAAAATGAGTTGGGGTTTGAAAAATAAAGGAGAAAGGCTTTATATGTTGCCAACCGCTGGCCTGTGCTTATGCGGTTAGGCACCACACATGCGGCACCGCGCATGATGCCTGACCACCGTGTGGGAAAAGGCTTGGCTATTGCTGCAACAATAACCAACAACCAGTAACTTGCAAGTCTAAAATGCCAACGGATGGACCCTCAGGATTCATTCGGGGTTTCGTTAATCCAAACGAACTACGCTACTCAACCAAAAATAGCATTCTGGACTTAACAAAATTCCCAGTGGAGGTCAATTTGACAAAAAGTGGGCCTCATACCCAAATAGCCAACTTTTTCCAAAATCGAACTCAATAGCCCAAAATGAGTCCAGAAGCCTCGGGACTCAAACCAAAGGTCCCCCTAGCCCAAAGTCAACATTTCAGAGCTAATAACGCTGGTGGAATTTCCATCCGATGTTGTCTTTTCCAAATGTTGAACAAAGTAAAACAACCAACTCCAACTGTCTTGAAATCTCAAAAAGTAGGATAAAATCAAACCGAAAGCCTCCGAGCCCCGACCAAGGGTCTAACTAGACCAAAGTCCATGCTTCAGAGCTAACCGAACTGTCGAAATTCAATTCTGAGCATGCTTGCTAAGAATATTGTCTAAAACTTAGATCCGCTACAGGTAAGCTCTAACAATACAAAGAAAGCAAAAATGCAAGAATGACCAGAAGGGTTATTACAATATAATTAAATATAAAGTATAATATTTCACCTAAACTTACTAAATTAATCTCAAATTAATTTGAAATCCTCAAAATTTTATAAAAATAATTATTTCCAATTTGTTTAAAATAGTAGAAGCTCAAAATTAACTATGAATGTGGAGGGCAAAAATTGGGTGTCAACACATGCGTCCGTTGACTAGAGAAATTCAAACTCTAGTTAATAATTTCATGATGCTGGAAGTGTCTGAGAGCGGTGGATTGTTGGCATGTGTTGAGGAAAGGTCCTCATTTCTAAACCTCACTAAGGAAAAGAGTTGGAAGAGGCTAAGTTGAATAAGATTCGTGACAAGGTTTTGCAGGGTGAGGCCAAGGGGGCCATGATTGATGATAAGGGTATTCTTCATATTAAGGGTTGAGTTTGTGTGCCCCAAATTAATGATCTGATTCCTACTAAATTGGTTGAAGCTCACTGTTCTAAGTATTCTATACATCCTGGTGTGACCAAGATGTATCACGATTTGAAGAAACAATATTGGTAGGGTCGAATGAAAAGAGAAATCATTGATTTTGTGGCTAACTGTCAGAACTGCTAGCAAGTGAAGTATGAGAACTATAAGCCTGGTGGTACTCTACAGAGAATTCTCATTCCTGAATGGAAGTAGAAAAGGATAGTCATGGATTTTGTGGTTGGTCTTCCCAAGACTTTGGGAAAGTACGATCCAATATGGGTTATTGTGGATAGACTAACAAGGTCCTCACACTTTATTCCAGTTCATGTGCCTTATAATGTGGAAAATGTTGGACCTCAATATTAGGATTAAGCACACGTAAGTGTACTCGATCTGACAAGTAATATAGGATTTGTAAGTCCTGATTATCAATACCACAAGGAATTGACGAATTGTAACTATAATGAACTCTTATTATAACTATTCAGTGATGTAAACAAGATAAGATTGTTTCATTTAGATAATTAACTACTAATTACTATAATTATAATACTTAAGATGAATTTACTTTGTTTTGTGGTTTTAGATATGATTAGTGATCTAGGATTGCGGGCTTAGAATAATCTGGTTGAATTATCAGTTAACTAGTTTGACTGATTTCCTGAGTTACTAGTTGCGAGTTGATATTTGTGATGCTGAGCATCTTTCAAAACTATCTCTACACTTACTCGACTATTTCTAATGCCTATATTCCTATGGTCATCGATCGATAATTAAGTGCGTGTGTGGTATATCTTCCATATCAACTAAGCAAGGCTAACGAGTATAATCCTATCCACGTTAACAAATCATTCTCTATCAAAATTAATCCAGGACCAAGCTCTACCTTTTCTTATTATGAATGTAAGTTCTCTATTCCTAGTTCAACTTACATACCATAGATAGTACTCAATAATTGGCCAGAGTATTAAGTAATTAAGATCAAGAAAAGATAAGCAACTCAAATAGTGAGAATCCAATCAAACTAACTTTAACATTCAAACAACAACGTTAATATTTATCCACAACCCTAGATACTATGAGTTTAGCTACTCATGAACTGATTACAATAGCAATAATCCATGAATAAGCAAAGGTTCAATCATACAAGGCAAAAGGAAAAGAAAAACCTAGTTAAAAACCCTTAGGTCTCTGTCCTAGTGTGTTTCTCCCCCAAAATCACTCCTCTGTCTTCTTCTATGCTGTTCTCTTGATCCAATATGTCGAAGATGTTTCTTGATATTAAAAATATAGAGAAATAGTATATATAGGGTTTAGGAAGGTTCTGAGTCGGGCTAGGGATGTTTGGGCCAAACCTGGCTGAAATAGGCCAAATTTGTCCTCTTGCCTCGCTTGGGGCGGCGCCATAGTGCATTTTGGCAGCCCCATTGTGCTCTGGTGCATTGCACTATGGGCTCTCTATAGTGCATTTTTCTCCTTTTTCCACTGTTAAGCTCCTGTCTTGATCTCCTAATCATTAATATGCTCCGGATCATCTTCCTAAGATTGTACTCAGACTTCAAAGCTCTATAGTCGCTCCATAATGCTCCAAATCTGTGCAAAATCCCTTACTTTCGAATTTATACATTAAAACAAGATGCGTAAGCGTAATTCATATAAAGTAAGCTCAAAAGAGTCTTAAAACAAGTAAAATGTGAGGCTATATATATCATAAAGACACTACTTTTACTCTCACATCAAGACCCTACACTTAAAATCTTGGTTGTCCTTGGGTAAGCTTTACCCTATAACTATAATTCTTTCAATCTTTTCAAATCAAAGCTAGTTCACTCAATTTAATAATAAACCTACTATAAAGATCACGCATCTCTTCACTATGTGATTTTTCTTTAAGTTTAAACTCATGAAAACTTACCCAAGACATCCTAACCTCAAGAACAGACTTAAGTAAACATGCACAAAAGCTTTAGGGGAAATCACAACATAGAAGATCAAACGTTTAAGCATATTTTACTAAACATGTGCCGTCACATCAAATAAATGCCCTCTCTCTCATAAGATAGTATTAAAACATGGGCATACGATGCATCAATCTCTCACACTCTAAAAGAAAATTCACATGTGATAAAAGGTTAACTATAACCTTGTCTTTTGTGTACTTGCTCTACTAATTCAAGAAAGTTCATGTCAAGGATCAAGTATTTCTTCATTTAGTTTTAATGTAGGCTAAGGGACGGGTATGAATATTTTGGATAAAATAGTGATGAATCCTCCCTAGGCATGTTTAATACATCACTTCTTTCACACTTTAGCGCTTTCAACATCACTTAGATACTTCTTTTTTTCTACCCTTTCTTATTATTCCCTTTTTCATTGAGCTTCCTTAATACCTAGCATTTTATATTACACTTTTTCTAATTCTCATGATACACTTTAACTTTTTGCTCACACATTAACTTTTTTTCTTTTTCAAGGTTCACAATTCACCACCTCTCTTCTTCTTTTCTCTAACTTACTTCAAGAGCTTAACACTAGAAGTACCCTATGGGAGTTCTGTGGATCAAATATGGTCTAAAACCGAAGAATATTAGGCTACATATGTGGCTATCAAAGAAATTTAGCTAAAGGCTCAAAAGGGCTTACTATGGATATCATTTCAGGATAGGGACAAGAGAGGATAAAAAGAATGACAATCAAAGAATTGCCTCTATCCCTTTGTTAAAATGACTAACTTTGTTTCACTTCACAAAACACACAAGGAAAGTTCTAGACACCAATTGAACACATAGAATTCAAGTATATCCTCAGATCATACATGGTACACATTCAACACAAGTATAATATTACGTAAATTTCTAGTATATAAACTACCAAGAATTCATATTAAGCAAATGCATACAACTCATGAAAATGAGCTTAGGTCTCTTAAGCAAAGTTATCTTCTTATTTTTGCACAATATTTCAAACAAACAAAATTTGTGGTCATAGAGGTGATATTCTAACTTGAGGATCTAGCCTACAAGAAATCATCCTACCTTCCAAAACTAAAAACAAAAACTAATCTAACTACTAAAACTAAAAATAAATTAAAATTTCCCTGGTTCAATGATCAGTCTTTTCGAAAAAGAACATATGGACAGAAAAATCGAAAAGTGAAACGATGTGTCATCCAAAGACTTAAGAAAAACTAAAGAGACTAAGAACTAAGAAAATATTTTTGTAATTTTTTCATTATTCTATAAAACATTAAGTCCTACAAACTACCACTATGAAACAATTCCAATAACCAAAATAAAACTAAATCAAAACAAACTGCAATAACAACATCAAATAACAATCCACCATGTAGGAGTAGAAAAATCAATATATCATAAGATAAGAATCAAGAATATAAGCACAAGAATTCGCACCCCACACTTAAAGATTTGTGATGTCCATATGCAATAAAAAAGAGTTAAAAACAAGGGTATAAGGTGATGTGCCATTTTTAGTAGATTTGATGTGTTTTTGAGTTTATTTGTAAGAAAACAGTGTTCGGAGGCTAAGTCCAGGAAAAGACTGCAAAAAGGACCAGAACTGACTTCCATGAATCAACTTTATAAGTCATGAAAGCATCCACAATTCATGGAAGTCAGTCGTAAAAAGACTACTGAAAAGGTTCCGGAAGCTTGAGTTCTACGATAGGGTTCCACGAGCCGTGGACCTTTCCACGAGCCATAGTTCCTATTCATGAAACCTGATCATAGGATGAGCAAAAAGCCTGAGATCCACGAGGCCAGTCCACAAGCCATGGATCAATCCATGAGCCATGAAATGACTTCGTGGAACTGAACCTGCAAGAAGACAAGAAGCATGATTTTCACGAGGAGCTTGCACGAGCCATAAAAGGATCCACAGATTGTGGATTGTGTCCGTGGAAGTTGTCGAACCTAGTTCTTCTAGTTTATTTAGGATAGGATTTATAATGTCTATACATACCTTTCCTAGGTTTTCTTTTATGTGTTAAGGTGTATTATTTTGTTAGAAACAACTTTGAAAACATTTGGGAATATATTATCCTTGATTTAGCGAGATTTATTCATCTATTGATTCTTGGTTATTGATTCTTCTTTAATAATTCAAGATTCCGGATTTCTTTAAATCATCTCGTAAGTATATGATTATGAATTCATCAAGAACTTCTGATTATTTACTTATAAACATGAGAAGCTAAATACACAGCTAGGGTTGTGGGAACCATGACAGATTAATAAAGTAGGAAAAGTACTTAGCAATTCTAGGACGGTGTTTATGCATGTATTGTTCCTCCCTTTGCTTTGATTTATTTTTAACGGTGTGAAACATTAGTACTCGCATTATTCATACTTGCTAGACCAATGGGGTAACGAATGGGAAAAGGGTTGTTACAATGGAGATTTGAGGCTACCAACCCAGATACAATAGCTTGACCTAGTTAAGGAATAGCTAATTTTGGATCAAAGGTAAGGGTTAGTAAAGCATACACCCATAGACGGATCAAGATGCATGGTGAAATTCATCTATCTAGGGGACTAACCATTTAGGTGAACCTAACTTACTAATCTTGCATGCTAAGACCCAAAATAGATTGCTAGTACAATGCCTACTGCATTATGAACTCATAGGGAACATAGTCCTAGTCCATTCGCTCTCTGAACTACAATAATATTAATACTTGTTGTTACTTGTTACTTGATATTTTACAAACATTAATTTTTACTTAAAACCCCCCATTAGGGAAATAAGATGGCTAAGAGTGCAAATACACACAGTTGACCGAGGTCCTACCATATTCTCTGTGGGATCGAACCTAACCTTTTTTAAGTTCTATATTTGACCAACGACCACTTTATTCTTCCTTTTGGAGGTGTAATTTTGACGTATCAAATTTTGGCGTTGTTGCCAGGGAATAGGGTTTATGGCTAAGAGCAATTGTGTTTTTTTGACTATTAGTCCTTATTTCCTAATTTACGTTTTTTGTTATTTTTGTTTTGTTTCATAAGTGGCACACTTGTGTATGCCCAGTACATGGAGTCAAGAAAATCCCCTGATTCTATTTGATATCGAACTCCAATGAACTCTGAGAAACATGGTGAAGGATGGGGTTGGCGAGACACCTGAACAAGCCACAACACAGATGTTGGCTGAGGAACAACAAAGGATTCAAGCAGCTAAAGTTGCCCATGCTGCGCAGGATGCTCAGGCTACCAAAGATTTAGTTAATCAGAGAGTTGTAGCTGAGCAAGCAATACAAAAGGCTTCCCATCAAGATGCATTAAATGCTTAAGCTGCAAGGGATGAGGGAGCTCGATGCAATATGAATCAAGATCCGATTGCACCGATTGGGAATAGGGGTTGCCAGCTACAGCAACCCCGACATATCCCTCGCTATAATCTTTCCTTATAGTGCTGCAACCACTACCCAATAGTAAGAAGTTTGAAATTACAAGAACTATGATCCAGCTGTTGAACCTAAAGGAATTATTTTTTGGCAAGTCTACTAATGATGCAAATTCACACTTGGTGAACTTTTTAGAGATTTGCAAGGCTTACCATTTGCAAGGAGTATGCCAAGATGCTATCAGATTGTGGCTATTTCCATTTTCTTTGACTGGAGAAGCAACACTTTGGCTTGCTAAACTTCTTTGAGACGTTTTTTCCTCCATCAAAGAAGTTACAGCTCAAATAAGAGATCTACAATCTCAAACAGTTGAACACCGAAGCACTATATAAGACAAGGCTTAGGTTTAATATGAAGCTGAAACAGGTGCCAAATCACAGGATACCTAGAGACACCTTGATGGAGATCTTCTACAGATCACTGAATGCAAATACCAAGGCAGTATCTGACACAATCAATGGGGAGCTTTCATGGAAAATACTTACACAAAAGCTTTTGAGATATTTGATAAAGTTACAAAGATGAACAAGGCCTGGCACACGAGAGATTCTGAAAGTCCAGCAGGAACTTATGTTGTTTCAAAGTCCTTAGACCAACAATAACTATAGGAGCTTAGCCAGGAGGTCGCAGGATTAAAGATAGGAATTGATCTGATTGTAAAACATATCATCAATAATAGATCAGATAAGGTGAATGTTGTGGGTTCACACAATAAAGCTCCATGGAAGGAAGAGTTCAAATCTGATGAAGTGGCCAACTTTCTAAATGATCAGGTGGCGGTTTTCTAGGACAACGTCAAGGGTCCAACCAAGACACTTGGTGAGGCTAAGGAAATCAAGGTCAGAACAGAGATAAAGATAACAGTTACAACTAGTCTAGCTATAGAGATAGGAGCAACAATAGAGATAGATATGTTGATTGGAATAAGAGGGATGACTACAAGAATGATAGAAGTGGCTTGTATGTCCCACTTGGTAACCGTGAAGAAGGATCCAATTAGAATAAAGTCGAAGAGATGTTAGCCAAGGTGTTTAAGAAGGTGGAGTCGACTGATGGTAACTCGAAGGAAATTTATGCTGACATCTTAGGCATGAATCAAAAAGTAGAGTCACATGCCATTTCAATCAAGCAAATTGAGCAATAGTTAAGTCAAATGTCTATAACTTTAAACTAGTGTCAAAAGGGTACACTTTATAGTAATACACTCCAGAATCCAGAAAATGATGGGCATTGTATAGCAGTGACTACTCAGAGTAGAAAATAGTATGTTGATCCTTCTTTCCTTAAATTTGTTGATGAATGGGCCAAGCCTGAGAAAGATAATACTGAGAGTGTGGTTGATTCAAAAGAAAAGGGTGGCAATGAAAATCCAATAGAGAAGAAGTCTACAATACTTAAAGAGAACAACGAGGAGGTTCCACGGGTCTTAAAGCCTATACCATTACCTCTTTCACCTTACCGACAGAGATTGATCAAGAAGGCTGAGGAAGGTAAATATTGCAAGTTTATCTCCATGTTAAAATAGCTTTCAGTGAATATTCCTTTGGTCGAAGTATTTGAATAGATGCCTGGGTATGCAAAGTTTATGAAGGATCTGGTGACAAAGACGAGACGTATGAGTTTTGAGCCACCTAGTAATTTGCACCACTGTAGTGCAATAGCCTCTCATTTTCTTGTGCAAAAAAGGGAAGATCCTAGATCTTTCACTATTTCTTGCACAATTAGAGTGTTCTATTTTACAAAAGTATTGTGTGATTTGGGTGCTAGTATAAATCTGATGCCACTAGCAGCGTTTAAATAGTAGCGATTGGGAACCCCCAAACCGACTATAATGCGGCTTCTTATGGCAGATCGCATAGTGAAAAAGCTAGTAGGGATTCTCTATGATGTACTTATGAAAGTTGACACCTTCATATTTCCTGCAGACTTTGTGATCCTTGACTGTGAGGTCGATTTTAAAGTTCTCATCATCTTGGGATGCACATTCCTGGCCAATGGACGCGCTTTAGTTGACCTGGAGACTGGGTAGATAAAATTCAGACTTAATGATCCGGTGATAACTTTTAATGTCTGGAAGTCATTGAACCATCATGATGACATGCACGTAGTATCAGTTATTGATGTGGTTGGTGAGTAGCAGCTAATAGTACTTGTTGAGAAGAGACTTGGTGTTGAAGCACTTGCATCCATTATTATGAATTTTGATGGAGAGGATATTGATGAATATGATGATATGGTGGAAGCACTTGCCGTTATGGGGTCTTATTCTTATGCTCCAAAGAGGCTTGATCTAGACCTAAAGAATCGAGTAACCCCACCAATAAGGCCTTCTATTGAGGAGCCTCCAGTGTTGGAGCTCAAAGCACTTCCTTACCACCTCTGATATGTGTTCTTAGGAGCTAATGACACCTTTCAAGTTATTATTACTATAGAATTATATGAAAGGCAGGCTGAAGCTCTGATTTCTATTATGAGAAAGTTCAATAGGGCCATCGGTTGGTCCATTACTGACATCATTGCGATTTTGCCAGGCATATGCATGCACAATATATCCAGTTTGAGACAAATTATCATTAAGTGGTTTGAGGGAGGTGTGGTTTATCCTATTGCAGACAGCAAGTGGGTGAGCCTGGTTCAGTGTGTGCCTAAAATGGGTGGAATTACTGTAGTTCCTAATGCTAAGAATGAGTTTATTTTGATGAGGCTAGTCACAGGCTGGTGTTTATGCATGGACTACATAAAGCTGAATGCTTGGACCGAGAATGATCATTTTCCAATGTCGTTCATGGATTAAATGTTAGACCATCTTGCTGGCAAAGGATGGTATTATTTTCTTGATAGTTATTCGGGATACAATTAGATCTTGATTGCTTTTGAAGACTAAGAGAAGACCACTTTCACATGTCCATATAGGACATTTGCTTTCAGGAGGATGCCATTTGTGTTATGTAATGCACCGATGACATTTTTGCAATGTATGATATAAATTTTCTCAGATATGGTGGAGGACACTATCGAGGTATTCAAGGATGATTTTTCTGTAGTTGGTTACTCTTTTGATGATAGTTTGGCTTATTTGAGTTGTGTACTAAAAAGATGTGAAGAATGCAACTTAATGCTGAATTGGGAGAAGTGTCACATCATAGTCAAAGAGGGTATAGTGCTTGTCCATCAGATCTCCAAGCAAGGTATTGATGTTGACAAAGCAAAGATATAGGTGATTGAAAAATTGCCTCCCCTTATTTCTATGAAGGGTATCCGAAGCTTTTTGGGGCATGATGGTTCCTATCGTAGGTTCATAAATGACTTCTCTAAAATTTCACATCGCTTGTGCAAGTTATTAGAGAAGGAGGTGAAGTTTGTTTTTGATGATGTATGTTTGATGGCATTTGAATGCCTCAAGAAAAAGTTGATCTCCGCGCCCATTATTATTACGCCTGATTGGTCCCAGCATTTTAAAGTGCTAGTGGAGTGGCGCTAGGAGTAGTTCTAGGCCAAAGATGTGAGAAGATTCTCCATCCTATCTACTATGCTAGCAAATCACTTAATCTTTCTCAAAAGAACTATATTGTGATAGAATAAGGGCTTTTTGTTGTGGTCTTTATATACGAAAAGTTTAGATCCTATTTTCTTGGCACTAAGGTGATTGTGCACACTGACCATGCAGCTCTTAGGTACCTCATAGAAAAGAAGGATGCAAATCCTAGATTGATTAGATGGGTTCTGTTGTTACAAGAAATTGACTTTGAGGTCAAGGATTGTAAGGATACAAAATATCAGGTAGCATATCACTTGTCTAGATTTGATGAAGAAGTAATGCTGAAGCTAAAAGATGAGTTAGAGATTGATGATAATTTCCCAGACGAGCAAGTTTTAGCTGCCTCTCAAGATCAGATTCCATGGTTTATGGACTTTGACAACTATTTGGCAAGTGATGTGGTGCCCCCCGATATGTGTGTCCACCAGCAAAGAAAGGTTATGTCTGATGTTAAGAATTTTTTTTAGGAGGAGCCATTCTTGTTTTGTGGATGTGTGGATACC
The DNA here is from genome assembly GCA_003996215.1 of Jaltomata sinuosa. NCBI lineage: Eukaryota > Viridiplantae > Streptophyta > Magnoliopsida > Solanales > Solanaceae > Jaltomata > Jaltomata sinuosa. The sequence goes on along the minus strand of QJPP01000720.1, from coordinate 70,273 downwards.
ATGATTCGTAGATGTCTTCCTGAAGCTGAGAAGATGGAGATATTAGAGGTTAGCCATTCATCCCCTGTCGGGGAACATCATAGTGGCATCCTAACAGCCCATAAGATCTTGTAATGTGGTTATTATTGTCCTACCCTCCACAAGGAAGATCATGAATTTGCTAAGGCTTGCAATCGATGTCAAAGGGAAGGTGGTATATCAAGGAAGCATGAGCTTCCTCTCACTCCCATACTTATGATTGAACTATTTGATGTGTGGGGTATAGAATTCATGGGTCCTTTTGTGATGTCAAATTGGATAAGGTGCATATTAGTGTCTGTCGACTATGTATCAAAGTGTGTGGAGGCGGTTGCCCTTCCCAATAATAAAGGCAAAAGTGTCACAATGTTCTTGAAAATGAACATTTTTTCCAGATTTGGTACACCACGGGCGATTATTAGTAATTGAGGCTCGCACTTTTGCAATAATTTGTTTCGTGCTTTGCTTGAGAAGTATGGAGTGAAATACAAAGTTGCAACCCCTTATCATCCACAAACTAGTGGTCAAGTTCAAGTTTCCAACCGCAAGATAAAACAATCCTAGCAAAGACTGTGAATGCAAATAGAACTGATTGGTCTAGGAAACCAAATGATGCTTTGTGGGCGTACCGAACTGCGTACAAGACACCAATAGGCATGTAACTATATCATCTTGTGTTTGGGAAGGTGATAGTGCTCAAGTAACACTTTTCATATGAAGGTGATAGCGATCATCATAGCAAAATAAAATTTATATTCCCAACGGGAGTTAGGTTCGATCCCACAGATAAATGGTAAAGTCACCTATAAGATTATCGTGTATCAATCACCTATAGAGTAATCGTTCAAAATACATAAAAATTAAAAAAAGGAGGAAATCAGGGAATTGAGAATCTGTCACAATCGCAATTCAAACAAAACAATAAAATAAATGCGGGTTTGTATCAAGATAGAGGACAACTAGGGGTATGTTTCTGGTGGGACTTAAACAAGGGATAGGGTACTTGTTCAATTATGCAAATTCTTAATAAAAGATATGAGTAGCATTGGTTTTAGTTACGAAAGTTAATCTTTCAATCTAACAAACATATTTTTGATGGTCTTTGTTCAAACATCATGGTTTCAACATTAACCAACCAATACAAGCTTGGGGAAGTCACACTATCTCTATCTTAGACTATTAAATGGGTGTTTTCTGGTGAATTGAGCTATTTCTAGCCTCAATCTAGATAGAAATCTCAAGTACCCACTAGTGAATTCTCATCTGGTATTATGAACCTCTTTCTCAAGAAAGAACACAATCAAGTAATTTTAATCAATGTTTGCAACCATCAATTTTAGAGTTAAAACATGGAGGATTCACTAGACCCATATCAAATTAGCAATTATAAGAACAATTGAACAAGACCTATTCCTAAATTCAAATATCCATCACACACATACCCCTTGACAAGTAAATTAGCCACTGAGGATAAAGGAAATAAATATTATACCAATTGGGTAATTCAAATTCCTTTATATTAACGGAGCTAATAACCAATATCAAAGCTCAATTGTGCAAAAATTGTAAATCCAAGGTTGAAGATGGAGAGAATGTAGTGAATCCGCTTATCTTTCCTTGGTAGAAAAAACTTGCAAAAAACTATTCAATACTATCAAAAACTATTGAGTACAATGCCCAAATTGGGTTTTAGAAGGTTCCCAAATCGTCATATAAAAATGGATAAAATGCCCTTTGGAAGCCGTGCGGCATGACGTGCAATCACATGTCTCATTGTGCACATTGCACAACTCTGTCCCAGCAGACTAGTGACATGGCTTGATCTTTGAGTGTTATGCAAAGGGAGGTGAGGACCGCTCAAGGCATTGTGCGCATCGCATGGAAGCCGCACATCTCAGCAGAATCTTCTTTTGCTTTTAAACTCCATGCGAAGGGAGGTGAAGACCGCACCAAGGGTTGTGCACATCGCACAACGGCCGCACCTCTTGGTAGATTCTTCATCTCTTTTGCTGATCTTCACACTTCAACTCTTTTCAAGCTCTTTTGGGTCCATTTCCTTTTCTTCCGCTTCTGACCAAGAGTACTTGCATTCATATCAATAAAGTCCATAAGAATCTCTAAATCTCATCAAAACATAGAAATAATTCATGATTAGAGGCTCAATAAGTTTGTCGATTACCGACTAATCAAATCCCCAAACTTGAACTATTATTGTCCTCAAGCAAGATACTCACAAGGTAAGGAATGAATTATGCTGTAAAACATATGGGTTGCACTCAAAATTACTCTACTTTAGAAACTAGTAAAAATAACAACTAAAAAAACTCAAACAAAAAGACTCGACTATAATGCTCATCTCAATTCGGACAACCACATTCTCAAGGAAATTGATCATTCCAAATAATTTATCAAAAGTACTTTATTTCTCATTCAAAAATAGGGGGATTTGCCATTCAAAACCATATCAAGCTTCTCAAGTCATTGGCATGGACCATCAAGCTTTGCCTCGAGATTTGCCACACAACTTGACTCATTCATTCCTCTCAATTGAAATAGAAACATCATTTTCCAATTCAAGTGCATGATGCTACTCACCACAAGAGAGAATCCCACTCACAATCATGAAATTCACAATACAAGGGATTATAAGAGAACCAAAAGACTCTCACTCTCTCAAGGAAGTTCAAGTGCACATATATCAAACCATAGGCTTTCCATTTATCTAATTTCCCACTAATGTAGAGTTACCAAGCTCTGAATCACTAAGGACTTGCATGTTACGATGTTGGCTAGGGCTAAGGTGAGGATTGCATTTGGCTCAAGTAACTATATATCCCTAACACTCTTTGTTGTCATTTCGAACACCGCTCACATTTTTGAACTTTTTGACTTACCATATTTCTCCCTCACACAACACAAGATTTTCCCTTCAATTTGATCATTCAACCTCCTTGTGTCACCTTCACTTGGTAGCACCAATTCTTTTGTTTTCAATTTGCTCATTGCATTGTATTTGGAGCAATCTTAAATTCAAACATAAGGTGCTACCTTGCACTTGAAGTGCATTACTTTTCTTCTCCATGTTGAGTACATACACCCCTAAACATAGGCTTTTGCCTATGTTATCATTTCATCCCTCCCAAACTTAGGCTTTTAGCCTATGTTTCACTTTTGAGCCACTAGGGAGGATGGGTGCAAGAATAGAGGTTCCAAAAAGGATCAATGTGTTAACAAGGTGCAAGAGAAAGGTCACAAGCTCAAAAAGGTTCACTAGGATCAATGTTAAGGTAAGTCATTTGGGTGAAATGGCTATTCAAAAAGGGCCTAATGTCATCTTCTAAGCTTGGTCACATCTTGGATTTAACCATTAATAACATTCGGGGCAAGTTCTATATGACAAACATGCAAAAGAATCAAAGGATAGCATCACCACACAAGGCATCACAACACAAGAATTTTCAACATCAGTCTTAATATCAATTGGCACAAATGACTTTTGACAAGCTATTCTGAGTTTATTACACACTCGTTTGTGAATCGATCAAGCCAAACCGAGAGTGTGCAAGTCATGTCAAGACAATGCTTTTCTCAAAATTCATTTTCCCTCTTTCCTTAATTTTTTAAATACTTCTTCCCAAGAAAAATTTTTGCTGGTCCATTTCGGGACAAGCAAAGCAAGGACTCAATCTAAAACTAAAATTTGGAATTTTTTCTTAAGAAAGTCACCCCTCAATCTATCATAGGGAAACACCAACCTGGTTTGACACAAAAATAAAAGAGAAAGAAAAATAAAGAAAATATTTTTGCTCCTTGAGAAAGACGTGGCATGAAGAAAACCCTTGGAGTTTATTACTAATCTATTATTAACAAGCGACTATGAAATTAAGCATTCATGAGTCATTTTAAAATGAGTCTCAGTGTAGGCACTGGAACATTTGCAAGGCACGGGTAGTAAAATAATGGAATCGTGTAAGATCAACCCGACAACGTAATCAAAATTTTAAAGCATCAATCCTGGCGAGGGCACCATTAATGTATCAAAATAACATAAAAGGATTGGCACGGGCAAATTATCAAGCACAAGGTGAGTGATCAGTAATTACAGACCCCTCATACATAAAGTAAGCATAGCCCTCGATGTACAAATAAAATTATACAACTAAGTCTGGTGAAATTAATAGTGACAACGATTCCTCATCGAGTAAAACGGTTGAGGTGGTCTAGGAGACAGAGGTGTTGGTGATGTCGATGGTGGGATGTAGGCATGCTTCGGGTCTTTATTAAATCCTTCCACTGATGAAATTGAAGAATCATATCGCACCTGAAGGAGGCCATATGGCTCCAAAACCTCCCACTTAACATGTGCAGTGACCAATTCATAGTACGAAAGAGAAGGAATGGCCCAATTGGGCCTAGGCTGATGCCTCCATTCAAACACGTCAGAGTCATGGTAATCTAGGTAGTGCTGGGTAGGTGGTACTTTGGTATTGGGGGCCATCAAGGTTGGATCAATCATCTCTTAGATACCAAATGTGCCTTCTTTTTCGGTCGGATCCCAGCTTGTACACCAATCATAAGGCAGACTATCAACCCTTGGAGGTGAATTGGAATTTGGGGTCGGTAGATTAAGATCCCAATTAAAGATCTTTGGCTCAACACATGGTATCACTTGCCTAAGCTTATCAAAATCTACTTCCATGGTATCTTTGATAGCACAAATATTACTAGCACTCGACACTATCGACTTCAAAGCCTATTTGATGGTAGAATGAATCAATCTTGCTTTAGAATGAATCAAGGCACGGTAGCTTGCTTGTTGGCCCTTTATGCTTTAGAATGTCTTCCCTAGATCGATATGAGGCATAAAACTCCCACACCAACTCAGGGTAATACGGGCTAGGGGTTTTGGCAAAGTGAGCCCAGATTCTTATATGAAACTATTGGGGTATGTTTGGGAAATCATCCTCAAAGGCCTACATATCAAACCCTTTTTCTTTAAAAAAATGGTCGCTTTTCCCAAAACTTAAGATAGTATGCCTCCATCCCTTTGAGGACAAACCAGATTTGTGATTTAGATGGTCTCTCATCTTGCCCTGATATAACCGGAGTCTCATATTTTGATGCTTGATTTGTAGCATGGTTCTTTTGATGATGCTTGGTAGGAGCCATATTCCTATAAAAGGATGTTAGTGGACAGAACCATGCTCATACTTACCATATGCTTGCATGCTTAGACTAATTAAACGAAGAAAAACTCTACAAAAAGTTAACAAATTAAAAGAAATTGGAATGCAAAGAAGAAGAAAAACAAAATAAGTAATTTTTGGCTTGTACAAACCTTGTGCAAACTGCACCAATAGAAGTGTGTGTCGCACATGGCATCGCATAAGCTACCATAACCTGGGTTGGATTCTACTTTGGGGTGCAAAGGCTGATGCAATTCGCACCAACCAAAGTGAGTATCGCACGACACTTCATCTCCCATTCCAGTGAATTGACAAGTTTAATCAAAAGTGTGCGGAGACTTATGCATTTTTCGCATAAAGGTCTGCGCATTACATGTGAAACGCACAAGGAAACAAGTGAAATTTTAAATTCCTTGTCTTCTTGTGTTTTACGTATGTGATTCACAGAACAACACATGTGGAATGCATTGGCAAGATGCAATAGACCAATAATTTCAATAGGGATAGGCATAATCAAGACCACACCAAATCATCTGGGTACTCAGCCTTCCTCGGGATCTCAACACATTCAAAACAAAAGAAGAGCTTAACAATTTCTCTTAATAAGGATGTTACCCCCTCTATCATTGGAACAAAAAGCCTTCATTTACAAACCAGTAGGCACATTCATTCAACAATAATTTCATTACCCCCCCAACTAAGAACATATACCCAACAAGCATATTCAACTAAAATAGCACATGGGCACAATGGTAGTAACAATTTCAGCTCCAAACATCAATTGCCAACAAAAACCTCATGAAGATGATGATTTTCCCTTAAGAAGGATGTCACCCAATCTATCATCGGGCCAAATCATGCACCAACACAAGTAGGTTACTCAAACTTCACCCAAAACATGAATTTTCAAGGCTAAAAACTACCACAAACAACATGCATCATCATAATTTCAAGTTCTGCCAAGTGAATCCTAAGTAAAATCAACAATATAACACAAAATTGGGGACCAAAATTTTTTGGATCTCACATAAAATCAACATGGAAGAATAAAGGAGCATGCTTCACAATATGAGTTCCTAATCATTATAAAAAACAAGTATTTAACATCGGGGAACTTACTAAAAGTGAAGATTAGAGGGGGAGAATTAAAATTGGAGATTTTAAAGTGCTACAATGGAGACCCAACAATTTCATCAGGAGAGAGATAACGATGCCTTGGTGTTGATGTGACAGTGAAAAGGTTTGGGTGAGAGAGGAGAAAATTCGGTGATTTTGAGGGATTTTGAGGGATTTTTTAGAGAGGATTGTTGAGGTTTATGGAGAAGTATAGGAGAAAAGGACGAAGGGTGGCAGTTTAAATAGAGGAAAAAGAAGAAAAAAGGTCACCGGGTCAGTCTCCGGGTCGGGTCGGTCAATGGGTAGGTCAACAAAAAATTTGAAAACTTACCTTGAGGCACCGCGATATGCAATTCGCACAAGCCCTTGTGCGGCTTGCACATCGCTTTGCACTAGCCAAATTCTTGCCCAAAGTTTGCCCAACTTTCTGCTTTGTGGTGCGATGGAGGTGCAACATGCACAATGGCTTGTGCAAAATGCACAGCCCAGCGTACGTCACCTCCAACTTAATATTTTTCTTCTAGTTTTCTCATTTAGGGTGCATCACCCCGTGCAATGCACACAATAGCATATGCAAACCGCATGAGCTTTCGCACATCCCCTGTTATCTTGTTTTTCCTCTTGGTCCTTTATTCTTGCCATGAATTCCTAAAACACAATAAAAACAACAAAAGGTAACAAAAAGAAAGTAAAAACACTTAGGTTGCCTCCCAAGAAGTGCTTGATTTTACATCGCGGCTCGACTATAGTACCTCAATCCTCAATCATTATCAGAGAGCATGCTAATCCGATTGGCATGGCCCCATCTCAAGAAGGGGAATTGATCCATCACCACCTTCATTATATCATCTTGTTACCCAGATGGCAATACCAAAGTCTTTGGTACCTTATTCTTCACACTTTAATCATGGGCATCCACAAACTTGCCCTAAAAATTTATCACGGACATCACTCTAAACTCATCCGGTGGCTTAGTAGGTTGGCATATGTTGAAGGTCACCTCCTCATTCCCCACTCAGAATTTGAGCTCTCCGAGTTCTATGTCAACTAAGGCCCTCCCCATATACAACAATGGTCGCCCTAATTTGATGGGCACCTCAATATCCACCTCACAATCCAAGATCACAAAATTTATGGTAGGATGAGGTTGTCAACCTTAACCAAAACATCAAATACGATCCCAACCGGATGTTTGATGGACCTATCAGCCATGCGCAATCTCATAGGTGTAGTCCTGGGCTAACTTATTAAATAAAACTAGGGGAATCAAGTTGATACTCGCCCCTAAGTCACACAAAGCCTTCAGGAAAACAAAAAGGCCAATAGTGCAAGGAATTGTAAAGGCACCTGGGTCTTCTCATTTCTCAGTAATATCGCTTATCATCACAGCACTATAGTTGTGTGAGACTTCCATTCTACCCATATCAACAACACGCTTATTCTTGAGAATCTCCTTCATGAATTTTATGTACTCGAGCATTTGCGTTAAAGCCTCGACCAAAGGGGTGTTAATAGAAAGCTTGCTAAACATGTCAGCAAACTTTTTGAATTAGTTCCCCCCGTTCTTTTTGGACAACCTTTGCGGGTATGTAAGAGGCCCCTTAGGTAGTGTGGTCGGCACACTTGGACCATTAGGAATATCCTCCAAAATATATATAGCCACTTGAGAAGGAGTATCAACCTCATTCTCCTCTTCATAAGCATCATCATTCACAAGAACATTGGGTGCACTAAGCTTCACCCCAACTCCCGGCTCTTCATCCTCTTTTTCATTCAAAGTCTTAGCCTTGCTTATAATAGTTAGCTCTTCAACAACCTCCATACTAGGATTATTCACCACACTAATCACTTTTCCGCTCCTTGTGATAATATCCATGACATGGCCATCATTTTTTGAATTTGTCGTAGTATCACTTGGGAGTGTCCCCTTCATTTGAGGATTCATTTGGGTCGATAAATGGTTCATTTGTGCCTTGAGATGCTTGATAAAAATCAAGTGTGAGCTCACTGTTTGAGGAAGAGTTGACACTTCACTCTTAAGATCCTTCACTCTACTATCGGTTGACTCAACCTTCTTCAAAATATGAGATAGCATATCCTTAATTTTTGAATGTTCAGGGTTGCTCACTGAAGGTTGATAAGCAGCATTAGCTTTAAGAGGAGGCACATAGGGGTTTGAACTCCGGTGATTATACTGGTCCCCTTCTTTTTCACGATCCCTCGAATTGCCTTTACATTATTTGTCCTTAATCCAACCTTGATTCTCGTCCCTCGGGCACTAATACCCAGGTCAAGAACCCGTTGACAAGAAGCCAATCTTCCTATCCACAATAGTAAACATCTCCTTCTCACTATCTTGAAGGTTCAGAGTACTCATGGTATTTACACTTTTAGTATTACCGGGCTCCATCACGTGCTTGGCCAAGAGATCAATTTGTATTAGCATTTTAGCCATAGCCTCATCTCTTTCCTCATCTTTATGGTGCATTTCCTTTGTTAGAATAGAAGAGGTTACCCCCATAGGAATATTAGCCTCCCTCGTGTGCCAAGCAAGATTCGTCCTTGTCATCCTTTCTAGAAAAGCTGAGGCAATACTATATGGCTGATCCATGAAGGTACCACCCGCGAAATTATTGGCCACAGAGTTGATCATTTAATTCAAAGCCCTATAAAAGCTTTTGAGAAGGAAATTATTTGGCAATCCGTGATTGGGGTGCAACAATAGTTTCTTTTTAAACCTCAACCACGCCTCATGTAATGGTTAATCTTGGAGTTGACAAAAACTAGTGATTTCATCCCTAAGTTGCATCATTCTTGATGAAGGGAAGAACCTCACTATAAATGCTTCGACAAGACCATTCTATGTGGTGATTGATCCTTTCGGAAGCTCTTCTAACCATGATGTAGCTTCTCTCATGAGGGAGAAGTAAAATAAGTGAAGCCGGATGGATTCTTGGGGGATGTTATTGAAGATAAAATGTCGGCATATCTTGAAGAAGTTCCGGATGTACCTATTTGCATCCCCATGTGAAGCCTCTCCAAACAATCCTTTCATTTGTATAAGGTGGAGCATGGTGCTCATGACATAAAATATTGCATTGCCAATCGTAGGAGGTAAGCAGATTGCACCTACCCCTCCTTGAATTTTTGGTTTGGAAGTTGCGTCCATGAATCCTTCTATGTTTTTGTTATTGCCCACTGCGGTTATCGATACGTGCTCAACAATTAAAAACAAAAAAACTAATTCCCCGGCAACGTGATTTCAAACGTCAATCAAAAAAGCTACTCAAAACTAATTCCCCGGCAACGATGCCATTTTTGATAATGCTCAAGTAATAATCTCTATAAGGAGGTGATAGCGATCGTCAGAGCAAAATAAAATTTATTTTCCCGGAGAAAGCCAGGGTCGATCCCACAGAGAAATGGTAGAGTCGCCTATAAGATTATCGTATATCAATCACTAATAGAGTAATCGTTCAAACAACATAAAAACTAAAAGGGGGAAATCAGGGAAGTGGGAATCTATCATAATCGCAATTCAAACAAAATAATAAAAAAAAATGCTGGTTTGTATCAAGAGAGAGGACGACTAGGGGTATGTTTTCGACGGGACTTAAACATAGGATAGAGTACTTGTTAAATTATGCAAATTCTTAATAAACTATATGAGTAGCATTAATTATAGTTACAAATGTTAATCTTTCGTTCTAACAAACATTTTTCTGATGGTCTTTGTTCAAGCACCATGGTTTCAATATTAACCAACCAATACAAGCTTGGGGAAGTCATACTATCTCGAGCTTAGACTCTTAAATGGGTCTTTTCTAGAAAATTGAGCTATTTCTAGCTTCAATCTAGATGGAAATCCCAAGTACACACTAGTGAATTCTCATCCAAAATTATGAACCTCTTTCTCAAGCAAGAACACAATCAAGTAATTTCATTCAATGTTTACAACTATCAATTTTAGAGTTAAAACATAGAGAATTCATTATAACTATATTAATTTAGCAGTTATAAGCATATTTGAACAAGACCCATACCCAAATTCAAACACCCATCATACATATACCCCTAAACAAGTAAATTAGCCACTCATGCTAAAGGAAATAAAGACTATACCAATGGGGTAATTCAAATTCCTTTTCATTAATGGAGCTAATAACTAATATCCAAGCTCAATTGTATAAAAATGGTGAATCCAAGTTTGAAGATGGAGAGAATAGAGTGAAACCCTCTATCATTTCTTGGTATAGAAAACTTACCAAAAACTATTCAAAACTGTCAAAAACTATTGAATACAATGCCCAAATTGGGTTTTAGAAGGTTCAAAAATCATCACATAAAAATAGACAAAAAGGCCCTTTGAGAGTCATGCGGTACGACGTGCTATCACACATCTCATTGTGTACATCGCACAACTTTATCCCAGTAGACCAGTGACATGGCTTGATCTTCGAGTGTTATGCGAAGAGAGGTGCGGACTGTACTAGGCATTGTGCGTGTCGCATGTAGGTCGAACCTCTAAATAGAATCTTCTTTTTCTTTTGAACTCCGTATGAAGGGAGGTGCAGACCGCACCAAGGGTTTTGCATGTAGCACGGTGGCCGCACCTCTTGGCAGATTCTTTATCTCTTTTCTCATCTTCACACTTTAACTCTTTTCAAACTCTTTTGGGTCCATTTCCATGTTTTCCATTTCTGACCAAGAGTACCTGCATTCATATCAATAAAGGCCATAAGAACCTCTAAATCTCATCAAAACATGGCAATAATTAATGATTAGAGGCTTAATAATTTTGTAGATTACCGAATTATAAAAAGGCATGCCATCTACCGATTGATGTTAAGCATAAGGGCATGTCAGTACTGAAAAATTTAAATTTAGATTGTGTGCAGCATCATTTTAGCAGCTTGGTCAGTTGAATGCGTTAAATGAGTTTTGCCTCAACGCCTATAAAAGATCATCCTTCTACAAAGAAAAGATGAAATTGTATCATGACCGGAAGATTTAGAAGAGAGATTTTGCACTGGGTGATTTGGTTCTACTGTTCAACTCTAGACTTTGCTTGTTTCCTGGATAGTTGAAGTACAAATGGATTGGACCATTTAAAGTGGTACAAGTGTTCCCACATAGTTCCATAGAGCTTGAAAACCATGAGTGCACGAGATTCAAAGCAATTAGACAGCGTATCAAGGCTTACTTGGGAACTGCAGAGGAGCTGAAAGCTGTTGAAGTATAGACCCTTGGTAAATTCTAAGTAACCAAGGAACCTGTGTCATGCCGCGATGTTAAATCAGGCGCTGCATGGGAGGAAAACCATGAGGGAATCTTGATGAAGTCTTAGTACTCAAGTGACATGCATCGTGCCGTGACGTTAAATCAGGCGCTGCTTGGAGGTAACCCAAGACAAATGTTTGTTGTGAGTGCAGGGAAAATTTGAGGAAAGGCGCTGGAAGAGATATATTCAGAAAAAGGGTAAGTAAAGTTCCACGAGAAATATTAACGAACCATACTTCAAACCAAGAGCTATAGATCTTATTCGTGGAAATCAGGTCAATTTGACTAGGTGCTGAACAAAGTCTACGAACCAGTTCCATGAGCCACGGTTTAAACCACAATCCGTGGATATTAGTCATAGAAATTAGGCAACTTTTACCTTGGAAGGACTTGTTCCATGAGCTATGGTTCAATCCACGACTCATGAATAATGCTCATGGATCTCAGGTGGGTTTCTTTTAAAATTACTGTTGACCCACTTTAAACCTGACCCAACCCGCGACCTGATTTTGTTTAAAATCAACCAAAATTGATTTTTTCCCATTTTCAAATGCCTACATCGACCCTCCACTCCCCTAATACCATTCAAACACTTCAACCCCTCAAAGTTCCCACATTAATTCATTACTTCCTTGCCCGATCACCCCTAAAATACCCCAGAACAATCGACACCACCATTCATTTAACCAAAAATGCCAAAAAATGACTAAAACACAATATTCGGTCATGGGTTGAGGTTCTTGCTTAATACCACTAGTATTTACTAAAGATTCTTCCATCATTCTAAGGTATGAAGTCAAATCCTAAACCTTATTTGAATTGCTTGGTTGAAATACTTGACCTAGGGTGGGCTTGTTGTAGGTTAGATGTTTAAAACCCTAAGGGATGATAGTTGTTGAGTACATACTTGGGATGTTATTGTGCTTTGTGGGTAAATTGTGAAAATAGGTAGAAATTGTGTTAAAGAATGCTAAAAGTTGGGTGCCTACTGCTACAGTGACCACGAGAGCAGTCCACAGAACGTGGTTTATTCCACAGATCATGGATAGCACTCGTAGGAATCAGGTCAGAGGCTTACAAATTTGGTCTGCATTCCACGAGATGCATTCATGAGCTGTAAATCAAATCATGATCCATGGATGGTCTCCGTGGAAATCAAACCTGCAAACTTATAATCTATGCATTAGATCCACAAGGGGTTTCCACAAGCCGTGGTTCAATCCACTAGTCGTGGATCCTACTCGAGGATTCTCAATTCTGAAAAAGTTCAAGAATTTTTTTTTGTCTTTCTTGCTTGTGTTGTACTTATATTTTTCCCCGAAGGGACAATGCCACCTAAAAACATTCTGTAAAAGGATAAATCACGCACTGTAAAGGAAATTTGTAAAGGGGCTCGCCAAATAAAGTCTAGAATCTTAGATGAGCCTTTCAAAGCAGAACGGAGTAGGTCCAAAGAAGTATATGAAATCCATTCAGACCCGAATTTAGATCCTCAAACTATTAGGTGAGGGGCACATATACAGGCTAGTGGTGAGGCACCATTATAACTAGCCCTCACAGTTGTACCATAAGTGGTGACTACTTCTCCCTAGTCAGAAGATGGAGAGGGGTCGTTCGATGACAGAAACAATAATAGAGAAGAAAACACTGGGACTGGAACTGGGTCAGGAATAGAGTCTTATGATGCTGAGTCAGACACAGGTGAGAAGAGTTCCACTAGTCCATCCACTTTATAATCTGAAACTAGGAGATGAGTTGATGTAAATAGAGTTCGGAGACCTGAGGCTCGGGACAACAGGCGATGGTATGTCTAGGGCATGCAGAGACTTTACAATGAGGGTGAAGATCGATCTATGAGGGGTTTTCCCAAGAGGGGCATCTTTGAGGAGCCACATATTTGGACTGAGGGCCTAGGTTCTATCCCGGACATTCATGCTACATTCACTCAATACTAGTATATTTGGATGGCTGAGCCTTCTTATAGCTACAGTCCCAAGATAGTACGGGAATTCTATGCTTCATATGTAGCCACAGGATTTCAGCTTATTCAACTGAGGCAGCGGTACCAAGATCTGCACCCACTTGCCGGTGTGATAGTGCGACCTGCACCCGTTGACATATCCGAGCACACTATTCAGCATATTTTGTTTGGGCCTGAGTATTAGCTACCAGTTGATACAACTGAATTTGACCACAAAATGAAAATGGTCAAGGATAAACTTAAGATGCGAGACCCAGCTCAGAAAGATGATTTATTGAGATGGGTTGTGCGTTACATTGCTGAGCATGATGAGGATGCATAGTGGATTAATAGAGGCAACATCAAAAAGGCATCCTTGAGCTTTGCAGGCATGTTTTGGTGGGCCATAGTACAGTCACATATTTGTCCGACTCATACAGACAACACTTTGATACTACACCTTGCAGTCCTAGTAGCCAGCATCATGGCTAGTTATGAGATAAACATCCCTTGCTACATCATAGAGGAGATCCATGAGCGGGCATTAAGATATAACACTAGTATCCCTTTTCCTTACTTGATTCACCGCCTCTTCATAGATTCGGCAGTCTTGACTATGCCTGATGTGGACCATATGATCAAGGTGACACAGACACAGGATGTAGGGTTGATAAAGAATTCTACTAATCTGATCACACATAGGCGAGCTTCCTCCTCTACTTCAACTGGAGTTGTGCGAGTTGAGGGACCATTAGTACTGTGAGATCCATTTGAGTTGGGTGCAACATATTGGACTACAAAACAGAGTTCTGATATTCCTAAACTTAAGGTTGGTACTACTTCAGAGGGTGGCATGACTTCAGTTGCTTCATGATAATGCTCTAATGTACTCTCCAAGATAGAGGTATCGGAGATTGTTAAGCAAAACAAAATTTATATTACTCGACGGGAGTCAGGGTCGATCCCATAGAGAACAATGTAATCGCAGTTGATATAGTAAAGAAATAAAGCAACTTATTCAAGTTCAAGAAGCAAAGTAAGTAAAAGTGATTAGGGGGTTTGCAGTCGAAAACATGAGCGATGTTGCAATTTTGAGGTCGACCAACTTTTTCCAATGCAAGGATCCCAAGGGAGATTTAGGAATGATATTACTTCATATCCATACGATCCATCACAAGTTTACTAAATACAAACTATATTAATCATGGGTCAAATGAAACAAGCCTTGGAAGTATTGGTAATTGACCAATGTCTCTCGACTATCGACAAATATACCTCAACTAGTTTTATCAAACCCAGCCAAGCATTAACAAAGCTCTTCCAATTATCACAACACTAGAATTACTATTTCTAGCCAATTCCTTAAATGAGGGTTAGATCCTCAAGTTAGTGCTAATCAATATTTCCCCACCATAATTCTCTCTTTCAAGCCAAATCAAAGTAAGGAGGGCAAGTCCAAGGGTTGATCACTCCCTTTAGATTCAATTCAAGCACAAGATTAATTAGAGATTCAAAGACCCAATTCATAAACTAGAAAATATTTAATAAATTGTAAAAGCACAAGATAAGAAATCACACCCAAATACTGTTTATAGCTAACACAATATCCAAATCTCAAATCAACCAACACACCAATAGATTTAGCTATACAAAGCAAGAGTTGAATAAAGGAAATAAGGAGTTTACAATAAAAGCTTCCAATCTTCACTCCAGTGGTGTTAGAGGATGAACTTGCTCCCAAGCTTGCTCTAAGTTGTTCACTCTAGGACTAAGGATGAATTTGTTGATGAACAATTGTGAATAATCCAGAATATCTCCCAAAAACGACTAGGAAGTGTTTTTATGTGAATTCGGGTTTCTAAAAATGGGAATTTCCAAATCTTCCCCGTAGTTGTTGACTTATTCATCGCGGTCGCGTGCATGTGCCTCGCGATCGCGAGGGTCTCTGACTTCCTTCAATGCGGTCACGTGACCTCAACCTCGCAGTTGCATGGCTTTACTTTCCTCTTCAACAAGGTCGCATGACATCTTGCTCGCGGTCGTGAGCCTTGTAGCTTGCAGTCGCGATGAGCAATTTGATGTCAGTGGTCAGCAGTTCCTTTTAGCTCCATTTTGACTTGTTTTCACCAGAATCCTTCCTGAACACTTCTAAAACACATAACCCTGTAAAATAGGAGTAATTCATGTCAATTGCATTATTTTTCCACTTTATACTAGCAAAAGCATAAGATTAAAAGCGAAATAAGTAGGTAGAATACCAACTTATCAAACCCCCAATCTTGAACTATTGCTTATCCTCAAGAAACTAAAAATTCTAATTCAAGAGGAACACTACACAAGTTCAATGACATCACTATAAGCCGAGGAAAACCCATTTCAAGCACCAAGCATGACTTCGGTTGGTACTAATGATTAGTTAATCACATGATAACTTAATCTAAGTATTTCCCTCTATTCAAAACACAATTCAATGGTGCAATGGGACTACAAGAACAACCAAGTGATATCAACCAATCTTCAAGAAGTGACTCAAACCACTAGCTTACCAAAACATGCTCATTTGACTCATTTTCGGAGTTTATCAATTTCACCAACTATCCTAATTTGCATGCCCTCACAAGAACAAAAGTCTCAAAAACAAATTATGTACAAAGACAATCACAAGGGGAAAATGCACAAATAGTCACACTCACACTCACAAGGAATTTCAAGTACTAACAAGTATCAAACCATAAGCTTGCCCTTATTTTCATTTGCCACTAGCTAAAAAACAATCGGTCAGAGATCTCAAAGGACTTTTCTAAGCTTGTAATGTAGTCTCGGAGAAGGGTAGGATACACATTTGGATTCAAGTGACTACATCCTCCTCCAACTCTACACAACTTTTTCAATTCGAAACCAAGGGCATTTCTTTCATTTTTCATTCAATACAAGGCACCATTTCACTTATTTCATTTGAGGCCCAAATTTTTATCATTTTATTCACCTTGAAGGATTCATTTCCTTTCTTTACACTCCTCTTTTCCTTTCATCTTTTCTTTCTTTTTTAAATTCTTCCTTCTTTTTGACAATTCTTTTTAGCAACAAACCAAGATAAGCTCATTTAGCACTCCTCAAAGGTTCCTTTTATCAACCCCCAAACTTAGGCTTTTAGCCTCCATTTCACACTTGTAAAGTTCAAGGGGGGGATGGGTTCAAGAGATGGATTCATTTTAAAAATGGTTCAAGGCTTGTACCAAGGTTGCCAAAGAAGAGGTATTAGGCTCAAGAGGGGTGACTAATGATACAATTTAAGTGCAAAGGTGGCTTTTTAGGTTAAATAGGCTTCAACAATCACAAAGAAGGCCTAAAATCATTTCTCCAACCAATGCAATTGAGACTAGCATTAAACGACTAACCGGACAAGTTCTAGTTAACACAAGCAAGTACAAGAATTATTAAACTAAACCTCACCACACTGGCATGCAAATCATTCAAGAAGGGTCAATTTTACTTCCTAAACAAGAATAAATGGAGTCACATTCTTCAATTCCAATTTTTCACCAATAATGCGTTAAGAGTCACAAAAAGATTAAAGGAGTTGTCACAAAAATAATTCTTTGCCATGCACTTTTCACAAAGAATTTTGGAAGGGTATGCCTATTTCACTTAGCATGCAAGACTAACTATATTAGTACCAAACAAGTCAATGCTCCTTAATATCTCAAACAATGACAAATTGTCCTTAAGAATGATGTCACTCAGTCTATCATTGAGCTAATTGATATATCTAAATCGATATGGCTACTCAAGATTCATCAACATACTACTCCCAATACACAAGCACATGCGATTCACACATGTCAAAGTGCGGATTGCACGTGTAATGCATGAGCCAGGCAGTATAGGTTTTCTTTCTGCCCAGCATGTGCGAAGCACGTGCATTTTGCACATCAACGTGTGTGACGCAGTACTTCCATCTCTGACAAGTTCTATATGCCTATCTGGTAATCAGACTCTCCCTGGATCCAAAACATTTAACAGGCCAACTACAAAAAGAAACCAAAGAAGCTACAAGTAATGAACCTAAAGAACTAAACATCAACTCCATCCATAACAACTCTAAAACCTGATGAAGGTACAATAATATCAAAACAAACCTGACAAGGGGGCACTAATATCTAACACCAAAATAAACAAGCCCAAAGAGGGCATAAAAATATCAAAAACAATCAAAACAGGCCAGAAAAGGCACAATAATATCCAAAATTAAAAACAACTAGATAAAGTATGCCAACCACCCCCAACTAACACAGTGCAGTGTCGTCACTGCATCAAAATAAGATAAGAGTTTGAGGGGGCTCCCTGAAGGGTGTATCACTCAGAACCAGAGTTGTTAGGCCTATAAAGGACCCAATTTGCCTCGTCAGCATCATCCTTTGCCTCAAACCCACATAGCTTCCTAAAATGCTCATCATCTTCGTGAGGAATTTGCTTTGCTTTCTATCATGGTCCCTCTAGTTTTTTTGTCATCTTTCTACCTTTGCTAACCTCTCATTAATATGCTTCTACTGTCCTGCCACACTAGCTAGTGTAGGGACACTAGGAGTAGTGGAATATAAAGCGCTGGGTGTCAGTGTGGTGGAACTCTCTCCCAGACGCCAAGGTAGCCCCGCTATAATCTGTAAAATCTAGGCATCCATGCCATATACCTAGATAGAGATGTGGCGGAGTGTTGGGGGCCCAATCCTAAGTGGCCCAATATCTGCAGCAACAGTGACTGACTCAAGTGCCTTACTAGATCCAGAGAATAGACCGAATGATGGTGAGTCCACATTAATCTTTCTCTTCTTTGATTCTTGCTCGGTTCCTTTCTTCTTCAAAGGGTGAATTATCTTTTTCGGCTTTCTTTCATTATTGTTATCCCTCTTTTCAACCCCGGCTTGGTAGCATAGGTATGTGATCAAAGAAAGAAAGAATAGACTTGTGCTACCTTTTAGCACCACCTGTTGAAATTCTTGCACAATGAGTTCCTCTACATTCATCGGGAGACCTTCCATCAAAGAACATATGACCACTGCCTTTTCAGATGTCACATGAGATTCATTCTTTGATGGATTGACTCAGGCATAAAATGATAGAGAACCAAGTGTAGGCTTCGAGGGTGAATTTTAAAGACTCAATCCTTGTGTTCAAAACTATCGATTGGGGGACCGTGCCTTCATGTAGTTGAACAAACTAATCGATTCCCAATTCTTTGGCTCGGTCTTTCATTATGGCATTGTCAACATTTGGGAGATTGTAGTAAGTATTGATCAACTCTGTATCAAATCGAACCAACTTTCCCCAAACCATCATAACCAAGTCATTGGCAAAGTCTGTCTCGGTGGTATTTGCATAAAACTCACGGACTATGGCAAAGTTTGCCTTGATAGGCTCGGTGGTGAAGCATAACCACCCACTTGTACCAACTTACCATGGAAGTCAGGCCATTTCTCTTCCAAACCATCCATCATGATGCCCCACTTCCTAGTGATAGGTTTCAGCAAGTGACGATCATATAATTGGGAGAATTTGAGGGAGACAAAGGTGCCTTGGTCAAAATATTCCTCTTCAGCCACTTGGGTGGCATCATTTTACTCTACTTCATTCAATATTGGAGCTATTTTAAAGCTTTAAGTACCTACACGAGGAATAAAATTGTCAAACACAAATATAGACATGTAAAACAATGTGTTGCGACATGATTAGGCAAAAAAAATGAGGCAAAACGACCCCGAATAGAGCTGGGCAGAACTACTATTTTTTGGATTACCAGAACTGGTCATTGCGATCACGAGATTTTTCATTGCGATCATGAAGACCAATATTATTTTTTTACTCATCAGGATCGCGGGATGGGTGATAAGTCGGTAATCTAGCAACTTATTAAGCATGTAATCATGAATTATTTCTATGTTTTGATAAGATTTAGAAGTTCTTATGGATTTTATTGATGTCTATGTAGGTACTTATGATCAAAGATGGAAATTAAGGAATTGGACCCAAAAAGAGCCAAAAAGAAGTGAAGTGTGAAGTGAACAAATAAGACGAAGATTATGCTGAGAGATGTGGCCCTCGTGCGACACACACTTGGCTTGGTGCGGACTGCACCTCCCACCGCATACAGATAAAAGTTGACTAAAGAACCGGTCAAGGGGTAAGGTCACTGTGTGATGTGCACAATGCCTTGTGCAAGCTACACCCCCTTCGCATGAAGCTCCCCAAGTTGCCTGAGTCACTGATCACTAAAGAAGGTGTGCGACGCGTAAATCACAATGTGCAAACCGCACGTCGCACTGCACACCGCTTGAAGGTAATTTTTGTCCAAAATTATATGATGTCTTAGGAATATTTATATACCCAATTTAGGCACAATTTTAAATATTTCAGCGAGCACCGTATTTCAGAATTATCCTTAGCTTTGTGAACAAGTTTTCCCTTCTAAGAATAAGAAGAGGGTTTCTCACAATTCTTAGAACCACCATTTGTGTACAAATTGAGCTTGGATATTGAGAAATCTAGCTTGAATGGAAGGGAAATTGAATTACCCATTTGGTATATCTCTTTCCTTAAGCATGAGTAGCTTAACCTCTTATCTAGGGATGTGTTGATAATGGGTACTTTATAAATGGGTGTGGATGTTGCTAATTCTTGTTTATAAAGGCTTATTTGACTTGGGTCTAGTGATTTCACCATATTTTTACTCTAAAGTTGGTGGTTGCAAACATTTACTTTCCTTACATAGTTATGTTGTTTCTTGAAAGAGGAGTTCATGACTTCGGATGTGAAATTGCTAGTAGGAACTTGGGCTTCCATTTAGATTGAGGCTAGAAATAGCTCAAATCGACGGAATCAACCACTTAAGGGTCTAAATCTAGAATTAGTATGACCTCCCTAAACAATAGCTTGGTTGTTTATTAATTAATCAATAGTGCTTGACTAAAGGCTGTTGAATAAATGGTTATTGATCGAGAGATTAATAACCATACCTAAAACCAAGGTTACTGATAAACGCTCAAATGTACTCTACAAGATAGAGGTATCGACCATCGTCAAGCAAAACACATTTATAAGTACCCAATGGATGTCGGGGTCTTACCCATAGAGACTTGTAGATAGCACAATGATGATTTTAATGAAATGACTTTACTAAGAGAGTAAGTGTTTGAAAACATGAAAGTAAAGGATTGGGGGGAATTGGGATTCTATCACAATAATCTCAATTCATGCTAGACAGTAAAGTAAAATAGGTATACAAATTAGAGTAGATAACTACGGATGTGCGTCCAATGGGGCTATAGTGTGGGATATGGTGATTGCTTATTCACACAAATTCTCACTCATTGACATAGGTAGCCTTGGTTTCTGGTATGGTTGTTCATCTCTCGATCAACAACCATATATCCAATAGTCTCGGTTAAAGGACTATCGGTTTAACAACAAACAACCAAGCTAAAGCTTAGGGAGGTCATACTATTTCTAACTTAGACCCTTAAATGGGTGATTCCATTAATATGAGCTATTTATAGCCTCCATCTAAATGTAAGCCCAAGTTCCCACTAGTAATTTCACATCCGAAGCTATGAAATTCTCTTCAAAGCAACAACATAACTAAGTAAGGAAAATCAATGTTTGTAACCACTAATGTTAGGATTAAAGCTTGGTGAAACTACTAGACCCATGTAAAATAAGCAATTATAAGAAAGAATTAGCTACACCCACACCCATTTGTCAAGAACCCATTATCAACACATCCTTAGACAATCAAATTAGCTACTCATGCTAAAGGAAAGAGATATACCAAGTGGGTAAGTCAAAATCCTCTTTATTCAAGTGTAATTTAAATATCTAAGCTCAGTTTTGTACACAAATGGTGAACTAAAAATTGGAAGAGAGAATTGATTGAAACCCTATTCTTCTTCTTAGAGAGGAAACTTGTTCTCAAATCTCAAATTACTCAAGAGTATTCAGAAGTGAAGCATTGTATTCACAATTGTGCCTAAAATAGGTTTAAGCACTTTCCCAAAATGTCACTAAATTTCTGGACAAAAATGCCCTTTCGGTGGTGTGTGGTACACTGTGTAGTTCGCACGTCATGATGTGCGCGTCGCACACCCTCTTAAGTTGAACCAGTGACTTATCTGACTTGGGAGAAGTCATGCGAAGAAGGTGCGGTTTGCACCATGAGTTGTGCGCATCGCACAACGACCGCACCTCATAACAAATCCTTCAGTCGATTCAAGGCTCCATGCAGTGAGAGGTGCAAAACGCACCAAGGCTTGTGCATGTCTCACAAGCTCCACATCTAAAGTCAGAATCTCCATCCTTTTTTATCACTTCACACTTCACTCCTTTTAAGCTCTTTTTGGGTCCATTTTCTTGTTTTCCATCTTTGATCACAGATACCTGCATAAACATCAATAAAGGCAATAAGAACCTCTAAATCTATTCAAAACATAGCAATAATTCATGGATAAAGGCTCAATAAGTTGGTAGATTACCGACTTATCAAACCCCCAAACTTGAACTATTGCTTGTCCTGAAGAAAGATACTCACAAGATAAGGAATGAATTATGCTCGAGACTCAATCAAGGCAAACAAGACTAATCTATGCTAAAAATCAATAAAAATAATAAACAGAAAAAACTCAGTTAAAAACACTCACTACAATGCTTATCTCAATTTGAACGACCACAATATCAAGGCAATTGGTAATTTCAAAACCTTTTCCAAAAGGACTTCATTTCTCATTCAAAATCAAGGGAATTTTGTCATTCAAAACAAGACGTTTAAGCTTCTCAAGTCATTGGCATGGACCATCAAGGTTTTCCTTGAGATTTGCCACACAACTTGTCTCATTCATTCCTCTCAATTGAAATAGAGACTTCATGTGTAACACCCCAAAAATCCTACACTAATATCCGAACCTTTTCCATGAGTGTAATGATCATTTTCCTAGTGTGGTAAGTGCTTTGTATGTGAATCATGTTCATAAGAAACTTCTATAAGCATGTCAAGTTGAAAGCACCCCAACCAAAGAAGTTTTCATGTAAGATTAAACTAGTGTCATCTTCAAATGATCATAACTCCAAAAATATGAAGTGTTAGGTAACCTAGTACCCACAAAATTAAATTTTTTTGAGTTTTCTTTCCAACGCCACCAACTGAGCATTAATCTGAGCCCGGAGTAAAAAGTTATAGGCAGTTTACTGCAGTGCTGCCAGTGATGACGAACGGGAATGACGAACCGTCGTTTGAAACGACGGTCCGTACTTTTGACCCATCAAAACAGATCTGCAGCTTAAAATTTCAGTTTCAAAATGACAAGTTAGGTTGACGACCGTAGACCAAAACCACGGTCCATCCTTTGACCCATGGTTTGTCAATTTTCAGCTTTTCTTCCAGATTTTCACGAGTGACTTTACGGGCCGTTGTTTCAAACGACGAACCGCCCTTTAACGCGTAGAATAACCTTCTGAGAGCCCCAGAACTGAAAAGGTCAAAACCACGAGTCCCTTTGATGGTACGTCCTTTCGGATGACGGACCGTGGATCAACCCGTAGTCCCTGAAGCCAACTTTTATTAGCTTTTTCCAAGTTTAAGTCCAGGGGTATTTTTATAAATTCCTACTCTTTTAACTCCTATACTAAGTCATCCTAAGCCTTTTTAGAAGGTTTTTTATTCCCACTTGGCCTATGTTCTTTCCCATTCTTCCAAACAAGTTCCAAAAGAAGAAAAAGGAAGTTTTCCAACTCCTCAAGCTTCAAGTTAAGGGTTTCAAGCTACATAACAAGGGATTCATTCCAAGTCTCCATTTCTCTTCACCTTGATCAAGGAAAGCTTCAAATAAGGAAAAGATCCTCCAAGCTCAATTCTCCAAGATCCAAGTAAAGTCTCCTAATTCTTTTCCATTCAAATGGGTAATCTTCTAGCAAGGTATGTGGGTTTTTAACAATGGGTTCCTTTCACCCTTGTGCCCAAAATCCCCAATTCTTATTTTTGATTTATGAAGTTATGAAACTAGGGTTTTGACCAAAAATTGGGGAAAGTTTATGAAATGGGTTTCTATGTATAAATTCATGATTCCTTATTGATTACCCATGTTTTGATTATGATTCCCTCATTGTTTTTAAAGTCCCAAGCATGAAGGTTGATTTTAGTATGATTCCTTCCAAGTTATGAATTCCTAAGTTGGGGTTTCCACTCAATCTTCTTGGGTTTTCCTATTAAGTGTTTTCTCATGATTCCTCCATGGATTTTACGCTCAACTTCATGCATGGATGTTATGAGCTCAAGTACCTAATGAAAATTGCATGCCTAAATCTTCAAGTATTAATTTAGAGAGAAAAGTGTAGTTGAACTATGATTATGCTAAGTCTAACTAATTTATGGTTGACCTCACTTGACATTAGACATGTCTTTATGCTTTCCAATTGTTTTGACACTGGTTATGCCTCGGATATTATATGGGCTATATGTATGTTTTAGGAAGTACTATTCTAGTATCAAGCGAAGAAGGACCTCGTTAGTAGAGAGTGTCACCCAAGGACCTCGCTAGTAGAGAGTGTCACCTATGGACGTTTATATGGACCTCGCTAGTAGAGAATGTCCTCGGATGTTTATGAAATTAAAGTTTCACGTAGCTCCTATGGTCTAACGCCGGTTACAAAGACTCCCTTACGAAGATTCCCAAGTTTTTTAAACCTTATGATGTCTTAAATTGAGGCTTCGACTTTTATGTTCATGTTTTATTACTCAGTATTATGATATCTACCCATGATACCCTTATTATGCACCCCCCTTCCGTTCTCAGTTATGTTTTAAGTATGATTTTGTATTATTTATACATATCTCACATATTCAGTACATCCTATAGTACTCACGCATATTTGCGCTGCATCTTATTGACGATGCTGATCCAATTTTCCATTCTAAGACACGTAGCTAGATTTTTTGGGCCATTCGGCGAGGGTTGGTGAGTCCTCATTCTCCGAGGGCTAGTAGAGTCTAGTTCAGTATTTTCTCATCAGTACTTAGAGTTAGCTGAGGGCTTGTCCCAGCAACTCCTTATGTCTTATGTAGAGGTTTTCAAACATAAACATCATTGGTGTCTTCATATAGATCTTGTATTCCTATTTGACTGGGTTCTCCATTTATGTTATTCTAACTTTATCTGTTATGCTTCCGCTTATCTTTTACTATGCTTGAGAATGCTATGACCAAGGGTTAGCTTGGTATCATCATTATCCTAAGTACCATGTTACATTTAGGGGGTAACCTCAGGGCATGATATCATGTTTCAATCTGAGTGCATGATCCCACTCACAATAAGAGAGAATCCCACTCACAATCATGCAATTTTCCAAACAAAGGGATTATAGGAGAACCAAGAAGACTCTCACTCTCTCAAGGAAGTTCAAGTGCACACACGTCGGATCGTAGGCTTTCCCTTCATGTACATCGCCACTAATGTAGGGTAGCCAAGCTCAGAATCACCAAGGACTTGAGGGTTAGTATGTTGGCTAGGGCTAAGGTGAGGATTTTATTTGGTTCAAGTGACTACACCTCCCTAATGCTCTTTGTTGTCATTTTGAACACCGCTCACATTTTCAAATTTCAACTTCACCTTATTTCTCCCTCACACAACCCAAGCTTCTCCTTTTTAATTAGGATCATTAAAACTCCTTGTATCACCTACATTTGGTAGCACCTATTCTTGATTTCATTTTGCTCATTGGATTGAACTTTTAGAGCAATTTTCAATTAAAACTCAAGGTGTGACCTTAGGCATTTGCTCATATTGTCTTTTTATTACCCTACCAAACTTAAGCTTTTAGCCTAAATTTCACTTCCAATAAATTAGGGAGGACGGGTGCCAAGATAGAGGTTCCAAAAATATCAAGGTGTTAAACAAGGTGCCAAAGAACGGTCACAAGTTCAAAAGGGTTCACTAGGATTGATATTGAGGGAAGTCATTTGGGTGAAATAGCTATCAAAAAGGGCCTAAGGTCATCTTCCAAGATCCATCACACCTAGAATTTTGCATTGAATCACATTTGGTGCAAGTTCTAGATGACATGCATGCACGAGAATCAAGGTAAAGCCTCACCACACAAAGAATCATGCCACAATACTTCTCTCAATAGTCCCAAAATCAATTGGGACAAATGACTTTTGACAAGCTATTCCGAGTTCATTACACACTCATTTAAAAGTCAATCAAGCCAAAGCAAGAGTGTGCAAGTCATGACAAGAGAATGATTTTCCTCAAAAATCCATTTCCCTTCTTCCTTTTATTTCCAAAAACAACTTGCCAAGAAAAAAATTTTGATGGCCCATTTTGATACAAGCAACTACGGACTCAATTTTAAACTAAAACTTGAAATTTTCCCTTAAGAAAGTCGCCTCTCAATCTATCATAGGGAAAAACCAACCCAGTTTGACACAAAAACAAAAGAAAAAGAAAATAAACAAAACTTTTACTCCCTGGGAAAGAACCGTGGTATTAAGAAAATCCTCGGAGTTTATTGTTGAACTAGTATTAACAAGGCGACAACCAAATTGTGTGCTCATGATTAATTCTAAAACAAGCCTTGGTATAGGCCTTTAGCGCATTTGCAAAGCACGAGTAGTGAAATAATTAGGCATGTAAGACCAACCCGGCAACACAATCAACACAACAACACAAAAATCAAGCCCAACAAGGGAAATAAGAATCACAATCATCCAAAATATGCCCTACAAGGGCCAAATAAAATCTAGTAGAACTAAAAATGTCAACAAGGCCTAGTAAGGGCAATAAAAACAATAGCTCAAGCCCAATCACGGGCAACCAACAAAAAGCAAGTAATGTCACCCCTTCCCCATAAAAGAAGTACTAACCTCAATGCTATTATCTCAAGGGAAGGAAGGTGGAACTCCCTGGAGGACTATGCCTCATCATCATCATCTTCAGTTGCTTCCTTATCATCTGAGGTCTTTCCACTCGGGCCAGTACTACCCTTTAGGGAGTGCTAAGTAAGTGTGGAGTCTCGGAGAACTCTCTAAGAAACTGGATCTTGATCATCATCCAACTCCGCATCCTTATTACTAGGCAGCTCATCATCATCATCCACAAGGGATGCCAATAAGTCATCCAGGGGACAAGGAATGGTGTGAGGCTAGGGTAGGGTGTTCAAATATGCCTCTTCCACTGGGGCCTTACCTTTTGCCATGTCAAGGTCCTTCCGGAGTGTCTTGACAAATTTCTCACAAACATCCTCTGTTTTGCATAGAGTGGACATGCTCTCCACAACTTCCTTGATGGCTTTCTTCACCACCCTCTTAATCAATCCTGGTAGATCATTTGACAAGTCCCTCAATTTTCTCTCGTGGTTGTATGTTTTTTCAACTATATCTTGAAGATCACTTTTAGATAATGGCTCTCTAGGTGTATAAGCACTGGGGGTGTGTGCTTCTGAAGCAGGATGAGAAGGAGAGGAATTATGTAGTTCAGCATCAGAGTCATCATCCTGAAATTTCATTGATGCCTCTACCGTATGCCTTTTGAAAATGAGGGGCATCCCAGATAGTTTTCTTATCAAGATCCAACACACCAATGGCTGGAATAGGAGCATCACAGTCAAAGTAAGGGATGCCAACTTATGCACAAAGTTTACTGACTAGCACTGGAAAGGGGAATGCATCACCAGCCCTACGAGCCTTCATTTTGATCACTAAGTCGATGACCTCACCAGTATTGATATAATCCCTACCATGATTGCGGCTACCAGAATGACCCCATCATGAGTGACCTTTTGGTCATTCTGAGAAGGCATGAAGCGAGCGCAAACAAAATCATACCAAAGGTGCACCTCGAAGTACAAAGACCGGCGTGGGGTTTCCCCCCCTACTGTAGCCTAGAGAGGTTCATCAGGAGAAATGATAAGAACATCCCATTCGAGAGGTTTGCGCTTGAGAAGTAGCTTAGACATGAGCTCAGGGGATGGTTAAATGGGAGTGCTCCAATAGATAGAATTAATAGCAGCCAGAGTGATCCTGATTTCCTTTCCTCGAATAATGACTGACTCCAATGTGTGGAATGTTTCACAACCCCCATTTGTAGCCCTTAGCATCTTGTGTGGCTGTATATGATGCAATGAACTCCCAAACTAACCCCTTGTAGTAGTCCCCCACTGCATCCACGTTAAAGCTTTGCTCTTTGTTGAAGGTCGTACATATATTACGATCATAAATGACCCTCATCCCTTCTACTCCGAACCAAACTCTCTCCTCCTCGGAGACTTGAGTATGAGAAGATGAGGCTTTTTTCTTCCCCTTTAAGATTTGATTGGAGGAAGAGAGAGTTGTTGGCCTTCGTGACCTCCTTTCGGCATTACCCCTACTAGAAAACATGTTCTGTATACAGAGATTGTGAGCCAAAAACAAAAACAAAACCTAAAAAGAAGTTAACAACTAAAAAGAATGGAATGCAATGAAGTAGAAAATAAAGTAGGGGACTATTGGCTGGTGCGAGCCACATGCGAACTGCACCAGAGGAAATGCGCGTTGCATGTGCCTCCACACTAGCTAACAGAAACTTGTAGGAGTTTTTCCACTGAGGTGCGAAGCTGGTGCGAACCGCACCTACCAAAGTGTGCATCGCACCAAGCTTCACCCCTCGAAGTAGTGAACTGGACTTCTTTATCAAACATGGTGTGATGCCTGGTGAAACACATACATTAAGATCTATGCATCAAATGCAAAATGCACAAAGGCACAATTGGAATTTTTAGTTCCTTGTGTTCTTGTGAGTTACGTATGTGATCTGTAGAGCAAGATGTGCTTAGGCACTTGGCACCATGCAACAAACCAACAATATTAAACAAAGGGGCAAGAGGTATCATGACCTTAAACATCCGGGTACTCAGACTTCCTCGGATTTCCATTATCAAAATCAACAAGCAAGAAAAGAACTTAACGACTTCCCTTAAGATGGAAGTTACCCGGTCTATCATCAGGAACATGAAGCCCTAACTTGCAACAATGGGCACCAACAAGTTAAGCAATAATTAACCCCTTCCCGCACAAGATCATACACCAAAAGATAATCTTCAACAAAGAATCATGGGCATACAAGTAGCAAGATTCAGCCCCAACAAACTATTCTCAACAAAACCTCATGCAAACAATGTTTTGCCTTTAAGAACGACGTCAACCAATATATCATCGGGCCAAATCATGAATCAATCATTAGTGGGTTACTCAGATTTCACCCCAAACGCAGAATTCAAGGCTAAGAATCACTACCAATCAACATGCATTAACAAAATTCAAGTTCTACCAAGTTGACACTAAGAAAAATTCTCAATACAATTCAAAATTGGGGACCCAAAATTTTTGGACCTCACCCAAAATCAACATGGCGATTCTATTTAGCATGCTTCACAATATGAGTTCCCAATCTTCATAAAAACATGTATTCAATGTTAGGGAACTTGACACAAGTGAAGATTTTTTGAAGAAAAGTAAAAAATAAATCTTGTGGGAAGAAACAATGGTGACCCAATCAACTCGCCTGGAGAGACGACAGTTGCGGCCCGGAGGAGCGGTGGTGGTGATTGTAGGGGAGAAAAAGAAGATTTTGAGAGAAGTAAAGGGATTTGTGGGAGGTTTTTGGAGAGAATTTTTAGAGTTGGAGAGAAAATATGGTGAAGATGGTGAAGGTGGCAGAATATAAAGTGAAAAGAAGAAGAAAAGCTGAGCTGGGTCATCTCCGGGTTGGGTCGGTCAACGGGTTAGGTCAATAAAAATTCAAATTTACCTTTGGTGCGCTGCGACATGCGATTCGCACCAGCCTTGGTGCGGACCGCATGTCATTTTGCACATTTCCTTTTTATGCCTTGGGTTTCTGATGAACGCTCAAATCGTGCTCTCCAAGTAAAAGGCCACGAAGATCGCGCATTAAACAAAATTTATAAACCGAACGAGTGTCGGGGTCGTACCCAATGGACTTGGGGTAGATATATATCAATTGTAATCGATTGAGTTCAAGGTGAGAGTAATTGCTCAAAACAATGAGTAAAAGGATGGGGGAATTGGGAATCTTGTCACTACAATCGCAATTCAATTCAAAAAGCAATAAAACTAAAGCGGGTGTACCAAGTCTACTAGATGACTAGGGATGCATATCCGATGGGGATTTCGGTTATGGGATAGGGTAATTACCAATTCATACCTATTCTCTCTTAGTGACACGAATAGAATTGGTCATGGGTAAGATTGGCTTATCTCTCGATCAACAATCTTATATCCGATGATCTCGGTTAGAGCATCATCAGTTTAAGAGATAAACAACCAATCTAGCTTGGGAAAGTCATAGCATCTCAATCTTAGACTCTTAAATGGGAGAATCCAACGATAAGAGTTATTCCTAGCCTCAAATCTAAGTGGAATCCCATGTTTTCACTAGTAATTTCACATCCACAACTACAAAATCCTTTCTCAAGCAATCACATCAAGTAATGTAAATTAATGTTTGCAACCACCAATTCTAGGATTAAAACTTGGTGAAATTACTAGACCCATGTCAATTAAGCAATTATAAGAAAGGGTAGATAACACCCACACCCATTCTTTAAGCACCCATCATCAATACACCCCTAGACAAGAGATTTTAGCTACTTATAGTGAGAGAAAAAGAGATACCAGCTGGGTAATTCAAAATCCCTTCAATCAGAGCTGAATCTCAAGTTATAGCTTCAATTTGATTACACAAGTGTTAACCAAGAGAATTAGATTGAAGCCCTCTTCTCAATGTAGGTGAAAACCTTGGTCTCTAAGCTAAAACTCTTCAAAATATTCAAAATGATAAAAGTTATTTACAATTGTGCCTGAATAGGCCTTTTATAGTTTCTTAAAATGTCACTAAAAAATAGGAAAAAAATGCACTTTGGGAGTTGTGCAGCACAATGTGCAGTTCGCACATTGTAAAATGCGCATCGTACACTGCCTCCGGTTGAACCAATGACTTTAGCTAGAATTAGGAGCTCTGTGCGAAGGGGGTGCGGTTTTCACCTCAGGATGTACGCATCGCACAATGACCATACCTTACGACATACTCTTTAGTGACTTTATGATCTTTTGCAGAGGAGGTGTGGTTCGCACCTCGGCCTGTGCGTGTCGCATGGCCACCACATCTCTGGTCAGAATCTTCAGCCTTTCCAAACACTTCACACTTCACTCCTTTTGAGATCTTTTTGGGACCATTTTCTTGTTTATCATCATCTATCAAAAGTACATGCATAGACATCAATAAAGGCCATAAGAACCTCTAAATCTATTCAAAACATAGCAATAATTCATGGATATAGGCTTAATAAGTTGGTAGATTACCGACTTATCAAACCCCCAAACTTGAACTATTGCTTTTCCTCAAGCAAGATACTTACAAGACAAGGAATGAATTATGCTCTAGTCTCAATTAAGGCACAAAAGACTACTCTACACTAAAAATTAAGAAAAAGAATAAACAAAAGACTCAAACAATCGACTCAACTACTATTCTCATCTCAAATTGGACCACCACAAATTCAAGACAATTTATCAATTCAAAACCTTTTATGAAAGGACATCATTTATCATTCAAAATCAAGGGAATCTTGTCATTTAAAATAAGACATTTAAACTTCTCAAGTCATTGGCATGGACCATCAAGGGTTGCCTCGAGATTCGCCACACAACTTGTCTCATTCAATCCCCTCAATTGAAATAGAGATTCTATATTTCAATTCGAGTGCATGATGCCACTCACCACAAGAGAGAATCCCACTCACAATTATTCATTTCATGAAACACGGGATTATAGGAGAACCAAGAAGACTCTCACTCTCTCAAGGATGTTCAAGTGCATACGCGTCGAACCATAGGCTTTCCCTTCATGTATATCGCCACTAATGTAGGGTAGTCAAGCTCAGAATCACCAAGGACTTGCGGGTTATGATCTTGGCTAGGGTTAAGGTGAGGATATCATTTGGATCTACTGACTACACCTCCCTAATGCTCTTTGTTCTCATTTCAAACACCGCTCACATTTTTCAATTTCAACTTCACCTTATTCCTCCCTCACACAACCCAAGATTTCTCCTTTTAACTCATGATCATTCAAACTCCTTATACCACCTTCACTTGGTAGAACCTATTTTTTCTTTTCAATTTGCTAATTGGATTGATCTTTTGGAGCAATTTTCAATTTGAAATTAAGGTGCTACCTTGAACTTGAAGTGCACTTCTTTTCTTCTCCCTATTTGATCACATGCACCCCCAAACATAGGCATTTGCCTATGTTCTATTTGCCCCCCCCCCCTCCAAACTTAGGATTTTAACCTACATTTCATTGTTTAAGCAATTAGGGAGGAGGGGTGCCAAAATAGAGGTTCCAAAAAGGTCAAGGTGTTACAAGGTGCCAAACAACGGTCATAAGCTCAAAAGGGGTTCACTAGTATTCGATGTCGTGGGAAGTCATTCGGGTGAAGTGGCTGTCAAAAAGGTCGTAAGGTCATCTTCCAAGCTCGGCCACACCTAGAATTTCGCCTTGAGTCATATTCATGGAAAGTTTTAGATGACACTTATGCACAAGAATCAAGGTAAAGCCTCACAACACAAGGCATCATGCCACAAGACTTCTTTCATTAGTCTCACAATCAATTAGGGCAAATGATTTTTGACAAGCTATTCCGAGTTTATTACACACTTGTTTGTGAGTCAATCAAGACAAAGCGAGAGTGTTCAAGTCATGACAAGAGAATTCTTTTCCTCAAAAATTCATTTCCCTTCTTCCTTTTATTTTCAAAATAATTTGCCATGAGAAATTTTTTGGTGGGCCCATTTCAAGACAAGCAACTACGGACTCAATTCTAAACTAAAACTTGGCATTTTCCCTTAAGAAAGTCATCTCTCAATCTATCATTGGGAAACATCAATCCGGTTCGACACACAAAAACAAACAAAAAAATAAAAAAGAAAATAATTAAAATTCTTGATCCTTGGGAAAGACCTGTGGTATTAAGAAAACCCTCGGAGTTTATTTCTAAACTACTATTAACAAGGAGATATTCGAATTTCGTGCTCATGATTCATTTTAAAACAAGACTCGGCATTGACCTTTAGCATATTTGCAAAGCACGGGTAGCAAAACAATGGAGCATGTAAGACCAACCCGACAACACAATAAAAATCAAGCCCGTCAAGGGCACAAATAAGTTCAAGGTAAAACAAAACATTAAGAGAAAGAAAAAAAAATGAAGTCTAAAGGAACATCACAATCATCAAAATATGCCCGACAAGGGCCAAATAATCTAGCAGAATAGAATGTCAACAGGGCCCGACAAGGGCAATAAAAGCAATAAAATGCCTGACAAGGGCAATATAATGTCTCAAGACCACTCACGGGCACCAACACAAGCAAGTAAAGTCACCCCTCCCCATAAAAGGAGCATTGTGCTGAATGCTCATAGTGCAATGGCAATAACGGATGGAACTCCATGGAGGACTAGTCCTCCTCATCATCATCAGCAGCACCTGCTTCCTCATCAGATGCTCTTTCACTCGGGCCAGCACCACCCTTTCGGGAGTGCGCAAAAAGTGTGGAGGCATGGAGGGCCCTCTGAAAATCCAGATCCTGATCATCGCCCAATTCTTGATCCTCATTGCCAGTAAACTCCTCATCCTTATAGGCTACAAATAAGCTATCTAAGGGTCCGATAATGGAATGAGGTAGAGGTAGAGTAGTCAGATATGCTTCTACCACCAGAACCTTTACTCTGGCCTTGTCAATATCTCTCCGGAGTGTAGTGATTACCCCTTCCATGATATCACCCTCTTACACAGTGTGTTCAAGATATCCACCACCCCCTTAACTGCACTCTTTATAGCCTTGTTTATTATTCCTGGTAGGTTGGTAAGCTGTTTCTCATGGCTATGAGTTTTGTTCACCATGTCTTGAAGGCTACTTTTGGTAAAATAAGGGCATGTGTACGTGCCTCAAAAGTAGCCCTGGAGGGAGATAAAACGTCTTCTCTAGGACTAAGCTCATCACTGTCAACCCCACTCGACTGATCAACCCTTTTCTTCTTAAACTTGAGGGCATCCCTATCTATTTTCCTGTCAAGGTCGATGGTCCTAATAGCATGAGTGAATTTGTCACAACTGAGGATAGGGACATCAACCTTGGCACAAAGCTTAGTGATCAACACCGAGAAGGGAAAGGAGTCATTTCCTCAATGAGCTTTTCTCTTTATCACCATAGCCGCTATTTCTCCAAATTTCACATGCTCTCCTATCATAATGGCCGCACTTAGATTGGCCCCCTCTTGGGTGATCTTCTGATCATTTTGGGAAGGCAAGAAGCGGTTGTAAATAAGATCATATCAAAGATGAGCCTCAAAAATTAAGGACCTCCTTGGGATATCTCCCCCTATAGTGGACCAAAGGGGAACATCATGAGCAATGACGGGGGTTGTCTCCTAGTATAACTTTAAGTCATCCATTAACTTAGGCATGAGGGTTGGTGCAAGATCAATTGGGTGTCCCCAATAGACAGCATTGATGGAAGCGGGGGTGATGCTAACTTTCTTTCCCCTGACTATGACTGAGTCCAGGTTGGGAAATTTCTCCACAGGCCTTTTGTATCCTTTGGAGTCCTGTGTAGCCTTATTAGTGCAAAGAATTCTCGCACAATTTCCTTATAGTACCCACCTGGTACATCCTGAAAGGGCTACCATTGTCGTTCAGCAAATTGATGGTGCATGTTAGGTAGTTCATCCCCAACCTCCCCCAATTTAAAACTTTGCTCTGCATTGAATCCTCTATCTTTGTCGCACTTGTAGAAGGCTTTCATACCCTCTACTCCAAAATGGAGCCTCGCTTCTTCAACAGCAGACCTTTGCCTAGGTTGGATTTAAGTCTTTCGCCTGTTTGAAGACATATTTTGCATACATAGATTGTGAGCTAAAAACAAAAACAAAACCTTAAAAGAAGTTAGCAAACTAAAAAGGATGGAATGCAAAGGATTGGAAAAACAAAGTAGGTGAATGTCGGCGTGTGCGGACCACATGCGAAATTCACCAGAGAGAGTGTGCATCGCATATGCTATCGCACAAATAGACATAATCCTATAGGTATTTTCCATCGATGTGCGAAGCTGGTGCGATTCACACCATCAGAAGTGCATGTCGCACCAGGTGTTACCCCTCAGATAAGTGACTTGCTTTGTATTTTAAACATGGTGCGGTGCCTCATGCAACCCACACATCAATATCTATGTGTCTCATGCGAAAAGCACAATGGAACAATTGGAATTTTTGGTTCCTTGTGTGCTTGCGAGTTCCGCATATGACCCATAGATCAAGATGTGTGTAGATATTGGGCACCCCACAATAACCCAATCAATATTAAACAAAGGGGACAAGAGGTATCATGACCATAACTTTCGGGTACTCAGACTTCTCCATATTTTCATAGACACAATAGCAAGCAAGAAAGGAACTCAATGACTTCCCTTAAGATGGACGTTACCCCGTCTATCATTGGGAACATCAAGCCCTCACTTGCACCACCAATATCCATAATTTCAGCAATAATTATCCCCCTCCCCGCACAAGATAATATACCCCAAATATAATGCTAAACAAAAACCATGGGTATACACTCAGCAAAATTCAGCCTCAAGAGTCAACTTTTAATCAAAACCTCATGACAAACGATGATTTACCCTTAAAAATGACATCATCCAATCTATCATCGGGATAAATCATTCGTTCATCACAAATGGGTTACTCAAACTTCACCCCAACACATAATTCAAGGCTAAAAATCACTACCAATCAAGATGCATTACTAATATTAAAGTTCTGCCAAGTTGACACTTAACAATATCATTAATACAACTTAGAATTAGGGACCCAAAATTTTCGGATCTCACCCAAAATCAACATGGCAATTCTACTAAGCATGCTTCACAATATAAGTTCCCAACATTCATAGAAACAAGTGTTTAACGTTGGGGAACTTACCACAAGTGAAGATTATAAAGAGAGGAGTGAAAATTGAAGCTTTTTGTTCTTTGATAATGGTGACCAGCAAAATCTTCCTGAAGAGATGACGATGGCGGTGGTGATGGAATGGTGGGGAATGTGGGTGACATAAGGAGATGATTTGTGGAGAGGTTTGAAATTAGAGAGAGTTTTGGGAGAAAATTTTGAGGGTTTGAGGAAAAAGATGGTGGAAGAAGAAGAAAAAAGGTTGTTTTAAAAGAAAAAGAAGAAAAAAGGTTGTTTTAAAAGAAAAAGAAGAAGAAAGGTCGGTCGGGTCTTCTCCAGGTTAGGTCGGTCAATGGGTTAGGTCAATTAAAATTCAAACTTACCGTTGGTGCATCGTGACTAGCGATTCACACCAGACAAGGTGCGGATCGCATGGCATTTTGCACATGCCTCTTTTTGTCCCCTGGGTTTGCACAGACATCTGTTTCACCATGCGATGGAGGTGCAATGCGCACTTGGGCTCGTGCGGTCCGCACGGCCAACCCCACGTTGCCTCAAAATTTTCAAATTTCCTTCAAGCATCTATTTAACCATGCGATAGGCTGTGCGACATGCACAAATTCTTATGCGGTCCGTACAGTCCATCGCATGGCGCTCTTTTGCCTTGCTTTCCCTTGTTCAATTTTTCCATCCATGCATTCCCTACAAAAACACCAAAAATAACAAAAGATAAACAAAAACAAATAAAGAAACTTGGGTTGCCTCCCAAGCAACGCTTCATTTAACATCGCGTCACGATGATACTACCTCAATCCTCAATCCTTAATCCTCAATCATTCTTTGGGCTGGTGATGGTGTCTCTAGGAAATGTCGCTTTCATCCTCGAGTTCATTTGGCTTGAGAGGTGGTTCATTTGGGCCTCAAAGTGCTTGATTAAGGCTAAGTGGGAGCTCACAGTTTGGTAACGTGTTGAGACCTCACTCTTTATCTCGCTCACTCTCGTATTTGTGGTGTCCACCTTCTTAAGAACTGAGGACAACATGTCCTCCAACTTGGAATGGCTGGGGTTGCTTTTGCCTGGTTGGTAGAGAGAGTCTGCCTTGTTTGGAAGGATATAGGGATTCGAACTCTAGTGATTAAAATGGTCACCATCTTTTTCTTTATCCCACCAATTTCCGTCTCTTTCATTTTCTTGAATCCAACCCTGGTTATTCTCCCTCAGGCGATAATACCCGGGATGAGACCCATTGACACAAAACATAGCTTTTCATCAACCACAGTCATGAGCTTATCATCACTAGCTTTGATTTCCAGTGTACTCACTGCATTCACTGTCTTAGTACCACCAGCTCCAATCACATGCTTGGACATCAAGTAAATTTGTATCATCGTTTTGGCCATTGTCTCATCTCGCTCTTCCTCTTTTTTCCTCATTTCATTAATCAAGATGGATGAGGGTCCTCCCAAAGTTGGCTCATCTACTTATCTTTTATGCCAAGCTTGATAGGTCTTTGTCATTCGCTCTAACAAAGTCGAGGCTATGGAAAACTCTAAGTCCATGAAGGTTCCACCTCCAAGATTGTCAGCCACCAATTTATTCATAGAGTTCAATGATCGATAGAAGCTTTGTAGCATCACATTGTTTGACAACTCATGATTTGGACACAAGAGAAGTTTCTTTTTGAATCTTAGCCAAACTTCATGAAGAGGCTCATCCGGGAGCTGCCTAAAGTTGGTAATCTCATCTCTTAGCTTCATCATTCGAGATG
Source organism: Jaltomata sinuosa (assembly GCA_003996215.1). NCBI lineage: Eukaryota > Viridiplantae > Streptophyta > Magnoliopsida > Solanales > Solanaceae > Jaltomata > Jaltomata sinuosa. The sequence goes on along the minus strand of QJPP01000720.1, from coordinate 32,906 downwards.
GAGGAAAGAATCTCGAGGTAAATTCCTCAACCAACTCAGCCCAAGATGTGATAGAGTCATCCAGTAACTCTTTCAACCATGTCGTGGCTTCCCACGTCAAGGAAAAATGGAATAGGAGCAATTGGATGGACTCTTGGGAGATATGTTTAAAGATGAAGGGTTGGCAAATCTCCACAAAATTCCAGATATGCCAGTTGGCATCTTCATGTGCTGCTCCACCAAATAGGCCCTTCATTTGGATTAAGTGGAGCATGGGGCTAGTCACATGAAAAACAACATTTCCTACCATAAGGGGTAGGTGGATTGCACCTACACCCCCTTGCATCATAGGCTCAGCCTCCTCGGCTTCCATAAAGCCGTCAACGCTCTCATTGTTGTCGGCCTCATTCATAGGCTAGCCTGCTTGATCACAACCCAAACAACAAACAAAAGTAAAACAAACAAATACTCTCAAGGTGACTTCAAAACAACAATCAAAAATAGCTATCAACTCAAGTTCCCGGCAACGACACCATTTTTTATGAACGCTCAAATCGTGCTCTCCATGTAGGAGACAATGGTGATCATGCAGCAAAATAAAATTTATAAAACCAACGAGTATCGGAATCATACCCAAAGGACTTGGGGTAGCTATATATCAATTGTAATGGATTGAGTTCAAGGTGAGAGTAATTTCTCAAAACAACAAGTAAAAGGATGGGGTAATTGGGAATGTTGTCACTACAATCGCAATTAAATTCAAAAAGCAATAAAACTAAAGCGGGTGTACCAAGTCGACTAGATGACTAAGGATGCATTTCCGATGGGGCTTTGGTTATGGGATAGGGTAATTACCAATTCATACCTATTCTCGCTTAGTGACATGAATAGCATTGGTCATGGGTAAGATTTGCTTATCTCTCGATCAATAATCTTATATCCGATGATCTCGTTTATAGCATCATCGGTTTGATCGATAAATAACCAATCTAGCTTGGGGAAGTCATATGTAACACCCCAGAACTTGATCCAGCTTTAAACTTAAGAAATCTGAAAATTATGAACTTTCCAGGAATGACGGGTCCAAACTATGGACTGTAGTTTGAACCACGAGTCGTGGAGTGGATCCGTGATTTAAGTCTATCAGAATCAGTCTCTGGTATGAGAACCACGAGTTGATTCTACGGACCATAGTTTAGTCTACGACCCATCCTGTCAACTCGTGGAACCAGCCCTGAGGACTAACTGATTCCCAGGAACCACGAGTCAAGACTACAGACCGTGGTTTGAATTACGAGTCCATCCTGTTGACTCGTGGAACATTATCAGAGGCCTGCCAAAACCCTTAGAAATGATGAATAGGTTCTATGAACCGTAATCCTTTCTACGGGTCCATCATATTGACCCATAGAATGTATTATGCAGGTTGGTCATGGGCTAGGAACCACGTGTGGGAACCACAGGTCGTGGTTTAAACTATGACCCATAATCATTGCCCACTCTTTTAACTCCTAAGTGAGGTTGTTTGGGCCATTCTTAGCATGATTTCCAATCCTATTAGACTAAGTCCCTTCTCATTACCTCATTGATCTCCCAAAAAGGAAAAGAACTCTCTCAGGCTCAAGGTCTCAAGCTCCAAGTCCAAGTCTCCTAATCTTTTCAATTTCAAGTGGGTTAACTTCAATCAAGGTATGTGGGTATTTAACAATGGGTTCCTTTCACCCTTGTTCCCAAAACCCCAAATTCCTATTTTGAATTGCATGAATTTTAAAATTAGGGTTCTTACCCAATTCTTATGGGTTTTGCTATAAATTACCTTCTCATGATTTTATTATGAAATTACTACTAAGTTTCATGATCTTGCATGGGTTTTGACATATGAACTCCTAATTCAAATTGAAGGCTAATTATGGTAAATCCTACATGCATGAATTGATTTAAGAAAATTAGGTATTTGATAGCATGTTTTTCATGGAATTTTAAGCAAGTGCATCCCTAGTTCCTATGTTTTACGAAAGTATATGTTATTATGAAATTGAACTAGTGTCATGCAAGTTTTCAAGTTATGAACTATTATGCAAGACAAGACACTCGATGTTCCATCAATGCTCATGAATCATTTTCTAAACCAAGGTTCATGAGTAGAATGAAGATCCGGGTTATGAACATGTTATGAACAAGTTTTGACATCTAGATATGTCACATGTATGTGAGCCTCATGTTATATACATATATATATATATATATATATATATGTTTTGGAAGTAGTATTTAGCACCGAGTTAGACTGGGTGAGAGTACCCTTAGTCCCACAACTACGTGCTACCGTAGGTGCCCTCGGTGGCTTATGACAGGATTCTGGTATGACATGGTTCTAACCTTGGCCTGTTAGGACAACTTTTTTCAGTGTGGGTGCATGACATTGGACTCCATGTAGCTCAGCATGATTTATGTTGGTTAAGAAAAACTCCCCACATGATTATTTTCAAGTTATGAAGTTACATAATACTTTACTTTGAAACATGGTTTTACTTCATGTTTATGTCTTAAATCTCTATAAATACTTATGCTATCTCTTATTTTGAAAGAGCTCATTTTAAGCATGTTTTAAGTATGTTTTTATCATAATTATGCATATCTCATATACTCGGTACATCTTATAGTACTGATGCATATTTTGTGATGCATCCTCTTGATGATGCAGATTCAGGTTCCCTCTCTCAGGCATGTGGCTAGTGACTGCAGGCCGTATCCAGTCAGTATTGGTGAGTCTTCATTGTTCGAGGGCTAGTTATGACTCAAGTTTGTTTTGACTATTTACTTTCATACGTTGAGTTAGCTAGGGTCTTGTCCTAGCAACTCCTTATGTCATGTATAGAGGCTTTCAGACATAGACGGCATTCGGGTCTTCTTTGAATCATGTTCTTTTTATTTTATCTTATGGATTGAGTTATCTAATTCATATTATGCCTCCGCTATGCTTAATTGATATACCTGAGTTATGCTATGACCAAGGGTTAGCTTGGGGCACTTGTGGTCCCAGGTCTCGTGTTATGTCTAGGGGGTAGCCTCGGGATGTGACAAACTTGGTATCAGAGCCTCAAGTTTAGGAGTCTAGGATGCCTGAAAGATGCATCGAGTAGAATATCTCTCATGGGTGTGAAGCATGCCATACTTATGAAATGGAAGCTATGAGATGTCTTAGAAAAACGTTACTTCTTTCATGATCACATCGTGCGTTGGAGTTTAACTCTATTATCCCTCTAATTCTTTCCTTGTACGTTTCAGATCATGCCTCGACGTGCTATGCCTCACCAAGCTGCTCGAAATGCCACTCCTCCAGTTCCGGCCCCGGAGGTCACGAATGAGAAATTTAGGAATGCCATCAATTTGCTAGCCTAGACCTTGGCCGCTCAGGCCAACTAGCCAGCTCCCATCCTAGTCCACCCTCAAGGTGGGGTAGCAAGCTGGGTTCGTGATTTTGTCTGAATAAACCCACCTGAATTTTGGGGTTTGAAGGTGAGTGAGGACCCACTTAGATTTATTGATGAAGTGAAGAAAATATTTGATGTTATGCAAGTGGGTGATGTTGATTGTGTGGAGCTCATGTCCTATCAACTCAAGGATATAGACCATATCTGGTTCGCGCAATGGAAGAAAGCTAGAGCTAGGGACGTGGTCCCTATGACTTGGGAGTGTTTCGAGAGAGCCTTCCTTGATCGGTTCTTTCCCCGAGAGTTGAGGAAAGCAAATATTGAGGAGTTTGTGAAATTGAGACAGGGGTTGATGTCAGTTCAAGAGTACAGTTTGAAGTTCACTCAGTTATAGAGGTATGCCCCTTCTATGGTAGCGGGCCTGCATGACCAAATGAGTAAGTTTATCTATGGGGTTTTTGATATGGTAAAGAAGGAGTGCATGTCTGTTATGTTATTGAGTGTTATGAAAATCTCTAGACTCATGAATCATGCTCACCAGATCGAGGGAGACAAGCTTAGAGAGATGTCTAGAGAGAACAAGAGAGTTAGATTCGAGAGTTCAGGTTTTGGCCATCAGAGGTCCAATGGTGGGCACCACTCCTCGTTTGAGAAGAAGTCATCAGGACCTGTTCATTCTTTTGCTAGTGCCCCTACTCAGTTCCCGAGGCCCCATCATGATCAGACTTGTAGAGGATCTGGGTCTTATTCACAATCTCAGGGGAGTGTTGCTAGAGGACCATCCCATCCCATTTGTAGCAAGTGTGGTACGAATAACCTGGGAGAGTGTCGTGCGGGCACAGGAGCATGCTTTGGGAGTGAATAGACTGGACACATGATTAGAGATTGCCCTTCGGCTAAGAAGGGGAAAGGAGGTGGTAGGGCCCAGTCTGCTCCAGCAGCCCCAGGAGGTCGACCAGCCCAGTAAGGCACAACTTTTAGTTCTGGTGGTCAGCGCCAGAATTGCCTTTACGCTATGTCCTCTCATCAGTACCAGGAGGGTTCCCCAGATGTTGTTACTGGTATATTGAGAGTCTCCTCTTTTGATGTGTATACTTTGTTGGATGCCAGTGCCTCCTTATCTTTTGTGACCCCTTGTCACAACCCGATTTCTCGGTCATGATGGCACCTACAACCCCCGGTAGGTGAACCAATCCCCGTAGCCCAGAACAGTTAGTAATGGGCTACTATCTAGCAAATAAGGGAACAAGACGAATAAAATAGATAAAAAGGAATATAAAAATATACACATGCGGAAACTAAACCAAACCCCAAGACCTGGTATCATATTATAGAGCCAAACTACATACATGGAGTGCAAATAACCCAAAACTATATATACAGATGTCTCTGAATGGTAATATAGTACATGAAGCAAAAGATAAACTAAAGCTAAGCTCCGATCGCCAAGAGCTCACCCTCAGCCTGAAGTAGTCTCCAACAAATCTCCAAGCACGAATCACAACAGTCTAACGGCGATGGCCCACGCTAGGATCTGCACCCAAAGATGCAGGGGGTAGGGGTGAGCACCAAATGCGAAGCATAAGGTACCCAATAGGTATCATAGGCCGACTGGGCACATATAAGATAAAAGCGCAGTAATAGACAGAATAGGAGCAAGTAGTCACAGAAATCAACGAAAGATACATAGGAACTAGCCCAGAGGGAAATCAACAGAACCACGTATGAGGCTAGTAAGCAGAATATACACACCATAGGCACAGGTGAAAGTAAGAAATAACGCACCTGGGGTCCTTGCAACAACAGTGTATACAAAATAAGTTTACGAAATGGACGGTATACCGGTAACCTCAAGTGTAAGAAGAAGAGAGAAAGAGTAATGATAGGCATGCTCAGAGACATGAATCAAGTCCAACTAATCATATCAATCTCATACCCAGCAACTAACAGTCTAGCAGTAACCAATTTCATAATTAACCGTAACAGGGAATAATTCTACAAGTAAATAGAAAGAGTCTACCTACAGTTCCTCGGCCGCCCATACAACTGAGGAACACAAACAAGTGAAAACAAACCCTCCGGCATCCCATACTACCGGAGCGTACAATCAGCAAACAACAAACAAGGGTGGAACCTCGAGCCATGAAAGATATGATGCATGAAGATCTCAAGTGCCATGGTATCTCTGTATGTACCTCCTCCGGCGCCGATCCGGCCCAGCAGATAGGTTCCATGGAAGGACACTGTCCGTGTACCTCTACTCCACCGTATACCCCTCCTCCGGCACACGCAGCCCGTAGCCCCTGGCCCGGATGGCAAGGTCCATGGAGGTCCCAGACCCCATACTAAAACTCAGTATCAGAATAGAGACCCAGTCTCGAATATGCAATGCCCAGACCCTGTCCAGGACTAAAGTAGTAGGAAAATGTCTCACAAACCCCTCCAAGGGTGCCCGGGCGTAACCGGGTCTAAACAGTAAAAAGTCATCTCAGGTGCTCGGTCCGACCGAGGCTAAAAATCATCTCAAGTAGCAAGAAAACTCAACTAGCACTCCGGCCCTGCCGAGTCTAGTGTAGTAGTAAAACTGGTGTTTTAAAACATAATTTTACTTTCTTTTACCCAAGAATACTCACAAGTCAAATCAACCATTTCCAAATCATTTCCATCAAAAACGGGCCCCCCGGGCCATGCAAGGTTTAGAAAACAGTGCCAGTGGGCCCGAAGCCAAAACCACAGTAAAACATGGATAAAACCTCTTTATATGCATGGAAATGGTATGATCACACACAATAGCTGCCCCGCAGCTCACAATCAACCTATCGACCCTGCACAGGCCCACAGCTACTCAGCAAGCATAACCAGCCTAGAAGGATAATTCTATGCCCGGGACTCGCGGACATTCCCAAAATCCCACCTTCTATGTTCCAGAGTCAACAAGGCCTCACAGGACCACAAGGGTAAATAAAATATAACGGCAAATACTACAAGCAACGGAGGAACAAAAGTAGGCGGACATGAATAAAGCGGTCGAGGTCTGTGGTACCAACCTAATAAACCAACCCAAGGATGCCCATTAATACAATTTTATTCTATATATATGGAGTCTAGGAAAATAAACCGTAACCTACCTGTCGTCCGATGACAAGATGCTAGAACGATGTCCAAGCTCGAACCACTCCGAGAAAATCCAAAACTAGATCAGAATCGGATTTGGGATGGAATAACTTGACGTAGATAATTGATTTTCTATTTTCCGTGATCAAATATAAGAACAACCAAGAATAAAATGCTTTCTCCACCCAAAATCCCTGTCCGCCTAATATCTATGTGCCGTATAGAATTGTGGAGCAAAAGTAAATAATGGAAATGTAATGCTTGCAGAAGTTTATCTTTGTTAATGATCTTTCTAAGGATCAAGAGCAATTGGTAATGATGCTGCCCCTCTAAATGCCACCACACACTGTTTAGTGATTGCTGGCCACCCCCTCCACCTACACGTGGAGTGGAGGTGGCACTTACAAGCCAACAATACACTATTTCTATCCCGTTATTTATATACTCGGGTATTGCATAAAATTCGTGGTAAAATAAATATAATATTTTAAATATACCATAACCATTAGAAAATTATTTCGAATAAAACCTACTATATTATAATAATAAATTTCAACGTAACTAAATTTACTATCTCCGTTAAAATATTACAATGTATAAAAACCTTATAAAATAAATACATACACCCTTATATCGTATCAAAGATATTTTTCATAAACCTTTTAAAATATTTGAAAAGGCAATGATAATATAATTTTTACCAAATTCAACTTTTAAACAAAATATTTTCAAATACACGCACGATGCTAATAAAATTCTTAAGTTTAGGCTCGTAATTTGCCAACGCACGATTTTGATACTCAAGAATTCTCTCGGGATCCTCCCTTATGTTTTATTACTGTTTCGGAACTGAAATGGCGTTTTAAAACGTGAAATTGAGGCTTAAATCGAGTTTAACCCGACCCGGTTCGCGACCCGGTTCGCAACCCATTTTCTGCCAGACAGTCCGCGGTAAAACAGTCATAACTCTTTACTCCGAGATCGGTTGGACGTGAGGTTTTGTGCGTTGGAAACTAGACTCGTAGACCTTCGATTTGGTATTTCGGGGGACTTCTAACTCTTTATATACTGGGAGAAAATCCCTGACACATTTGACCCAAAGTTCAGAAAATTTGTTAAAGGTCTTACGATATCTTTTGTCGATTTGCTTGACTTCAAAACTCAAACGTGGAAATGACCGGAAGGGTCATTACATCATCCACTACTAAAAAGGGCTTTCGTCCTCAAAAGTCAAGGTCAAAGGGGTACCTGAAGGCTAAAATCGCTGCGGATATTGATCCCGCATATCTCTCTCGGTCTCCCAGGTAGCCTCCTCGACTGGACGGTGCCTCCACTGAACCTTAACAACTGGGATCTCTCGAGACCTCAATCTCCTGACATCACTGGCCAAAATAGCTGTCGGCTCCTCAACAAAGGCTAAATCCCCACCCAACTAAACTGAATCCCACTGCAACACATGAGACTCATCTGGTACATACCGACGCAGCATTGAAACATGAAATACATGATGTATAGCTGAAAACATCGGAGGCAAGGCTAGCTGATAGGCAATGCTACCGACCCTCTGAAGAATCTAAAACGGCCCAATGTACCTGGGGCTAAGCTTGCCCCGCCTACCAAATCTCATCAAGCCCTTCATGGGCGATACACGGAGAAACACCAAGTCACCGACGCTAAACTCCAAGGCACAAAGCCGACGATCAGCAAAACTCTTCTGCCTGCTCTGAGCTGCCCGAAGTCTGTCCTGAATCACTCGGACTCGGTCTAAGGAATCTCGAAGCAAATCTGTGCTCTGTGGCCCAACACTAAAACCATCAAACCAACCTACCGGTGATCTGCAACGCCTGCCATACAAAGCCTCAAAAGGTGCCATGCCGATACTCGAATGGAAGCTGTTATTATAAGCAAACTCTGCCAAGGGAACAAACTGATCCCATGAACCTCCGAAGTCAAGAACACAGGCCCGAAGCATGTCCTCCAGAATCTGAATAGTCCTCTCGGACTGGCCATCTGTCTGAGGGTGGAAAGCGGTACTAAGATGAACCTCTGTACCCAAATCTCGCTGAATAGCCCTCCAGAACTGAGATGTGAACTGAGTGCCGCGATCTAAAATAATAGAAGCTGGGACCCCATGCAATCGAACGATCTCACGAAGGTAGATCTGAGCTAACCTCTCTGCGCCATAAGAAGTCTGAACTGGCAAGAAATGTGCTGACTTAGTCAGCCTATCAACAATCACCCATTTGGAATCAAACCCATGAGAAGTACTAGGCAAACCAACAACGAAGTCCATAGTAATCCCTTCCCACTTCCACTCAGGAATGGGAAGTCGCTGCATCAAACCACCAGGTCTCATGTGCTCGAACTTAACCTGCTGACAGTTCAAGCACCGAGATACAAACTCCGCTATATCCCGCTTCATACCACTCCACCAGTAAAGCGGCCTCAAGTCTCTATACATCTTTGTTGTGCCAGGGTGAATGGAGTATCTAGTGCAATGTGCCTCATGAAGTATCAACTGAATCAAATCACTAATCCTCAGAACACATAGGCGACTATCAAACCTCAGAACCCCATCTGAATCTAGAGTAGCCCGACTGGTCTCACCCTAAACAACCCGATCACGAAGGTCACACAACTACTGATCCTCAAACTGACGGCCCTGAATCTGATCAATCAAAGTAGAACGAACCTTAACACTGGCGAGAACTCTGCTAGGATCCGATAAGTCAAGCCTAACCAAACGATTAGCCAAGGACTGAATGTCCAAGGCCAACGGCCGCTCTGAAACTGAAAGAGAAGCTAGGCTACCCATACTCACTGCCTTCCGGCTCAAGGCATCCGCTACCACATTTGCCTTGCCCGGATGATACAGAATAGTGAAGTCATATTCCTTCATTAACTCGACCCATCTCCTCTGCCTCGAGTTCAACTCCCGCTGACTCGTGATATACCGAAGACTATGGTGATCGGTGAAGATATCACAGTGAACTCCATATAAGTAATGCCTCCAGATCATGAGCGCGAAAACTACCGCCGCCAACTCTAAGTCATGAGTGGGGTAGTTGCGCTCGTGAACCTTCAACTGCCTCGACGCATATGCTATTACTCGACCCTGCTGCATCAACACACAACCAAGACTAACCCCAGAAGCATCACAATACACGGAGAAGCTCTGACCCTCAACCGGCAAAGTCAAAACTGGAGCTGAAGTTAATAAGGCCTTAAGCCTCTGGAAGCTATCCTCACACTGATCCGACCACTGAAATGGGATATCCTTCCTAGTCAGCATAGTCAAGGGTGCTGCTACGGAAGAAAATCCCTCAACGAACCGTCTGTAGTAACCTGCTAATCCAATAAAGCTGCGAACCTCAGTAATAGTAGTAGGTCTAGGTCACTCACAAACCGCTGAAATCTTTCCCGGATCAACCCTAATCCCATCCTTAGACACCACGTGCCCTAGGAATGCAACTGACTCAAGCCAAAACTCGCACTTTGAGAACTTGGCATAAAGTCGATGATCTCTCAAAGTCTGGAGTATAACCCTCAAGTGCTGCTCATGCTCATCTCTACTATGCGAGTATACCAAGATGTCGTCTATAAAAACTATCACAAATGAGTCCAAATACGGGCCAAGAACCCTGTGCATCAAGTTTATAAAGGTTGCGGGGGCATTATTCAACCCAAAAGACATCACTAGGAACTCATAATGGCCATAACGTGTCCTGAATGCTGTCTTAGAGATGTCCTCCGCCCTAATCCTCAACTGATGGTAGCCAGACTCAATCAAATCTTCAAAACATAACTGAACCCTGAAGCTGGTCAAACAAAATCATCAATCCTCGCATCGGATACCTATTCTTCACTGTCACCCTAATTCGCTGCCGATAATCAATACACAATGCCGCATCTCCCATCATTCTTCTTCACGAAGAGAACAGGAGCACCCCACGTGACTACTAGGTCTAATAAACCCCTTAGTTAACAGATCCTGGAGCTGCGCCTTAAGCTCCCTCAACTCAGCAGAAGCCATACGGTAAGGAGAAATAGAAATAGGCCTAGTGCCCGGCTCTAACTCAATAGCAAAATCAATATCTCTCTCAGGTGGAAGGCCTGGCAGGTCGGTAGGAAACACATCGAGGAAGTCTCTAACCACAGGAACAGACTCAGGAGAAGTAGGGTCAGCACTAACATCTCGGACATATGCTAGATAAGCTAAACACCCACGGGAAATCAACTTCCTAACTCGAAGACAAGAGATGATCCCAGATGGTGCATGGCTAACAGAACCCTGCCACACAACCGGGGAATACACCGGGCACAGCTATGGTAATGGTCTTGGCATAACAATCCAAAACCACACGGTGAGGGGATAACCAGTCCATGCCCAGTATCACATCAAAATCTAGCATATCAAGGATCATCAAATCACCCCAAGTCTCTGAATCACCAATAGATATCATACAAGATCTCACAATCCGATCCACTACTAAAGAATCTCCTACTGGGGTCGAAACAGAAACAGGAACAGGTAATGGCTCACTAGCCAACCCCAAACAAGGCACACGGTAGGAAGATACATATGAACAAGCGGATCCAGGATCAAATAAAGCCATAGCAGACTGAAGGCACACAGAAATCGTACCTGTAATCACAGCATCTGAGGCCTCTGCCTCTGGTCTCCTAGGGACCGCGTAAAACTGACAATGACCTCCACCTGCCTGCCCGCCATCCCTACCACCTGCTCTGCCGCGTAGCGCACCACCTCTACCCTGATGACCACCCCCTATAGCCGGGGGCTGAACTGCCCGTAAAAGCTCGGCCAACTGAACTGTACCCTGCTGAGGGCAATCTCTAGCAAAATGACCAATCACACCACAAGTAAAACAAGCCCCTGAAGGCCTACTCGGTCGAGATGAACCAGCAAATCCCGTATGACCACCACGACCTGATGCCCCAGAAACTGTACCCCTCGAAGACTCACTGCCATAGCCCTGATGGCTGCTCTGACCCTGCTCGAACTGGGTACTACCGAAGGTCTGAAGGGAAGCCTGAATCGGTCGGCTGGACTGACCCTGGTACTGCTGTGGCTGATAACTCCGGCTCCACTGGCCAGGACCTCTACCACTATATTTGGAACCACTGTAGACACCCTGATGCCGAGGCCTCTTATCTCTGGACCCCTGATCATGTCGTTGTAAGTCCTCCACAGTGCGGGCATAGTCTACAATAGCCTGGAATGACCGACCACTGGCAATTAATATCTCAGCTGGCTGCCTGATCTCTGGCCTCAAACCCCATACAAATCTGCGAATCCTATCTGCCTCGGTAGGGATGATCATAGCTCCGAACGGTGCTAGCTGATGAAAATGGGTCTCATACTCCGAGATAGTCGTAGACCCCTGTACAAGGTGAGTAAACTGCTCCCTGCGACGCTCCCGATCACTCTGGGGTAGGAACTTGGCCATAAAGGCCTCATAAAACTCAGACCAGGTCAAAGGAGGTGACGATGGTGGTCTACAAACAACCTGGGCCCTCCACCATAACTTTGCTGGGCCCTCCAACTGATAGGTAGTATAACTAACCCCGTGAGTCTCCAACAAACCCAAATGATGCAACATCTCCTCACAGGTAGTAATAAAGTCATGTGGATCCTGTCCAGAAGTACCAGCGAACCTCGGAGGTGCTAACCTCAAAAACCTACCCAACGCCTTCTGCTCTAACTCTGTCATAACTGGGCGAGGAGCAAGAGGCTGTGCAACAGATGGGACCGGAATGACCTCCGCATGGGGAGCCATAGAAGCAGGCTGCGCTGCTGAGCTCTGTGCACCCAGGGCTACCCCCAGAGCGGACGTCTGCGCTACCTCAGAAGGCCGCTCTCCAATCACACCCAAAAGTTGTAATAGTAATCCCCGAATATCTGGGGACTGAGCTGCGACTGGAGCTGGCACAGAAGTGGGCACTGGAGCTGATACTGGAGCTGGCGCTGGAGCTGGAGGCTCATCTCCACGTGATGTTGATGATCTCGTACGAACCATCTGCTGAAGAATGAAGTAGAACAAATGAGATTTCCAGAAAATTCAAGGGTTCTACGCACGACACAGAAGAAATGAAGGAGTCAATTTTCCTAAAATGTCACTGTAGCCTCCCAAAGATTGAGTACGGACGTCTCCGCCCCGATCCGCAGGACTCTACTAGACATTGGCTCCTATACCAATGACACCGGTGAACCTAAAGCTCTGATACCAAGTTGTCACGACCCAATTTCTCATTCATGATGGCACCTACGACCCCCGGTAGGTGAACCAATCCCCGTAGCCCAGAACTATTAGTAATGGGCTACTATCTAGCAAATAAGGGAACAAGACGAATAAAATAGATAACAGGGATATAAATATATACATATGCTGAAACTAAACCAAACCCCAAGACCTGGTATCATAGTATAGAGCAAAACTACACACATGGAGTGCAAAATAAACCAAACTATATATACAGATGTCTCTGAATGGTAATAGAGTACATGAAGCAAAAGATAAACTAAAGCCAAGCTCCGATCGCCAAGAGCTCACCCTCAGTCTTAAGTAGTCCCCAATAGATCTCCAAGCACGAATCACAGTGATCTAACGGCGATGGCCCACGCTAGGATCTGCACCCGAAGATGCAGGGGGGTAAGGGTGAGCACCAAATGCGAAGCATAAGGTACCCAGTAGGTATCATAGGCCGACTGGGCACATATAAGATAAAAGCGTAGTAATAGACAGAATAGAAGCAAGTAGTCACAGAAATCAATGAAAGGTACACAGGAACTAGCCCAGAGGGAAATCAACAGAACCACATATGAGGCTAGTAAGTAGAATATACACACCATAGGCACAGGTGAAAGTAAGAAATAACGCACCTGGGGTCCTTGCAACAACAGTGTATACAAAATAAGTTTACGAAATGGACGGTATACCGTTAACCTCAAGTGTAAGAAAAAGAGAGAAAGAGTAATGATAGACATGCTCAGAGACATGAATCAAACTCAACTAATCATATCAATCTCAAATCCAGAAACTAACAGTCTAGCAGTAACCAATCTCATACTTATCCATAATAGAGAACAATTTTGTAAGTAAATAGCAAAAGTCTACCTACAGTCCCCCGGCCGCCCATACAACCGAGGAACACAAACAAGTGAAAACAAACCCTCCGGCATCCCATACTACTAGAGCGTACAATCAGCAAACAACAAACAAGGGTGGAGCCTCAAACAATGAATGAAATGATGCATGAAGATCTCAAGTGCCATGGTATCTCTATATGTACCTCCTCCGGAACTGATCCGGCCCAGCAGGTAGGTTCCATGGAAGGACACTGCCCGTATACCTCTACTCCACCGTATACCTCTCCTCCGGCACACGCAGCCCGTAGCACCTGGCCCGGATGGCAAGGTCCATGGAGGTCCCAGACCCCATACTAAAACTCAGTATCAGAACATGTCGTCCGGAAGCAAGTCCGGTATCAGGATGGAGACCCAGTCTCGAATATGCAATGCCCAGACCCTGTCCAGGACTAAAGTAGTAGGAAAATGTCTCAAAAACCCCTCCAAGGGTGCCCGGGCATAACCGGGTCTAAACAGTAAAAAGTCATCTCAGGTGCTCAGTCCGACCGAGGCTAAAAATCATCTCAAGTAATAAGAAAACTCAACTAGCACTCCGGCCCTGCCGAGTCTACGTTAATCGTAAAACTAATGATTTAAAACATAATTTACTTTCTTTTACCCAAGAATATTCACAAGTTTAAATCAAACCATTTCGAAATTATTTCCATCAAAACGGGCCCCCCGGGCCATGTAAGGTTTAGAAAATAGTGCCAGTAGGCCCAAAGCCAAAATCATAGTAAAACATGGATAAAACCTCTTTATATGCATGGAAATGGTATGATCACACACAATAGTTGCCCAGCAACTCATAATCAACCTATCGACCCTGCACAGGCCCACAACTACTCAGCAAGCATAACCAGCCTAGAAGGATAATTCTATGCCCGGGACTCGCGGACATTCCCAAAATCCCACCTTCTATGTTCCAGAGTTAACAAGGCCTCACAGGACCACAAGGGTAAATAAAATATATCAACAAATACTACAAGCAACGGAGGAACAAAAGTAGGCGGACATGAATAAAGCGGTCGAGGTCTGTGGTACCAACCTAATAAACCAACCCAAGGATGCCCATTAATACAATTTTATTCTATATATGCGGAGTCTAGGAAAAATAAACCGTAACCTACATGTCGTCTGATGACAAGCTTGAACCTCTCCAAAAAGAAGCTCCTAAATGAAATCAAACTTGAACTCGGGCTTGAATAACTTGACGTCGATAATTGATTTTCTTTTGGAGATTAAGTATTACATCAAAATATTTTTCTACCAGACTTTCCTTTTCTATGTAAAGGTGCACGTATGGAAGCCTTTGAAAATATCATCTGCAAGGACACCAACGAAAATAATATGAAGAGTGAATTTCCTTTTTGTGAAGAAGATGCCTAGCAGAAACGTGCCAAACATAGATAAGCAGGGGTGCCTCTTTCTAACCCTCTCTTTATTCCTCTTAACAGTATTAAATACTTATAAAATATAGTAGTCCAAAAGTGTTTAATTTAGTATGTGGCGGCTCTTCAAGTAATAATAGTGTCGTGCTGTCCCTCTCCCTTAACTCCACGTTGAGTGGAGGTGGCACACCAAAACAGATTCTATCCTATTATGTAAGTACTCAGGTATTGCAAAGACTCGTGGTAAAATAAATATAACTTTTTAAATATACCATAATTCATAGAAAATTATTTCAAATAAAACCTACTATATTATAATAATAATTTTCAACATAACTAAATTTACTATCTCCGTTAAAATATTACCCTGTATAAAAACCTTATAAAATAAATACATATACAATTATAACGTAACCAAATATTCTTCATAAACCTTTAAAATATTTTGAAAAGGCAATAATAACATAATTTTTACCAAATTCAACTTTTAAATAAAATATTTTCAAATACACGCACGATGCTAATAAAATTCTTAAGCCTAGGCTCGTAATTCACCAACGCACGATTTTGATACTCAAGAATTCTCTCGGGATCCTCTCTTATGTTTTATCACTGTTTCGGAACTGAAATGGCATTTTAAAACGTGAAGTTGAGGCTTAAATCGAGTTTAACCCGACCCGGTTCGCGATCCCGGTTCGCAACCCGTTTTCTGCCAGATAGTTCACGGTAAAACAATCATAACTTTTTACTCCGAGATTATTTGGACGTGAGGTTTTGTGAGTTGGAAACTAGACTCGTAGACCTTCGATTTGGTATTTTGGGGGACTTCCAACTCTTTATATATTGAGAGAAAATCCCTGAGACATTTGACCCAAAGTTCAGGAAATTTGTTAAAGAACTTACGATAACTTTTGTCGATTTGCTTGACTTCAAAACTTATAATGCGACCAAACAAATGGACCCAACACCGAAGTACCGGTCCTGACGAGCCTTAAGTGACTTGGGGCCTCTACAAACAAGCTCTAACGGTTCAAGGAAAACATATACGTGGAAATAACCGGAAGGGTCATTACATAATAGTTCCGACCTTGGTTTCCCTGGCCATTAGCCTGGAAACTACCCAAATAATTAGCCTCCTCATGAAATTCAGAATCTGCTTCTCTACCTTGGGAACCCACAACTTTTACTTTCTCCATACCTCCTGATACCAAATGTTTTGTTAGTAGGTCCATTTGCATTTTCAGATGGGCCATATCTTGGTCCTGCTCTTTCTCTTTCCTGCACTGTTTTGCTGACATACCGACTGCATAAGTGACAGCAGCTACCTCTGTATCCCGTGTATTCCAGGCCCTGTTGGTTTTAGTGATCCGGTCCAAAATATTTGTGGCATCGATAAAGGTAAGACCCATAAATGCTCCACCTGTTGCATTACCCAGTGTCGGCTTGGTAGCCGAATTCAGTTCCCTGTAAATGTCTGCATCAAAAAATTATTGGTCAACTGATGGTTTGGGCATTGTGTCAGCTTTTTCTTGAACCACAACCAGGTCTCATGTAAGGCCTCATGAGGTTGTTGCCTGAAATTGCTGATTTCGTCCCTCAATTGTATCATCCTAGAGGGAGGAAAGAACCTTTCTGGGAAAGCTCCTTTCAACTCTCCCCAAGTTGTTATAGAATCGGGAGTTAGCTCATTCAACCACATCGTTGCTTCATCATACAGAGACAGCGGGAACAACCTAAGCCTGATGGCCGTCTGATTCACTCCTAGGAATTCAAACAACTTGCAGATGCTCACAAAATTCATCAGGTGCCTGTTGGGGTCATCACCAGCCACACCACGAAACAACCCTCTCAAATTCAATAGCTGAATCATTGTGCTAGTAATTTTGAACTTGGCCCCGGGCGCTAGCGGAGGAAGAACAATGGCGCTCGTAGCACCAACTCAATCTAATGCAATATTATCCTCGATATCCTCAGCATTCAAGTGATGTTGAGCCTGCTGTTCTGCAGCAAGCCTTGTTGCCTCCTACTGTTGTGCATTCATGGTTTTCCTTAGCGTTCTTGCGAGCTCGGGGTCGTAGGGTAATGTTGGTTCACCCGAGCGTCGGGTATTTGGCATGCACAACTCTGTACCCTGTAAAAAACAAAAACAACAAATAAAAGTAAAAGCAAGAAATATGACTAAGAGTCAAATAAACACACCGGACTTAATAAATAATCGTATTCCCCGGCAATGGCACCAAAATTTGATAACGCCCAAACTACACCTCAATTAAGAAGCGCAAGCGGTCCTTATCAAATATAGAACCCAACAAAGGTTGGAGTCGATCCCACAGGGAATAAGGTGCAAATTAAGTTGTTAATGACTTGGTTGACTAGTAATCAATAATTTCCTGTAAATGGGGGGTTTGTATTGATCGAACTTTGATTGTTTCAAATAGTAAGCAACAAATTACAATGAGTAAAATTCAATAAGATAGGCAAACTAGGAATGTGTTCACCATGGTTTCGTAAACAACCTCAGGTTAGAGTTCAATCGGGTTCATTTCATATGCATAATCACGAAGTAATTGAATTCATTCCTACGTCTAAACATTTCTCAACCAAATAGACGCTTTATCTTTTCAATTCTCTAGAACTTGAAAAGATTACAATACAAAACTCAATTTACACTTCAAGTAGATTAACCTCACTAGAGCGTCAATCATTAGACGAGAGTTAGTAGTCCAGAATCCTTGTTGCTAATCTAATCTTCCCGGTTTTAATTTCTTTGTTCAAGAAAATCAAACATAGGCATGTTCTAATGTTTGCAACCACTAGAAGATGGTAAAAACGTAAGATTAACAATGTGATATGCGTACAAACCAAACCCAATATCATCTGAACCCTAGATTATGACTTTTGCCATGGCTCCCACAACCCTAGTTGTGGGAGTTTTAACCACTCATGCTTGCAAAATGAAAGAATGAGGTAATAGTATTCATAATAATAAGAAAAGTTTCTTACAAAATAGATGAACACAAGCTTCAAGATTTCCAAGAACAATAAGCAAAAAATTTCCCAGAAAAGATCGAGGAAGAAGAAGAAAACGTATTGTGTCATGTTTCTCCTCTCCAAAGTCATCCAAAAATGCTAAAAAACCAAAGGAAAATATCGGGTAATGTGTAATAAAATAACCATAACACTGGGTATTTATAGCAGTCCAGGAAATAAAGTCCAAAAATAGAATCAAAATCCCGCTTTTGACTTTGACGGCTTCACCTGACGGGTTGTCAAGCATGTGACTGGCCATCAGATGAACCGTCACTCTTAGGCAGTGGCTGAACTTCCACTGTCAAAGCTTGACGGCTTCCCTGATGGTCTGTCAGGTCTGTGATGAGCCGTCAAGCCATTCATCGCCACTATCCAGTAGGCTGAGGTGCCCAGCCTGACAATTTTTTTTGTAAGTCATCGATGCGATGATGACTTGCTAGTATTTTCTGGTAAGTCATTGGGCCTGTGATGACTTTCTGGTAAATTCTGGTAAGTCATCCGCCCAGTGACGACTTGCAAGTAAATTGACTATTTAGCTTGATGGTTGGTATGACGACTCGTCAGAACCTTGAAGATTCGTCAAGTGAGCTGTCACACTAACCAGTAGAGCCCTTTAGTGTTAAAAATCCATCTTTTTCATATTTGGTTCAAGTTCCTTCAAGTTATACATAAAACCCATCAAAAACAACAATGGTTGCTTGAAAACTCACGATTATTCTTAGTTAAAGGAGTCAAATATGTCGTAAAACACCGACACATCAGATATGTACCTCTTCAAACCATTCCACCAAAAGACCTTTCGTAGATCGCGGTACATCTTAGTGGCACCCGGATGAATAGAGTATCTGGAACTATGAGACTCAGTCAAAATCTGCTGGCACAACCCGTCTACATCTGGCACATATAATCGACCCTGATAACTAAGTACACCATCTCCCCCTTGGGAGAAAACCCCAACCTTTTGCTGATGGACTGCACATTTAAGCTGAAGTAAAATGGGATCACTGTCTTGATTTGCCTTCACTTCACCATTCTGGACAATAACACTACCTTTTGTCGATTCCATAAGGCGAACTCCCAGTCGAGCTAGCCTATGAACCTCTTTAACCAATTCCTTCTTTCCATCTTCCACAGAAGATATACTACCCATAGACAATCTACTAAGGGCATCCGCCACAACAGTGGCCTTACCCGGATGGTAAAGCACACTTATATCATAATCTTTAAGAAGTTCAAGCCACCTTCTTTGTCGCAAATTCAATTCCTTCTGAGTGAACACATACTGAAGACTCTTATGATCGGTGAATTCATCCACGTGCACCCCATACAAGTAGTGTCTCCAAATCTTCAAAGCAAAAACCATGGCTGCTAGCTCAAGATCATGAGTAGGGTAGTTCTTCTCATGAGTCTTAAGCTGCCTCGAAGCATAAGCAATCACCTTACCACGTTGCATAAAAATACAACCCAAACCAATCCTAGAAGCATCACAATACACAACAAAGTCATCTAGGCCCTTGGGTAGAGCCAACACTGGAGTTGTGGTCAATCTAGTCTTCAATTCCTGAAAGTTCTTCTCACACAAATCAGATCACTGAAATTTTACCTTTGTCTAAGTCAATCGGGTCAAAAGGGAAACACTGGAAGAAAATCCTTCCACTAACCTACGATAGTAACCAGCCAAACCCAAGAAGCTCCTAATATCAGACGGAGAAGTGGGTCTAGGCCAGTTCATTACTTCCTCAATCTTTTGAGAATTAACTCAAATACCATCTTTAGTCACAATATGACCTAGAAAAGCAACAGACTGCCACTCACACTTGCTAAACTTAGCAAATAACTGTCGGTCCTTGAGAGTTTGTAACACAACTCTCAAATGGTCTCCATGTTTCTCCTCACTTCGAGAATAGATGAGACTATCATCAATGAAAATGTAACACCTCATGCACGTATCCAGCTATCTAAGTTAAAATCTCAAAAAAATTCCATGTTTCCAGCGATGACGGCTCAGACGACGGTTCATGGTTTGGAACCACAGTTCGTCCTATGCACACGTCATCCAAGTCTCAGAGGATCCCTAAGTTGGTCCCATAAATAATGGGTTAAGGAATTGTCCGTCCTTTTGTATAACGGACCGTTATTCCCAACTACCCTGATGCTCGTCCTTCAAAGTTCAGAAGTCTCTCTTCCAGTACCTAGGATCGATAGGTTGAAGGATGATCCATCCTTCTGGGTGATGGGTCAGTCATTCCACCCATTGTCCTTAAGATCCAGCAGCCCCTTTTTTTAGTGCCCAGAAACGATGGCTCCCAGGATGGTCCATCTTCCCGAAGTACGGACCGTCGACCAAACCGTGGTTACTGAAGGTTGGCTATTTTCCAGCCTTTTCTTATTTAATTTCAAGGGGAATTTTGGTCATTTCTCACCCTATTATGTACTAAGTGAAGTCATTTTGACTACTTTTAGAAGGTTTATCACCCATATTACCCTAAGTCCCTCTTAAGTTCATCATTTTTCACTCAAAAAGGAAAGTTGCTCTCAAGCTCAAGTCTCTAAGCTCCAAGTCAAGTCTCCTTATTCTTTTCCAATCAAGTGGGTAATCTTCCACCAAGGTATGTGGGTCTTTAGCAATGGATTTCTTCCACCCTTGTGCGCAAAATCCCCAAGTCTTATTTTGAGATCATGAAGCTATGAAATTAGGGTTTTAAACAAAAAATTGGGGAAAGTTTATGAAATCAGTTCCTATGTTTAAATTTATGGTTTCTCATTGATTACTCATGATTTGATTATGATTTCCTTTTTGGTTTTGAAAGACCAAGCATGAAAGTTGATTTCTAGCATGATTCCATGAATTTACATGTTTTCAAGAGAAAGATAGCATGATTAGATATCATGGCATTTGCGAACTTATGAAATTGCATGTATGATTCTTCAAGCATGAAGTTGGAACGAAAAGCATGTTTTGAACTATGGCTAATCTAAGCCTTCAGATTATGACTTTGAATTGCATAACATCCGATATGTCTTTTGCTTTTCATAATAGCTTTGGCATTATATATGTCATTGGTTTTACTTAGCTTTGGCATTAGATATGTCATTGGGTTTTTAAACAGTGTTGACATTAGATATGTCACCAGGTTATGAACTAGTTTTTACTTCAGATATGTCATTGGTTATCAATCAGCTTTGGCATCATATATGTCATTGGTATTATATGAGATATATGTATGTTTTGGGATTAGTATTAGCACCGAGTTGGATGGGTGAGAGTACCCATATGTCCTAGAACTACGTCGCCCCCGTAGGTTCTAAGTCTCTTTTGCTGGGCATTAGTTTCAGGTGATCATGTTACAGTCATGCCTTTGTACCCTTGGCAAGGTATATTGGGTCCTCTCAATGAGGCGTATTCATCGAATTCCATGTAGCTCACATGGTCTATGTCCGTTATAGAACCTCCCATAGAAATAGTTTATGATTTACGTTGCATTTGACTTTTATGCAATTTTCAGACTTATTACTTATGTTTATGTTATAGCTTATGATATATTAAGAGTCAGTGCATTCAGTTACCTTTAAAAGCATGATTTCAGTTATTTATGTATACTTAGCATGTTTTCATCATGTTCATGCATTGCTCACATACTTAGTACATTCCACAATACTAACGCATATTGTGCTGCATCCTTTGATGATGCAGATTTAGGTATTTCTTCACAGCTTCGTGGCTAGAGTTCCAGGCCACTCTCTTAGTCAGCTTTGGTGAGCCCTCATATTTCGAGGACTAGACCGTATTTCAATTTTATGCTTCCTTTATGTATCAGATTATCGAGTTAGTTGGGGTGTTATCCCATCAACTCTCTATGATTGTGTTAGAGGCTTTCAGATATAGATGCTACGGGATGAGTGTTGAGTTGTACTTCTTATTCGACTCTCTTTTATATGATTATGCTTCCTAATTGAATTCTCTTATGATGCTTACGCTATGTCTTATCTTTTGTTATGCTTGATAATGCTATGACCAAGGGCTAGCATGGTATTCTTGTGGTCCTAAGTATTGTGTTACATCTAGGGGTAACCTCGGGGCGTGACAAACTTCGTATCAGAGCCTCAGGTTCAAGGGTCCTAGGATGTATGAAAGCCGCATCGAGTAGAGTTTTTTTTATGTGTGTGAAGCGTGCCACACATATGAGAGAGAAGTTATGAGATGTATTAAAAAAACTTCACTTCTTTCATGATTACATCGTGCGATAGAGATTAAGTCTAATATTCCTCTAATCCTTATCTATGCATTTCAGATTATGCCTCCTCGATGTGCTATGTCTCCCCAAGCCGCTCTAAATGCCGCTCCTCAAGTTTCGATTCCTGATGTCACGAATGATGAGTTTAGTAATGATATTCACCTACTAGCTCAGACTTTGGAAAATCAACAGGCTCCTGCCCCTGCTCATCCTCAAGGTGGGGTAGCGGCCCGAGTTCATGACTTTATCCATATGAACCTACTAGAGTTTTGGGGTTCGAAAGTGAGTGAGAACCCGCTTAACTTTATTGATGAAGTAATGAAGATCTTTGAGGTTATGCAAGTAGCGGGCATTGATTGTGTTGAGCTTGTATCCTACCAACTCAAGGATGTGGCTCATATTTGGTTCATGCAATAAAAGGAGGCTAGGGTGACAGATGCGATCCCCATGACTTGGGAATGTTTTGAGAGAGACTTTCTTGATAGGTTCTTTCCTCGTGAGTTAAGGCAAGCGAAAGTGGAGGAATTTGTGAACTTGAGACAAGGTTCGATGTCGGTGCAAGAGTATAGTTTGAAGTTTACTCAGTTGTCTAGGTATGCTCCCTCCATGGTAGCGGACCCGCATGATCAAATGAGCAAGTTCATCTATGGTGTTTCCGATATAGTGAAGAAGGATTGTAGGTCTACCTTGTTGTTGAGTGACATGAACATCTCTCGTCTCATGACTCATGCCCATCAGATCGAGGGTGATAAACTTAAGGAGATGGATAGGGAGAACAAGAGGGGTAGATCCGAGGGATCAAGTTTTGGTCATCACAGGTCTGGAGGTGGACATCGCTATTCTTTCTAGAAGAAGTCATCAGGTCCTATTCACTCTTCTACTAGTGTTCCTTCTCGGGCCTATAGACCCCGCCATGATCAGTCTGGTAGAGGTGCAGGCTCTTATTCTCAGGGTGGTGGTGCAAAGGGGTCTTCCTTCCCCACTTGTGCCAGGTGTGGGATGAATCATCCCGGTGAGTGTTTAGCCGGTAGAGAGAGTTGTTTCGGTTGTGGTCAGCCTGGTCATCGTATCAAGGATTGTCCTTCAGCTAGAAAGGGACATGGAGGTAGAACTCTGTCTACCCCAGTAAACTCAGGAGGTAGACCAGCCCCGCAGGGAGCAGCTTCTAGTTCTGGTGGTCCACGCTAGAACCTCCTTTATGCTATGTCCTCTCTTCAAGATCAGGAGAGTTCTCCAGATGTGGTTACTGGTATGTTGAAAGTCTTTTCTCATAATGTGTATGCCTTGTTAGACCCCGGTTCCTCTTTGTGTTTTATAACTACTTATATTGCTTGTAAGTTTGAGATTTGTCCCGAAATGCTTTTAGAACCCTTTCATGTTTCTACTCTTGTTGATGAGTCAGTCCTAGCTAAAAGAGTCTACCAAAATTGCCCTATCTCAGTCCTTCATAGAGTCACTTCAGAGGATTTAGTAGAGTTGGAGATGACTAATTTTGATGTCATTCTTGGTATGGATTGGTTGTATGCATGTTATGCCTCAGTTGATTGTCGCACTCGTGTGGTTAGTTTTAAGTTTCCTAATGAACCTGTCCTAGAATGGCAAGGTAGTCTCTCTTATTTGAAGGGTCATTGCATGTCTTATCTTAAGGCTAGAAAGATGATTTCTAAGGGTTATGTCTATCATATAGTTTGGGTTATGAACACGGAGTCCAAGACCCCGACTATTCAGTCTGTTCCTGTTGTGAACAAATTCCTAGAAGTGCTCCCCGATGATTTGCCCAGATTTCCCCCTAGCGAGAAATTAACTTTGGGATAGATCTTCTTCTATATATGAAATCTATCTCTATTACTCCCTATATAATGGCCCCCACGGAACTCGAGGAGTTGAAAGACCAATTGAAAGACTTGCTTGATAAGGGTTTCATGAGGCCTAGTATTTCACCTTGGGGTGCCCCAGTTTTGTTTGTTCGAAAGAAAGATGGTTCTCTGAGAATGTGAATTGATTACCGCCAATTGAACAAGGTCACAATTATGAATAAGTATCTCATCCCTAGGATTGATGACTTGTTCGATCAGCTTCAGGGTGCTAGTTTCTTTTCCAAGATTGACCTTAGATCCGATTATCATTAGCTTTGAGTTCGGGAGTTTGATATCCTGAAGACAGCCTTCAGGACACGATATGGTCATTAAGAGTTTGTCTTCATGTCCTTTGGTCTAACGAATGCTCCTGCAGCTTTTATGGATTTGATGAACCATGTGTTCAAACAGTATTTGGATATATTTGTGGCCTGGTTGAACACATGGTTCATCAAATCCATAAAGGTTGCAGGAGCATTTGTTAGACCAAAAGACATCACAACAAATTCATAATGACCATACCAAGTTTAGAAGGCTGTCTTCAGAATATCACACTCTCTAACACGAAGCTAATGATAACCGGATCTAAGGTCGATTTTGGAGAAGAAACTAGCACCCTGAAGCTGATCGAATAAGTCATCAATGCTAGGAATGGGATACTTATTCTTGATTGTGACCTTGTTCAACTGATGGTAGTCGATACATTTTCTAAGAGAACCATATTTCTTCCAAACAAACAAAACTGGGGCACCCCATGGAGAAATGCTAGGCCTGATGAAACCCTTATCAAGAAGATCCTTCAACTGATCCTTTAACTCCTTAAGTTCCACGGGAGCCATTCTATAGGGAAGAATAGAGATATGATTCGTATCCAGAAGAACATCTATCCCGAAGTTAATCTCTTGCTCGGGAGGGACTCCGAGCAAATCATTGAGAAACACTTCTGGGATAACATTCACAATAGGAACATACTGAATAGATGGGGTTTTGGACTCCGTTTCCATGACCCGAACTATATGATAGACATAATCCTTAGAAATCTTCTTCCTAGCCTTAATATAGGATATGAAGCGACCTTTCCAGGAAGTGGGACTACCTTGCCATTCTAAGACAGGTTCATTAGGAAACTTGAAACTGACAACCCGAGTACGGCATTCCACTGAAGCATAACAAGCATGTAGGCAATCCATACCAAGAATGACATGAAAATCTGTCATCTCTAACTCTACTAGATCTGCTGAAGTGACTCTATGAAGGACTGAGATAGGGAAAATTGGGTAGATTTTTTTGGCTAAGACTAACTCACCAATAAGAGTAGAAACACAAAAGGGTTCTAAAATCAATTCAGGATAAATTTCAAATTTGCATGCTATATAAGGAGTCACAAAGCATAAGGAGGCACCGGGGTCCAACAAAGCATACACATCGAAAGAGAAGGCTTTCAACATACAAGTGACAACATCTGGGGAACCCTACTGGTCCTGACGAGAGGAGATAGCATAAAGACGATTTTGGCGCTGACCACCAAAACTAGAAGTTGTGCCCTGATGGGCTGGACGACCTCCTAGGGCTGCTGGAGAAGACTGAGACCTACTACCACCCTTCCCCTTCTTAGATGAAGGGCGAGGAAAGCCCTCTCAAAACACTCCCAAGTCATAGAGACCACGTCCCTAGCTTTAGCCTCCTTCCATTGGGTAAACCAGATATGAGCTAAATCCTTGAGTTTGTAGGATGTGAACTCCACACTATCAGCACCAACCACTTGCATAACATAAAATATGTTCTTCACTTTATCAATAAAGTTGAGCGGGTCGTCACTGACTTTTGAACCCCAAAACTCAGGTTGGTTCATACGGACAAAGTCACAACCTCGGGCCGCTACCCCACCTTGAGGGTGGACTGGGGCAGGAGCCTACTGATTGGCCTGAGTGGCCATGGTCTAGGCTAGAAAATTGATGGCATTCTTAAACTCCTCATTCGTGACCTCGGGGATCGGAACTAGAGGAACGGCATTTTGAGCGACTCGGGGAGGCATGGCACGCCGAAGAGGCATAATATGAAATGTACAAGATAGGGGTCAGAGGAACATTGGAGTCAAGATCTATAGCACGATGTGATCATCAAAGAAGTGAACTTTTCCTAAGACACCTCCAAGCTTCCCTCCCATATGTATGGCGCGCTTCAAACACATAAAAGAGACTCTACTCTATGCGGCTTTTAGACATCCTAGGACTCTTGAACCTAAGGATCTTATACCAAGTTTTTCATGCCCAGAGGTTACCCCCTAGACGTAACACAGGACTCGGGACCACAAGTGCCCCAAGCTAACCCTTGCTAATAGAATTCTCAAGCATAACAAAAGATAAGAGGAAGCATAATAGATAAATACCGAATCACATAAATGGATAATCGAGTCAAATATAAATACAAAATCCAGAAAGAGACTCAAAAGTTGTCTATGTCTGAAAATCCTCTACTCGTGACATAAAGAGTTGCTATGACAAGACCTTAGCTAACTCGAAGTACGGAAAATAAAATAGCTGACACTAACTAATAACATAACTAGTCCTCTATCCAAGAGGACTCACCAACAGCTAACAAATAGTGGCCTGGAAGCGCTAGCCACGAGTCTGAGTAGGATACCTGAATCTGCATCATCAAAGGATGGTGCGCAAGATATGCGTCAGTACTATAGGATGTACTGAGTATGAAAGTGATGCATGAACATTATAAAAACCTTTAAAACATACTTAAACTGAACTTGTTACATAAAGAAAGGACATGAGTAAGTATTAAGATAAGAGACATAAGACATAAAAGAAGTTTAAGTTCAAAGTATAGGATCATATAACTTCATAGCTTAAAAATAATCATGTGGGAGTTTCTCTTAACCGACATAAACCATGATGAGCTACATGGAGTCCAGTGTCATGTACCCCCACTGAAAAAGGTTATCCTAACCGGCCAAGGTTAGAACCATGTCGTACCAAGATCCTGCCATAATAAGCCATAGAGGGCAACCTACGGTGGCAACGTAGTTTTGGACTTGGGTTATCTTAACCCTCTTCTCTCGGTGCTAAATACTACTCCCAAAACATATAACATGAGCTCATATACATGTGACATATCTGATGCCAAACTTATTCATAACATGTTGATACCCCGGATCGTTATACTACTCATGAATCATAGTTTAGAAATCGACCCATGAGCATTGAGTTCCATCAGGTGTCTTGTCTTGCATAATACTTCATGACATGGAAAATTTGTATGGGTCTAGTTCAATTTCATAATACGTATATTTTCATAGAACATAGGAACTGGGTATGCACATACTTGAAAATTCATAGAAAACATACTATCAAACCCAATTTGCTTAAATCAATCTCATGCATGTAGAAATTGCCATGGTTAGACTTCAATTCATGATACAAGAATTTCCATGTAAAAACTCATGTAAAATCATGCAATTTAGTAGAAATTTCATAGTCAAATCATGAGGAGATAATATATATCAAAACCCATAAGAATTGGATAAAAACCCTAATTTGATGATTTATAGAAGTCAAAATAGGATTTGGGGTTTTAGGCACAAGAGTGGAAGGAACCCATTGTTGATTATCCACATACCTTGATTGAAGCTAACCCACTTGGATTGAAAAATATTTGGAGACTTGAATTTGGAGCTTGAGACCTGGAGCTTGGAGAAGAACTTTTCCTCTTTGGGAGAAGAATGAAGATTTAAGAAGGAACTTAGCTAATGAGGGTGAAAACCCTACTTGAAATAATAAAAACGACATCATTTAGGAGTTAAAAGTATGGGTAATAACTAAAATAACCCTGGGACTTAAATAAAAAAACTGCAAGGAAAAGGGCCACCTTACAGGCTACCCAACAAGCATCGTGCCCACGATGGCTCGTCGACCAAGGCATCGAGTAGGGGGTACGTCGGTTGGGATCTGCTAGACCACTTCGATGATGAGCTCCCATAGCCCATCACACCTGTGATGCCTGTGGGGTCACCCATCGAGGGAAGAGCAGACAGGGGGGATCTCTGGACCAATCCGACGTCTTGCACCCACGGGTCATCGTACCTACAATGTTCGTGGCCTAGCCCATCGGGGAATGAACAGCAGGGGGATCCTAATGGCGGGTTCCCATGGGCTGTCGTACCTGTGACGCCCATCGTGACTGCCCATCGGGCTGAGGTAAAACTAGCATGATCTCACTGTTGGGTTCCCACAGGGCACCCCACGGGACATCTGAGCTACGATGCCTGTGGCACTGCCCGTGGTGACCTACAGTTTGCAAAAAATGCAAAAAATTCATTGGATTCAGAATTTGATAGCTGGTTCAGATTATGAGGTATTACAAGGGTAATACAAGGGTTCCCAATCCCCGAATCTAAGCTAAAGCACTAAACTGACTACGAGAATCAAAATTCCTTAATAAACATTATTCAATCGATAAATTCCCACAACAAACTAGCACAAACCATACAATCATTATATATGAGCAAAGTCTAGAAGTAAGTAAGTTGTAGCTTATCTCAAAGCCGATCACGAGCTTTTGCACCCACTAGACCAGAGCTTTTCTTTTTTGGGAAGCCTCCGACTACTTCTATGCTATCATAATGATAATCTACTTGTTAAAACATGAAAAAAGACAACCATATTGTAATTAAATAATTCAGGTTAAAAATCTAGTGGAAAATGACCCTCGAGGCCCACTTAATGCAATAGAAAATAAATTTCATAAACATGTCCGCAACAAAATATGGTGTGCATGCCCCAAATTAGTGTGGAATCGGGGGTGGTTTAGGACCTCAAATGGTCCAAAAATCTCACTTTAATAGCGGAGCAAACAAGGATTTAGGGCCCAAATTATAGAATGAAACATGGAATTGATACTAGGATAAGCACTAGAACATAAAAGGGGAGGGAATTACCTCAAATGCTCAATAATTTGGCAAGGATTGGTTAAGTTCCCTCTTCAACCAAGCTCATCTATGTTGGAAATATAATTGGAAACTTAGAAAAATAGGAGAGATAACCCATTTAAAATTGCCAGCGATCGATTCACCTGCGACCATATTGACGCAGTTGTATCACCACATCTGTGCCTAGACCATCGCAGGTCCAGAGATCAGCAAAAACCCCAGCCCTGCAGGTGCGGTACATATGCCACAGGTGCGGTACCACAAGGGTGGATGAAGGAGCAAAAGGGCGCCTCCTTCCGATGTCACCCAAACTATATGGGTGGCTGCACAGGTGCAGATAAAGCACCACAGCCGCACCCATACTAGAACCAGCAGCATTAGCTGCCAACCCAACTTTAAAAACTTTTAGATTGCACCCTCGGGATTCACTCGAGACCCTATGAACATAAACCAGATATGCTACCCTATCAAAAATGGCATTTTGGACTCAATAAAATTGATAAACTCTCAACAGAGATCAATTTAATAAAAAGTGGGCCCTATTTCAAAAAACTTACTTCTTTACCAAAAAGAACCCAATAGCCCAAAATGAGTGTAAAATCCTCGAGACCCAAACCAAAGGTCCCTCTAGCCCAAAGTCAACATTTTGGAGCTAACAACATTGATGGAATTCCCATCTTAGGCAGTCTTCTTCAAATATTGACCAAAGTCAACTCTTCTAACTTTAATAGTTTTAGAACAGGAAAATAGGCTTAAAACACAAACAAACTGCCCGTAAACTGAACCGTCAGTCCCAGCAAGTCATAAATGATCTATAGACACTGTGGGAAAGCTCAAATCATAGAAATTCATGAAAACTGAGAAAATGACCTCAAGGATCATTACACATTTAGGAGTCATTTCCTTTTCTTCCTTCCAATCATGATGTCCTAGTCTGTTATCTCCCTAAGTTGAGTTCAATTGGTATCTAGCCAATTTCAATTAGTATCTGGATGAACCCAATTTGTATCTAGCCAATTCCAATTCATTTTTTATGATGAAAGTTGCAATAAAGTGAGTATTAATTTTTGTGAAGTGTCCATAGCAAGTATTGCTTGAATTGTCAATTGAAAATTCCTTTTTGTGTTAAGATTATATGATAATGAGGTAAGTAAGTTACACTTATGCTTTGACTATAATTTTTATGGTTGTTTGTGAGGTTATTGATACTATTATTGCATATGTGATTCTCTATGGCATTGTTGGTTGTGGTTGTTGTACTTGTTAACCTTATTAAATTACTCGCCATTGTGATGTTCTGGCTGTGATTTTAGAGTGGAGGGTATGGTAATACCAGGTATGATTTATGTTCTCTTATTGTAAACTCTATACGGTTGACTGGATTGTTGATTTAGTTAAATGGTTATTTTGTTGTTTCTGATGATGTCTGTGTTGATAAGTGTTCTGAGTGGGAGTGTTTCTATGCTTGGATAATACCTAAGTTAGCATGAGATTATTGTCTATGTTTTCGAGTGAATAATCTTGGTAAACTGTTATGCGTCCTTGATGTGGAAAAATCTAAAATTGGATTATGTTAGCTGGTCACCTATGATGTAACTACAAACCTAGCATAATCACATAATTGTTAAAATATTCACTAATTTAAATAACTAATTTTTGTGAACTCTTGAAAGGTGTGTTAATTCTGTGAAAATTGTTTCTTGTGGTCTAAGTGAATAAGTAGAAGAATTGCATCTACTAATTGGTTATTAATTTGACCTGATTGTTGAGGAGAAAATATATATACTAGGCGTAGAAGGGGGTTCTAGTGGTTGATTCGCATAGTGGAGTAAGAAAATGTTGACGAGAAACTATTGTGAGTTCTAGAACAATTAGAGCAAGACTAATGACTTTTTGTGTCCACTTGGTGCCTTGTATGTCCTTAAGGTTATAGATTTCATTGGTATTAACATAACAAAGAAGGTATGTGTTCAGTGATCGTATGTAACTAAATTGATATGATCTCAATCATAATAGACTAAGCTGAGTTGTGGTGGAGAATTTATGTGTTAATGAAACTCATAGTTGTGTGTTTATTGGTGTTTGTGCTTTAGATAATTTATCCTAGTACGTTGACCATTAAGGTGTGAAAAAAAAGTCATGACATAGATGTCCCAAGGGTAAAATATGATGTAGTAGTTGGTGAAACTGTAAGTTATAAATTTTTTAAGATATAAGTATCCTACTAGATGTTTTCCTAGAATAAAAGTGACAGACCTCGAGGTAGTATGGTTTTGGTTGAAAATATAGTATTGTGTGGTTTAGTGTTCAATTGTGGATCACGGTATAGTGTGTGGTGGTGTTATTCATTATATAAAAGTGAGGGCATAATTACCCGCCTATAAAAGTATCTAGAATGAGAGTTGGTAAAATCTCAGGTTAGGAAGAGCTTTGAGAAAATCTAGTGTCATGTTCCTTAGAGATGGTTTGGTTCTTATGGATTGCTATATGATAGTATGGAGTATATTTATAGATAGTCAAGCGGTGTAGGATCCCGTAGGTTGTTTTGGGATGGTAATCGGGTTCATTGAACTCCGGGTATGGTGGTTATCATGTTGGGATTGAACTTTGATGTCTAGAAATTAAGGTTTTATTGTGAAATAAGGTGTTGGGGATGAGTTTTTGACATTCTGAAATTTGTGCTTTATTTCGATGAGCTGATCCTCATCATTATGATTCATCACGATGAGAGATGGTGTAGCTTCCCTGATCATAAGTCAGGTAAGGTTCAATATGAGTAACTTTGAGAGTAATATCCTTTTATTTCTGACCTTGTGACTCTCTTCTTCAACTAATGTATGTTTTTAGATTAACAGATGGTAAATTGATATCTAATGTATGATATGTTCCATTGTTACTGAAAATATATTCAATAAAGGCATAAGATCTTAATTTTCATAGGTGTTAGAATCAATTCTTTAGTTTTGGAGTGCATTACACGTGAACTAAGGTCTTACAAAACCCATAGCACAAAGTTGAGCTGAAAATATTCTTACAAATTGAGTTTTGATATAAGATTCTTCAAGGGTCAACTTCAAATGAGAACCTCTCCTAGAATATGAAGAGTTACAAGGCCCAAGATCCACCAAATTAAAGTTCCCCGAGTCTTATTTTCAATGCCATTGACTATTTGTTATTTTGTGTTTGGACTTGAAAGTTATAACCTTCTTACTAAAAGGTGTATGTACTTAAAAACTGGTCTCATCGCGATGATGGTATTCTCATTGTGATGAGTCATCATGACAAAAAAGGTCTCATCACGATGAGCGACGGAGGGCAAAATACCTGTCAAATGCATTTTTCAGCGGTTTATGCCCCATAACTCCAAAACCTCATTCTAAAATGTTAGAGGGGAAATTTTCCCAAGGCTAGGGTAAAAATTATTTGCTTAGGTAAGATTATTACTCCCTTATAACATAAATTAATTCGTTCTTCTTCTAGAATCTCTAAAATGGAGAATTGTGGTGAAATACTTATAGGTTAGAACCCTAGGTTCATGAAATTATGTGGAAAACCTATGAGTATATGTATTATCTCCAAGAATTGATCCTATAATGTTCTTTTTTGATTCCTAGAATGTTCTTTTTTGATTCCTAGAATGAAATTAATAGTTCAAAACATGATTAGGGCTAATAGGTAACCTTGGGTTCCATAAAGATGAGACCTTTAGGCATTAAAATGGCTAAAAAGGGTTTAACTTGATTAGACACTTTATGAGTGTTGATTATCTAGATATTGTGGG